>OZ010585.1:14934999-15188292 GCA_963932145.1 Acanthosepion lycidas
CATTACAGAATGAAAATCACCTTATGATAGCATAATATACATCTACTTTTGCGTTGTATTAATTCTTGTGGTGAAAAATGGAATTTTATATAATGTATAATAATCCAAAAAGATTTTCTCAATAGCTTGGTGCAAATGAAAAGCTGAAATATGAACTGAAGCCCTGCTATCATCCTTGAAATCTACTGTTGTGTTTTTGATGAACATGTGTGGTTTTAATTATTATCACTTCTCTTAAAATAACCAGGTGTGTAAGTCACAAAGACATGTAAATTGATTTGAAATATTGCACCAAGTCTAATCAGTTGACATCACTTCCTTAGGTTATCATTTTTATCAAGTACCTCAACCATTTATTAACAATCCAGAAGTTCTGCATTCACAACTAAATTGAATAAGTCATCAATGAATTAATTGTCTACCAGGGTGAGAAATTATTTAGAAAAAGAATTGGTGATTTTCTGTTTGTATGGAATAAATATATAACTACAGAACTATTTAGACTGTACATTGGGAATTTTTCTAAATATCTAAAACTGATTTTATCTAAACAGATTGCTAATTTCAAATTGAACACATTTATAATAATAATAATAATATAATAATAATAATAATAATGGGTGTATAGGTGGCACATTGATTATCAGCATGGAAAATGACTGAGTTTGTTCAAATTCCAGCCAAGACAATTATGTTTATTTCAAACTAATGCCACTAGGAATGGTATGAATACAAGTTTTCTTTTCCAAACTATGGGTTAAATAACAGCAGACTGAGCTCTCTAGGTTTGATTAGCAACCAGTCTGGGAGAAGGATAACTCTGAATTCAAACCATGGAGAAGACAATGATACAAATAGATTTCTCAGAAACAGTTAGGGTAATTCACAGATATTTAGAAATGGAAATTGTGGAGATCCATGACCAGAAGGAATGCTGAAGAAATGTATCAATGAAAGAAAAAACAGCAATTATTATAATCAGTTCAAAAAAGGGATTTTTTGTTAACAGGTTTGTCCCAGTTAATGTAGAAAGTAAAATATCAAAAAATGGTGTTCATTGACAGTGGAAAATGTTTATAGAATTTTACACATTTGTCTGTCAAATAATAAATGTTGCTAAGAACCCTGCCTTTCCATTTCTGATAGGAGAACAGAAACCATCTTATCTCTTATGCGAGAGAACGGTTATTCTCAAACTAGCTCACTTTGAGGTAATTTCTGCTTACTTGTAACTGTGACATAGCAATTGTGTCTATTTATTTGTTAATAAGCAGTATTGAAATAAAAGAGTGACAAAGACAGCAGGATATCTATATTTTCAAATGACGAGATAAACTCCAAGCCAAAGTTGGTGTGAGAAATTTATTTTTTCAAGCTTTTGTGAAAAGAAAATTTACCTTTTAGAATTTATTAAAAAATGATTTTCTAAATTTTGACCTTTGTACTTTTTGAACTAGTTTTGTCTTCTCAAAGACATTTATTTCTTTTAGCTTTAAAAACTAAAGTAGATACATTTTAATTAGAATCCATAGAGCTAAGGTATTTTCTTATTAAAAACTCAGTGAGCAGTTGATATATATTTTGTAGACTAGTAGGGTTGAGTATCTGTCTATATTTCTGAGATGAGGTATTATGTACATTATTTACATTATTTGGACTACGAATATGAACACTGGTAAAAATGGTTGCTGAAGACATTAGGTTTATAATACCCAGAAATTCATACACAGATGTCCTCAAGGACACATGGCACAGTGGATAAAGGCGTTAGTTAGGACCAGTGACAAAGAGTGTGAGTTTAATACCCAGTTAAGAGGGAAATTAACCAGTTAAGGCACTGGAGAACTTTCAGAGGGAAATTAACAGGAGATAACTGATAACTCGCATCCATTAAATATGGCACTAGTGAGCAAAATAAAGAGTTAAGTTTGACATTCCAACCACCTGAAGAAGGCCGGAGTGTACAATGGCTGAAACGTCGTAATAAATATGGCAACAAAGATGAGGACAATAGTCTGAATAATGTAAATAATGTAGTATTTCATTATCACTTTATGATAATATGTGATCTAATCAAATCTCTTTATACTAGTTTTTAATTCTATCCTTGGTAATGTGCAAGTAATCTAAGTTTTAGTTAACATTTAACTTGCAAAAATGAAATAATATTAGAACTTCAGGTCTCTGAAAATCATTCAGTTCTTTGAGTAAAAGACATCATGGACATATATATAGTTGACAAAATAGATTGTTTTTGGTGAGGAAAATGAATTCTTTTCAAAGAGGCAGTTTGATGTACTTCATAGAAAATTAAGTCAGTTGCTTATAGTATAGCATGTGAAGATCTATCACATAGTCAGAAGGAACTGGTCGGTAAGGTTTGTATTTTTGCTAACTTTGATGTAAACATTGTTACAGTATAGAAATTAGGTAGCCATTTATGCTTTTCTTGGTAGTTTGCATTGTTCTTAGTTAACTGTCAGCAAAAGGATTTTAAGGCATTTTCTTGAAGGACTCATATTTTTTCTTTCATATCTATCTATCTATCTATCTATCTATCTATGTATTCAATAAATTAAGAACAGTTCATGTGGTTTATCTGTTTTGTCGACTCGGGTGTTTCATATTGAAATGCTTGTCAGGGTCAGATATTTGATAACATAAACTCTGTTGAACTTATTATCTGATCTTGTAATTTTTCTGAATGAACAAAGACTTCACTGTTGCTTACTCACTCTGTCCATGGAATTCTAAATATTTCTATAGCTTTTAGTTTGCACTTTATTTGTGATGAGATTTCCAGCATGCATTGCCATACAAGACGATTGATATTGCACAGCAATTCAGCATTCTTGTCTTTATTTATAGCAGAATTTTCCAGTTTCTTAGTACTATATTTATCATTTGGTATGCGTCTTTCACTAATTCAGTATGCATTCAAATTTCAGTTTGTAATTTTCCATGAGAAGCAAATACAGTCTTTCTCCCAATGATCTTCTACCAGGTATGGGAGCCAGTTAGTTTGAGTTCCAAAATAAAAGGCGAATTGTTCCCTATAGGTGATTTCATGGCTGGTTTTCTCAACAGTAAAAGGGAATATCACTGTTTATTGTTTCTGTTCTTATAATAATCTTTAGCTTCACTGACAACACAAGTAATATCCATTCATTCATAAGATTAAATTTTTTGTTTCCTGCATAAAATTTACCTTCTTTTCTTTCATTTGCCAAGAATGAAGCCAATTCTTCCATTGACATTCTGCTGATGTTTGCTTGTATGTACCATCAAGAATGGTGGCATTGACAACTTCACTCATAAAGACCCTCTTTATCTTAGAATGAGTAATCAATCGCTTCATCAACTTTCACATCCTGGTTCTGCATAGAGAATCCTTTTTGAAATGCGTAACTGATTTACACACCAAGCATTTTAGATGATTACCAGCTTTATCAGAAAGATTTCTATCAATTTAATCAGAAATTCTTTCTCTTCCCCAATATGTCCCTATTTCTAATCTCCTGCCTCTTTGGAAATGCACCCTTCCAGCATATAACTTAATTTGGTTTAGTTGTCTCTCTCATACTACATCCTGACCATGCACCTCAATGACTGTACCTTATGTTAATATTTCTACTCTTTGTAATCTGCACTTCCTCCACCTCTGCTGTATACACAATTTCCTGATCTGTTCTCTGACAAAAAAAGACATTGTCTGTTCTCCAAAGAATTTTTTAAGGGAATTTTTCATTTGTTCATATTATTCTTGATATAGTCAACTGCTGTAAGAACAATGTCTTTATCTTTTTGTCCGATCTAGCACTGTCAATAAGCTAGAATTACTTGAGGCAGTGTAATACTTTGCTTTTTCAGTTCTGTATCTTACTTCTCATAATCATTGAAAAACTGATCCATGGTATCTGACCCTTTCATCAAAAGATTTTTAATGTAAAGCATGTTTCACATACAACACTAAGATCATCTTTCTTAAACTATTTACATAAGTAGATATTAAAAAACTGCTCAACAGTATTCTCATCATCAATGTTGATTTTTTTCATTTTGCACTGCTTTTGTATGTGTATGTTTACATATGTCTTTGTGTGTGTGTAGGTATATGTGTATTGGTGTATTACATTATATTTGTTTGTATGTCCAATGCTATTTTATGTCTCTTTTGTGCTGTGATTTTACAAGCGTAGCTTTGATGTGGCACAAGAGTGAAAGTATGATGCACCCAGTGAGGATCAAACTCACTATTCAGTCGTAATTGTTCTCGCAAGACAAGCTTGCTAACCATTACACCACCTTGAAGTGCACATGACCCTTATGTGTATATATAGTTTTATATATATATAGATATATATATATATGCATGTATTTTTATTTATTTGAATGTATTTGTGAATATGTATTTATGTATATATGTTTATGTATGGATTTGTGTATGTGTATGTATGGTTTTATGTGCCTGAGTCTATATTTGTTTATGTATTGGTTTGGATGTATGTTAGTTATGCTTGGGTGTATATTTATATGTATGTGTATGCATGTGTAGCAATGTGTGTATATGTATTTGTATATATGCATGTGTATGCATATGTATTTGTATATATGCATGTGTATGTGTGTATATGGATATGTATCTGTTATATTGTATGCATGCATATATGTATAATGATGTATGTATATTCATATGGTTTATACTAATGTTTTTTTATATTGGTGTGTGTGTGTGTGTAAGCTTTTTATATGTTTGTTGGTTGGTTATCAGTAGGTATCACCATGTTTGCTGAGGCTTGTATGTATGTTGGTGCGGATGCTTTTATACAAGATTCAAACTATTATAACTTCCTTAGTTTGTTAATACACCATTGTCTGTAACTTTGTAATGATCCTATTAAGTAAATTGTTTTTTATGTCTACCATTGTTTACACTAATAGGAAATCTTTACAGTTAATTCTTTTGGAGGTAAATAATTAAGATTTATTAGTGTTGCGTATACCTGAGTTTTTTTTCCCCTGCTAATAACATCCTATAGGAATAATTAATCATTCCCCCTGTTAATAATGGAAATTGGTTATTATTATTGTTGCTTTCTGATTGCTGGGTCTATTATAATTGTTGGATTTTGACTGCCTTGCCTGTTTAAGAGGCTTCTGTTCATCAGCTATAACTTAAAAATAACATTGGTTTACTTAATATGGGTTCATTTGTTGAGACAAAGTCTAATGCCTGCCTTATTTTCCTTCTCCTCTACCCTCTTGCCACCTTCTAGAGCTTTGGCTTGTTGAGCTTGTTGTTACTGTCAGCTAACATTGATATGGTGTGTTCACACGTTTATTGCTCGGTATAAATTTTATGCCTACAATAAGTAACAATGTTGAGAACTCTGTTTTAAGTTAGCCTATAGCAGCTTCTTAATAACTTATTTCTTTGCTTTTATCTTGATAGTTTATATTTTCTTGAGTTAAGAAGACCAAAGAATACTGTAAACTTGACACATTGTTAATATCTAAGTTTGATTTTAAATAACTTGTGCAGTCAATAGGAATCTAATAAGGAAGTTAGCTTAGAACTTATATGTCCATAGGTTAATCTAGGTCACCCCCTGGTACTTTAGAAATTTGTTACCCTTACCCCTTCCTGTGAGAGTTTTACTGCTTTTAAACTATAAAATGATCATATATTCTCCAGTTAATCAACACCACATGAAGAAGCACCTAAAGTGCTGGGACATGATTGCACTTATCTAACGTTTTATAACAGGTTTTTGTTACAATTGTTGATAAATATTATTAAAGTCTACTCTGTATTGAGCACTTTCCAAAATTTGATGTTTGGACATTGGAATTAACCACTTGGATATATATATATATATCAGGGGACACTGAGGTCAACAGACTGTTTCATACTTGAATTCAATCTTTATGCCAGAAGATTGTCTTCATGCATGAAACAGACTCTCACCACTCAGTGTTGACATCAGTGTCCACTTTTATATTTACATATGCTCTATCTCTGATATTGTGCATTTTTATCTATAAATACAGCATACATTAAAACAATATTTTTATCATATCTATATATATATATATATATATATATATATATATATATATATATATATATATACACACACGCATATATTATCCCTCACCACTAGCAGGACTCAGTTTCATGCACGACACAATCTTCAGGTGATCTGATCATTACACAGTTTTGAATTATAATATATTTGGTTATCACAATGTTGGCATAGTTATATATTATGCTTGAAAATTATATTTGGCAATTAAAATAAGTGGGATTTATATATGTATATAAAAAAGAAAATAATTAAAAAATTATATTTGTTGTGTGGAATATTCATATTTTAATTTTTTAATAAAAAATTAAAATATGAATATTCCCCACTTTATAAAAATTAGGTAATTGAAGGGAGATTACCTTTTCTTATTAAAACATGAATATATATTTAATAGTGATATATTAAAAATAGACTATAATTAGTATTATAAATAATAATTAAAAAATAAAGTTAAAATAAAAAATTAAAATTAAGATAGCTCTGTTATATTACATCAACCACTGTTTTATTAACACCAGTACTATATGTACAATTTATATATATATATATATATATATATATATATATATATGCTGCTAGGTTGGCATCTTGGCCACATACTTTGACTGTGAATACGGTTAAATGTCGCTGTCTATTCTACTCCAACAGCTTCTTATCCCACACTTCCCATCAGTGGAACTGCCTCCCTCTTACTTGCTTCTCTGATAACTATAAACTTTAAATATTCAAATGTAATGTCTAGTGACATCTTGTGATGCCCTGACCCTGATCTTCTCTGTGTCCTTTCTGAAAACACCCTGTTTACAACTGCCTTCACTTTCTATAACTCCTTGCATGCTAGTGGCACTCCTGCCTTGCTTGGGGTGATATGCTTAAAAAATATATGTATATATAAAGTATATTTATACAGCAAAAATTTATTTAATCAAGTTTTGTTAAATTCAGCTGATAATTAATTTATTATTTTTCTAAATTTCAAGTAAGTAGTTTTGTACATATAAATCAAAATTGTAGATAAACTGTCCACCATTTGTATTTTTGTTTGAGTACATTCAACTGTCTCATTCATTATTTAAATTAAATATTGTCAGTACGGTAGACAAGATATTTGTTGTTATTCATCTTGCCATTTTTTGTTGGAACATGATAATTCATATTAAAATATATGTGCATCCTGTAAGTGACAATGTGATGAACAGTTTCACAGAACATGACAGCACTGGAAAATTAATGTATTAAATATTTTATCCATATTAAATGTTTTATTCATACTTGAAAATGACATTACAGGCAGTGAAGAATATTTAATGATGGTCACTTGTTTTGTATAATAATAAGTTTGAGTATTTTGAATCATCTATTACAATGAGTGCATGACTGTATTTTTATATTATCCACTAATATTTGTCTTATGTTAATACTTGTATTTTGTTGTTTGTGATTTGATGATCAGTTTGTGCACATATTGCATTAAATTTTAATAAGTTGACCTATGAGAAAGTGTGGTGCTTGTTTGACCAATTAGAAAAATAATTTTATTTTAAGTATATCTTGTACATGTGACAAGAAATAAAAATTTCCACAAAGGAAACAAACTGAAGAAGAGAGTTTGATTAATATGTATCTGAATCAACATTGAATAATCACTTTTATTGTGGCTAGGAGGGTTTTTTTTAATTTGTTTTTGACAGTGTAAATTGATCATCAGTTTGGTTTGTAAATTTGTTGAATTCATTTGTGAAATGTCTTCCAGTTTGTTCTAGAATAATTATGAGAAACATATTTAGAAAATATATAGCTGATAAAAACAAAGTAACAGGAAGGGCTTATACTACTTTTTTTTTAATTGAGTTCACCCCAAGCAAGGCAATAAAGCCACTAAGACACCAGGAGTTACTGTATGTAAAAGAGTTAGAAACAGAAACATTGCTAAGGAGCAAGAACAAAAGAAGATTAATCAGGAGGACAGTAGATAGCAATGGACATTGCTTTTTAATTTTTTCAGATTAAAGTTGGCTGGAAAACATGGAGCCAGAAGGGAGTTCCACAAGTGAGAAATGTGAGAAAAGAAACTGTTAGCATAGAATTTACAGTTACATCTAGCCATGTAGCCAATGTAAATTGATGAGATCTTGTCACCAGTCTTGTATTGCACTTAAATTCATAGTGGAGGGCACATCCAAACAATTACCATGAAAGTATTTATAGAAAATACTATTACTGTTATCTTAGTGCCATGAATAAAACCAAATGAAACAGAATTTATGTCCCCTGTCTGCAATGTAAATTTTCTATTCTTCAAAATATTTTCCCTTTTTTTTGTTTCTGTTTATATGACATACATGTGAGAAATAATCATTCCATTTGTTCCTTGATTTTGTTCCCCATTTTATTTTGGGCAGCAACAGATAACCTTGCTGGTATGTATATTAAACAGTATCTTTGGGCAGTGAAATTAAAGTAAATCCTGGAGATATTCCAATTCTAATCAAATCATAACTGTTGTAAACAGCTCAACAGCATCAAATATTTGAATCATATTTTCTTTTGGCTATTTGGAAACTATGGATCATTTCATGTTTTCATGATATTTGCTGGCAGCAGGAATGGTTGTTTGGACTAAAAGAAAAAAATGGAAAGGAAATTCAGTTTAAACAATAGAAATTCATTGAACATGTAAGACAAAGAATTCTCAACATGTCTTCTGGGTTGTATAACTTTTTCAGATCAAATATTATTAAAGTTGAATTTTCATACTTCTTTTTTGCCAGTGGCATTTTTACTATAGAAGTTTGTTTTTTTTCTTCTTAAAGTTAAACATTTGTTCAGATCACTTTTGAACGTATGATTTAATAAACTGATTATATTGTTTTTTTTTCTTTCTTCAACATAAAAAAAATCACCTGAATTTTTTATTTTTTTTTTAATAAAAAAAAAGAATTATTTTGCTTGATGCTGGAACCAAAAAATTATTTAAAGAGAGAAATTCTGTTTGTGTGTTTTTCCATTTTTTTCTTAATAAGTTTTTGTCATTATCTATTGAGTGTTTTTATGATAGCAAATTTAAGATAAAAATAATCAGATATCTGCAAAGAAATAACAAGAATATTGCAATCAAAACATAAAGTCTTTTATTCATCCACCATCAATTTTATGACAAATGTTTACAAATTCTCACACACACACACACACACACACACACACACATATATATATATATATATATATATACATATACATATATATATATATATATATATATATATATATATATATATATATATATATGAAAGTGAACATAGAAGTCAACACTTAGTATTTTTTATAATAATAAATTATTAAACAAAAGATCCGAACTCATCTCAAAATGCAGACATGAAAATAAATTTTTACTACGTAACCTAAAAAAATTAAAAACGGAAAAAATAAACAAAATAACAAAAAAAAAAAGAAAAAAATAGAAATAAAACATAAAAAAATACTATGTTACTTAAAAATCAAAAACCGAAAAGAGAAAATATACAAGTAAAATAAATTAACCTAAATTCATCCAAGTAAATAAATAAACAAACCAATCCCAAATAAAGATAATCAATTAAAAACTGTTCCCGCCAAAATAATACTTAGAATGAACTACAACAATCAACCCCAAAACTGAACAAATAGCTTTAATTAAATTCCCAAACCAAAACAAAACTGTTAAATAAGTGATATAAACAAATTTTTACTACGTTAATAAATAAATAAATAAAATAAGAAACAAAAATAAAAACAAGCAATATAATTTGACCTAAATAGATAAACAAACGACTTCTGGTGAAATAACCGCCATAACAGAATACCCACAATGCACCACTAACCCGTATATATATATATAAATAGCCGAGAAAAATAACAACACATGTGGCCTGACGATTGCATATATCATGAAACAGACTGTCGCCTCTAAGTGTTGACTTCTATGTTCACTTTTATATTTACACACGCTCTATCTCTGATATTGAGCACTTTATTCCATAAATATAGCACACCTTAAGACTATATTTCTTTATATATATATATATATATATATATATATATATTCCCAAGAGGATAGAATCCAGGTAGAACTCAATGTCAAGGACAGTGTAAGAATATAATATGAAAGGCTCAAACCCTAATATTCCATGGTTATAATTTATTACATTGGAATCGTAATCACAATCCAAATCATCAGACCTACAAATTCAAAAAGAAATCGGAAAATATAACTCCAGGTATAAAAAACAAAATTTTAGTGAGAGTGTATGTGTAGGAGTGGAAAACAAGTGTGAGAGGAAAACATATGATAACTATGATATATAAAAATGGACATTGACAATCTGTTTCATTCTTAAATTTAAGCATGAACTTCTCGGTGTTGACTTCACTATCTAATTTTTTTATTTACATATGGTACATCTCTTGATATTTAGCACTTTAAGACATAAATATAGCATACCTTAATACTATATTTTATTTTATATATATAAGAGAGAGTGGACATAGAAATCCATACTGCCTCATAACTGTTCATTGCTTCAAGTAATCTTTAATCTCTGAAACCTTACTCATTGTGAAGGTCATTTTATGTAACATTTCTAATCAGTTAATGATGTGGCACAACTTCATTTACTAACATAGTAGGATTTTTATCATTTTGGAAATGAACTCTGACCTTTTGTTCAGGAGTTTATATTGTTCTGGAAAGGTGATTATTGCTATTTTCTTCTCTCAACAAATATTACAGCATTCTGAGGTGTTGCTGTAAGTGAGTGCGGTTATTACTATCTTATATAATTGTTTACAATTTACTATATTTGAGGGATGCACTGGTAGTATAACATTTATTGGCATAGATATTGGAAAGCTGTGTTCATATTTCAGACTACTAGACTGTTGGATTCATCTTTGCACTATGCCCTTGAAAAAAATCAGGAATCTCTCTCTCCTTTCTCCAGCCTCTATCATTTAAGTAGACCAGGTGCTGAGAGAAATTCGATCCTGAATTCAGAACTGTGGAGAAGGCAACATAAAACCACTCCATTATATTTCCAAAAAGGTCATGGCAGTTAATAGACAATAAAGAAAAGCAATCTTTAAAGAGCCATGCCTGCCTGTATTCTGAAAGGAACATAACATTTAGAAAAATATTTATTGAAAAGAGTGCTCAATATCAGGGATAGAGCATTTGTAAGATATAAACAATGAGGACATAGAAATCAGGAATAGTAAAATATATGAAACAGTTTTTCAAAGAGCAAACTGATCCTAAGTAAACCTTCCAAGGAGTACCATTTTGTTCATGGGCAGAGCAGACAGATACTGTGATCTTAAGCACAATAAAATATTATTTACATTATTGCCATTTCAACTAATGTCCTTATTTTTGTTGTTATTGACCTCATTTTTTGGCAATTATGTCTTTTTTCTTCAGGTTGTGATATGTCCCGGAAAGGGATATATTTGTTTAAAGTATCAAAGTGGTTTTGGACTACTGTAACCGAGTAGAACAATCTAGCAGATAACCGTAATGGACTGGTACTTGTCATAGTGGTAGGCAATAGACGTAAGTAATAATACCTCCACATCAGTCTGTGTTTATGGCTGACACCAGCCAATCATATTACTATGAGAGGGAACCCAGGTGTATGCATATTCATTACATCAGGTTGTCTCTCAGTCATGCTAACCTTCAGAGAATTTTGAACTGAACCCTCTATTTAATCTCCTAGGTTAGATTATTTTGCTCCATTGTCTATGTAGAGGAATATCTTGTTGTCTTTTTAGTACTGACCAATTGTTGGTAGTTCTCTTTCCATTGAGTCAGAGTCTCTCCTACCTGCCTCAAGCAATGAACTTATCCTGTTTTCTCAAAAATGGAAGTAACATCAAAGGAGCAGTGAGAATAGTCTTCATTCAATTATCCAATATGTCCATAAATATTTATACTTTCTATAAAGAACTTTTATTGATCACACAGTTTTAAATTTTAATCTTGGTTATTAATCAATCATTTAAATTATTAATTATATTTTGAGGCTTCATTCATTACTTTTTATAGCATGCACTTGTGACATCTACAAAAAACAATGAAACATTTTGCATTTTATGCATAATAATCAGAGTAACCTTCATAATTTTGTTGGATTAGTTGCATATTTTGCCACAGAAGGAAAATGTAGCTGGAGATCGATTTCATTCAGGGTAGGCACTGCCAACCTTGCCTACCTAGATGGCTTTACAGTCAGGTTGGAAATTGAGAAATTAAAATACAAGACCATATATTTGAACAAGGAAATGGGAAAACAAGTGAGTATTTTAACACTTGGTGAACTTTGTCATTTCTCTTATGACACAAGTGAAATGTGAATCCAGGAAAGAAGAGTAAAACAACAAAGATGAAGATATTGCATGAAATAATTTGCCAAAGAAAGAAAATCCTTCATTTCAAAGCTCCACATGAGATTTATCAATAGATTTACTTGCATTACTGTTGATTTTTTGCTATATGATTCCTTTTTTTTGGTGTGGGGGGGAGCAAAGATTGGTTTCAAAGCATGTCTTAATTCCAAGTTAAATTTTTCTATGTTTATTGAATCAAAATTAGGTGTAATTGCATCATGCTTTTAAAATTTAAACTTATGGAAAATTCTTTTCCTGTCGGAATGTTCACTATTCTTATTTTTCAAAATAGTTGATCGAAGCACCAACTCATATGTGTAAAAACAGTGCAATGAATATAATTCAAAAATCTTTCTGTTCCTCTACAAAGCAACTCTTATCTTTGTTAGCTTTCCTATTCCCATCTTTTTATTTTCATTTTGGTTTTAGTGAATTCAAAGCATTATTATCTTGGGATTGTACCTTGCTGAAATCTATTTTTATGTTGTCATGGGATGTGTAGAGAATTGTTGAGTTAACTGCATTGACAAACACAGAAATGATGTTGAAAAATAAATATCCATTAAATAAAATAAATGCTTTTTCATTATTAGGTTACAAACTTGATGTATATATTTTTATGTCACTTTCTCTCATACATACGTACATAATATATATATATATATATATATATATATATATATATATATATATATATATATTAAAAAGAAGAGAGTACTGCAAACGTTTTTGGCTGTAATGTAAATTTTTTTTTTTTAAATATTATGCTTTATTTTCCATAATTAGACTACACGAGTTTCTGATCTTGTGACCATCATCAGGTAAAGGGTGGAGATTTCCACATATTAAAAATAAATAATTTTTTTTCTCCTTTATGTTTTTCGATGCTAAATATTCTCGATATGAGACATTCTCTTTTTTTCTGTTAGTAATCCGAATTTCTTTCTTGAACTGGCAGTGAAGAGTTCTGCGCGAAGTGTGTGTATGTACTGATTCCTTGTAGTGGGACAGTGTGTGTATGTGGGGGTGTATATGTGTATGTGTACAAATGTGTTTACTAATTCCTCGTAGTGAGACAGTGTGTATGTATGGAGAGAGAATATACATATATATATACATGCATGCTGACAGAAACTCACAAAAATGGAAATAGATCTAAGAACACACAGTAGTCATTAAAACATTAAAAGATAAGATACCAATAACTAATTCATCATTTCTCGGACAAATCTTGTTTTATGAACCTTTGCACAGAACTCTTCACTGCCAGTTCAAGAAAGACATTCGGATCACTAACACAAAAAAGAGAATGTCTATATTGAGAATATCTAACATCGAAAAACATAAAGGAGAAAAAAATTAATTATTTTTAATAATATGTGGAAATCTCCACCCTTTACCTGATGATGGTCGCATGACCAGAAACCTGTGTAGTAAAATTATGGAAAATAAAGCATATTTTTTTTAAAAAAATCCACATTACAACCAAAAATGTTTGCAATATCTCTGATCTTTTTAATATACAGACTTTTCTCTCGTTGGAACTACTATAACCTCTTCCTTATATATATATATATATATATATATATATAAGCAGAATATATCATCCTGATGATTTAAGGCTTTCATGGATGTTAGCAAGGAATCACTTAAATAGCAATTTTATGCAAATTACATGTGATCTCACATTTTCACTTTGTATTTAAAATAATTGCCACTACAAAAAAAACCCCCAAGAATAACAGACAAGAACAAAGCACATGATTATATGTAACTGAGGTGCTAGAGAATTACAGATAGTTGCTTAATAATGTGTAGCTACTTCTCTAAATTAAATGGAATCATTATCTCTAAACTGAAACAAGAGCTTATATACAGAATATAGCATGGAGCCTGCAATGTAATAAATTCATTGCAGGAGTTGTTGATAATGGTACCATTGTTAGTTTATGACTATAAAAGTCTTTTACATTGCATTGCATAACTGACAGTTTAAGGGGGCACCACCAGTGTTGAATTGTGATGTGATTTGACAAAGTATTCTCCTTCATGGAGTGATTACAGTCCTTGCCAGTTACTGGCAGTCGTATTATTATGTTTACCTTTCGGCAATTGCAGCTTTCATGTGCCACTGATGTCTGCTCAGAATTCACCTGATTCCTGCCTATTGATACTTGAGGAAAACATAAATCCTTTTCCACCTGTTTTTGGCCTGAAACAATGATTCTCTGGTTAATTTTGTCAGTATTTCATAACTGCTACAGCTATTTACCATGTCACATCTGCATCATCTGCCTGAATCCATTTATAAAAGTGGGGGACGGAAAAACCGTTTATTGTATTATGTCTCTAAGCTTTTTTCATAGCTCAAGTCATAATTTTCCCAAAAACTGGATATTGTATTAGGTTGGTGCAAAAATAATGACGTAATAATGTTGTTTTTTGATGTATTTTTTAACGTCAAAAAACGACATTATTACGTCATTATTTTTGCACCAACCTAATAGTTGCATAATGTCTTAAGTTCCTTGGAATGAAAAGCTAAAATCAAAGATAATGTTGAAATGCTTCCCAGATGGACAGAAACTGCATCTAATTGGTTATGACTATTATAACAAAGGCAACATCAAATGGTGTAACAATGTTAAGATATTCTAGGTTATTGCAGAAATTGTTTCAGCTTTGTAATTCTACCAGATCCCAGAACATCATATTATAATTTCAACAATGTCTCGGCATTGTAAACACAAACCAATGAGTATAAATTCAATGTAATATTGACAAAACAGTGATAAGAAAATAAAATATAACCGATATTTTTAAGTTTAGAGAAATATAAGATTCTTTTAGAAATTGCCTAAAATTGGAGGAAAGGTTGTCCAATCAGAAGTCTTAGAATGGATTAGACAATATGCTTGGATGGTTTTCTCATATTCTGATTGGACATTATTGCAGTTATGTAAAATCTATAAAAGCTGTGTTTTGGCAAATTCAGACAAGGGTTTTATTTTGGTAGGGATGGGGAGGAGGCATAATTTTAGTCGTCTTTTCCACCGAGTGGAGAAAAAAATTCCCAAACAATATATTTTTATGAAGAAACCTCTGTATTAACATCAAATAATTGCTGTTTTGTATATATTTAGTAAACAAGATGAATAAAAACTTAGATTCAGCAAAGAATTCACCTAATTGAATTCACAGCAAATTTCTTCATATCTTCAACCCAGTACATTAATCTCAAAATAGGCAAACATTAGAATTCAATTAGATTCTAAATCTTGTGTTCTCAGAATAAAATTTTATCATCTGTTGAAAAAAACAACAATCTCCTCTTCACCAAAATGGCCTTTCCTCTCTTCTTTTTACCTCTTGAGTATTTAAGAAACAATTTTAATGTTTTTCATAAATGTTATCTTTTAATTTTTTTACACTTGCGTATTTAATTAAAATTATTTTTTTCCAACAAAGCGAAAGAGATAAAGTAGACAATCATATGAGAGCCTGAGAATTTTTTTTCTCATTCAAATTTAAAAAAGAAAAAGAAATATTTGTAAAAAGTGCCAGAAACTAAAGCGCTTTGTTTAGGACCTCTGCCTATTAACTAATAAGCAGAATGCTTTTAGATTCCAACCGTTGCTTCCTATTAAGTGGCTAGTTATTTACCTCAAATTAAATGGTATCTTTACCTCTAAACTGAAGAGCTCTTCTCCTATTTGCTCATATCTTATTTTTCCTTTTCTGTGCTGGAAGTTCATGAATATCATTTGTTCTCTGCAGAGAGTTTTTCCAACTTTGCTTATTCTAGAAAGATTAATTTAATAATGTAGAGAAGGACTCATTTTTGGTTGGGAGAAAAAAAAATTAGAAATGTGAATTCTTATAGTTTTTCAAGAACCAGAAAAATGTAGACAATTTTATCCAATGTGCTGTTTGGAGCTAAATTATTGTTGTTCTTCTTGCTTTAAACATAGAGTGGTTATTGCAAGTCACTCAGAAAGAGCAATTATAAAATAAATTTCCCTTTTTTTTCTCTTTTTTTTTTGTGATCAAAACTCTGAAGATCAAATCTCAAATTTCTGATTAAATTGAGACCCCCCCATCCCAGAAAAACGAAGAGTGAAATATTCTTGTAATTTTGAGTCTTTATAATGCCAGCAACTTTCAAAATTCATTTCATTCTTTTTTTTTACTGTACAATTGAGAAAATCTGAAGAATATATGGTTTTGAAATATTGTGATAATAAGAAAAATGAATGCAATTAACAGTTTGAATAGTTCTTGAAAGAAATTTTCAATTCTCATTGTACACTGACATTAAAACCTTATAATTTGCCTTCTATATTTTATCACAAATTAAGTTTTTTTAAACTTATCATATCTCAAATTGTATTTTCAACTCGTGTTGATATCGAATTATTTTACCATCTGCTATTGCTTTAAATTTATGATCAGTTCACACATAATCCAAATATTTCATATCTGTGTAGGTAAAAATTAGGCATTGTTGTAATTGTATAGAAAAGCAGGACATCATTTCTTTCCATTCATGTCATCATGGAAAATTGTTGGCTTCTCTGTTTAGCTTTAGTAATTTTCTTGACTTTCATTTTTTCCTCTGCAATAAATACATTTGTTTTATTACCATTCATTCAAATGCATGACATTACATTTAGACTTTCCTAAATGTAGACAAATTTTTCATTGATCTAATATTTTACTCACTCTTAGATTTTAATTTTTAATAATTAAAAAATACTATTTCTTCATACTTTTGTGATTTAACATATGATTTAACCTTCTCCTTTTGCAGACAAATTATATTACATCAGTTTTACTGAATGATATAAATCACTGCCATGAACAGACAAAAATTAGTTTTATTGTTACCACTCATGATAATAAAAAGTAAAACGGGCTAGCTAACCGGTTTCGTACCTCGCTCAACAGAGCTAAATCAAGGTAAATAGAGTAAATTATATAATAAAAAAAGAAAAAACAATGGAAAAAGTTTATTGGTGGGAAGAAGAAAAAAAAAATAATCATCTTATTAATACCCATAATTGTTCTGTTAGTTTTAGTGCGGGCACTTTTACTATCCTTAGCAAGTCCCACTCAAATTACCACCTAAAAGTGCTGGCGGCCGTCTATATTCTATCTTTAAAGCCTTCTCTTTGTAAACAGAAGGACTTTATATTAGGCCTCTAACTAATTACCATTTAAATTTTTGTTGAGCAAGGTATGAAACCAGTTAGCTATCCCATTTTTCATTTTTAATTTTTATTATCATGAGTGGTAATAATAAAACTAATTTTTGTCTGTTCATGTCAGTGATAAATTTTTGTACCACCAAACATATCTTATATATATATATATATATATATATATATATATATATATATATATATATATATATATATATATATATGTGTGTGTATGTATAAAAGCAGCATGGAAACAGGAATCAACATTGCATGCTGATTGTCAGTTTGATGCTGTAAGTGGTCATTAAACTATGTGTTACTCCTCTTTGTGTAGGTTCTATATATAAGCTACTGGGAGACTTCTCGGAAGTCAGAAACTGGCTTTTCCAGTTTTCTTTCTTCAGGGCTAATATTTTAGATTGCTTAGATTTTGATTTGAGTTTTATTTATTTATTTTTCTTTTACTATATTGAGTTTTAGTTTTTTTATTTTCATATAATGCAGACATATTTTAAAATATGTAGCCAAGAAAAAAAGAAAAAATGACTGACATTTAATACAGAAGAAAAATAATTGGTAACAAATGGTAAATGCAGAATTGATTTTTTTTTTCTTTCGTATTAAATTTCAATCTTTTTTTTCTCTTGTTTTAAGTACATATTTTAAATATGTCTGTGTTATACGCCATTATTAAATTTAATACCACAATCAAGATTTTCAATTATTTATTTTTCTTTTTTTGTATAATTTCTTGCTGTTTGAAATAAAGTTTTAGACTTAGGCTTTGGAAGCTTAGTTGTCATGTGGTTGTAGGTAGCTCAGTAGGAATTTTTTTTTTTTGCAGTTGGTTTCTGATATGATGTCTATACACAAAGAGTAATAAATTCTTTTCTGATGACTGCTTTAGGTGTAAAACTGATAGTGATCATAAAGTGCTAATTTCTATGTCAACATTATATTTACAAATGATATTTCTTTAATATTAAACACTACCTCTCATAAATATAGCAAGTTTTAAATAATATGCATGTCTCTCTCTCTCTCCCTCTCTCTCTCTCTCTATATATATATATATATATATATATATATATAAGGATTACCTTGAGTCTCTTTGTATATGTATACATTGTGTCCATAAAGTTTGTGTGCACTTATATATAATTTATAATACAAATTAAGTTATAAATTTCTTAAAGTGCGCACGAACTTTATGGACACCCTGTATATATACTGGTCTATAAGCTTTCCATGCACGTCTTTCACTCTGAAGAAAGAGGAGACATAATTTTGTAAATAAAATCTCAATTGCAAAGATAATTTTCTGAAGCTGACTTCTAATACACATTTCTGTATTTCCTTCCAACTGTAATCAGCTTTAATAATTTCCAACATCATCACTTTATAATTGAGTGATATTCAAATTCATAAGTTTGGAATTAATTCTGTTTATACACAGAACCATGTTCATTCAATAGGATTTTAACATCAAGATTGTTAATGGGTGTGGAGAGATGAGGGATGAAGCTTATTCTCATGCAATCACTATAGCCTGGTTGAATGCTTTCCTCCAGGTAACTTATTTATATAGATTTTCAAGTACACTTGAAGTAGTGATTAGTAAACTTGGCTCATAAGTCATTTACTACTGCTATGATTTGCATCTTAACTGGGTATCATGAAGTTATGGAATTGTACCAGATGCAATTCTGTTTAGTAAGTAACTGTAATGGTTTCCATCCTCATTTGCTAAACTTTCAATTTCACTCTCCCTTGTTTGTTCGAATGATTTTCTTTTTTGTAAACCAAAACCATACACTATATAAAATCTGGCCTTAATGAGTTAATAATGTACTATATGTAAAAAGAATCTTGTCAGTTCAAAATGAAAACATTCTTTGTTTCTCCATTTTACTTTTCTTCCAAAATTAAGTACTGAAAAATGTTTATGCTACTTTTGTTCATGCATTGTTGAAATTCCAGCAAACATATAGTTAGCACCACATAGAATTAAGTAACCCATTTTCAATCTAATTTACTTAAGCTAAGCCAAATGTGGTACAACACAAACTTCATAGAGCATTTTCAAGAAACTGAATTTATTGCAATTGGCTCATCAAACTAGCATTCTTTTCAATGTTTCTGATAAAATAATACTTTGCACTAATATTAATTTCAAATTTACAGAATAATCCTTTGCCAAAAAATTCTTTGGAGGTGATGAGATTGCATCAAAGATTCTTGTACAAAAATTGGTGGAATTTGACTCGATCAGTTAATGTTTTCAAGAAACTATACTGAAAAATATATCAACTGCTTTTTCTTGCTTTGTAGCCTCTTCGATTTGTTGGCCAATGTGAAGAGCCAGAGATAATGCTTGAAAATGGTGGAAAGATTTACTTCAAACAAACATGCGTCGGAACAAGTTCTGCATCTCAATACAGCTTCAAGAATCTGACTCGAAAAACTCTCAAGTAAGTTCAATTTAAAATAATCTATTTCCTTTTCTATTTTCCGTGTGAATAGTGTAAGTAAAATTGTCATGCAGAGTTCAAATTCTAGTCATTCCTGTTTTGTTCCCTTTGTACTAATGTCATTGGAAAAGGTATGAATCTGCCTTCCTCCAGTTATGGTTGAAATCACAGGAAAAACACATTTGACTTTAGTGGCAGCCAGTGTAGGAGATGCAAAACTCTGAATTCAAAATTATAGGAGGTCTGCCCAAGGAGTGAACCATTTCTTTGTTAACAGTTCTTCCAAAAAGGTATGTTTAGATCGACACAATCCTTCAACCCAATAATCAAATTGTCTCTGTAGCTGATGTAGCAATTCAATTCTAGATTGATGGGTGGTGAGTCTACTATTTTCTGCTTGAACATCCTACCTTGTTAATGCTTAGTGAAATTTTTTTTCTGATGCTGGTTAAACAAATTTGTTATTTCAATGGGCTTACTGTGAGATATATTCTACATTATATTCTAGTCTTTAAATTACAATTTGTCACTTGATATTGTAAATTTAGTTTACATTCTTATTCAGTCAAATATTTCCCTCTGTTGTTTACAAAAGGTACCAAGTTGTCTCTACATATCTGACTTTCTTTTGTCACAATTATATATTGACCCATTCTTTGTTTTTCTGACATTGTATTGGTGAGTGTCTGTTGCATCATTTTAGGATGTGTAGAATTCTTCATTTAATCCACTTGGGCATACTGCATTTGAACCTTGTTTAACATGAAGAAAAAAATCTTTACTTTGTATTGGTAATTTAGATAAACATTTAGCAAAGACATTGAAAAAAGTTAGACAAAGGAGGGAATAATTTAATATACACTATGATTGATAATAATGTCAAGTGACTCTACAATTTCTACTGGTACCATGTAAGCCAGTAATACCTGCCGCATGGTCAGGTCATCAAAGAATAAACTGGTACCTCCCCAAGTTTTTCTGGGGAGGAGGGTAGATAAAAACCAAGCAAAATTAAAAAAAACTATTTCTTAAAAGATGGATGAATTTTCTTGAAGGAAAAATGACCAAATTGCACAATGGACAAGACTTGGATTTATAGCTATGCATGCAGCCAATATGATTATATGACATCTCTGAGTGGAGAGCTTCCTAAACTGATGTCAATGGCCAGGATAGAGGGTTTGTTACTGAAATCAACAGCCACATGTCTGTGACAAAAGGGAGCCTTCAAATTGGAGTGTATCAACTGCGGTTTAATCTCGAGAGGAATGAACTCTGCCAGGTTTACTTACCCAAGATATGCTATGCGTAAATGAATACTTGTTCATCTTTCAACCCCCAAATCTGGACTGAATTGGTCAAGTATTCAGTTGCTTATGACTACACCTGGTTGTGGAACTGATAATGATTAATAATTACTGTGTAAAAGTAAAAACCAGCTAGAAGAAATTTTTGTTTTGATTCATTGTTACAGTAGCAAATCTTCTTTGGTGTTGTGTTGCAGCTCAGACCAGACACCAGGTTTGTAGACAGGTTGCAGTTTCTTTCAGTTAAGCACTTGTGGCTTAAAAATTACCTTTGACCCTGATCGTTACCAACAAGTGAAGAACAAAACAATTTCTAGCAGATTTTACTGTTAGGCAGTAGCTTACTAGTTTAAGCGAGCAGAGGTGGGTTGAGGCGAAAGTGCACAGTTCAGTGGCTGTCATCTATGTCTTTCTGCATTGTTCCTTCTGTTTTCCTTTTCAGTTTTATAGACAACAGTTTTCTTTGTTTTCTCATCTTTGTCTAAAAAGTAATTAATCTTCCTTCAGTCACTTTCTCTCAGTCTGGGCCACTTGCTCTTGCACTTTGAAGTTGACTCCAATTATTGATAGTCATCAGTCAAAAGTAAATGTTCCATGTAGAGTTGGGTGACAAGTCCCACTGTTTTTAAGTTTTACAAGACCTCCGCTTGACTCACTTTGTTACATCATCATCTCTTTTAAAACAAAATGAAAAAATGAAAAATTCTTTAACTGATGGTCCTTGGATAGCCATTCTGACACCAGAAATGATACTATTATCTTTTTTATCCAGGGCTATAGTGTTTTGACATTGACAGCTTCTGTAGGGAATATCTTAAAATATCACTTTATTACTGTTTTCATTGGTAGTAATAGACTGATTAGAATCAGATAGAAATTATTGAAATATTCTTTTGTTTTTATTCTGAAAAATATTTGGGTTCCTTTGAATTTAAAACAGTGGATTAACCAAGTGTTATAATTTACTTTGGTTTAGTTTTGGTAGAATTCAACAAACATGAGCTACCCAGGGAGGATAAAAATCATTACTAATGATCTATTTTGCCGACCATTTCCTGTGGTATACCTATGGGTGATAATGGGTGTGTCCCCATTTGCATAAGTGCAGTAGGAAATACTGTATGTTAGTCTGCAGTTGGAGATTCATTGTGGAATTCATTTGACTGACTTCTTGCAGTTGACTACTACTTCTACACACTGCTGGTGAATCTTATATGTGTTGTTCTTGTCCTAAGTATTATCGTTCATTAACAACCTTTGTTTGATTATTCTCTTCAGTAACCTTCCCTAGGTTACAACACCATTATATCACAATGGGGTGCCTATAAATTGACCAAGGGTTATGGTAACAAATAATGTAGCTGGCCAATGGGGAGGAGCTTATTGTTGGATATTGATTTGAATTAATATTTCTTTGTCATTTTTTTGTAATCATATTTTGTTCAGCTTCTAGTTTTTCTCTGGTGCTTTGTATGTATTTGAATGCTAAAGTTCGAAACCCCTATGCACTGGCCTTCTGATACATGTCATATTTGATGCCTCACTCTTTGAAGGGCTTTACACCCTCAGATCAATGTTGGATATCCCAAATATGACAACCACTTGATAAAAACTGGAAAATAGAGCAGCTGAAAAGAAAAGTAAAGATGATAAATTTAATCTGTATCTAAAAAATAGAACATCTTGAGTAAAAAAAAAAAAAAAAATGAAACAAAAATTGGAGGTTTTTGAATCAGATTTTTTTTCTTGTTAATAACTCCGAATTCTTGAGTGTGTATTCAAATACTGAAAGTAAACCTTGTTCTCCTCTTCCTGCTGAATTTCTGGCCATCTGTTATTTGAATTCTCTCTTTTCTGTAATTGTTTTTCATTTCTTTATCATTAGCTGTCATTGTTAATTTATCCTTCTTGACTTTTCTCTTATGATCAAGCAGAATGGTTGCTTGCTGCATATACTTCTTCCACCCAATCTTTTTTCAGGACTCACTTCCAAGAAAGGATTTCACTCCAACTTGGTTTCCTCTTCTGTCATATATTTCTCCCATTATTTTTTTTCACATTGATTCAATTATCTTTCTTGAACCGTCTGTTAATTGGTGCTGATAAATTCTCAGCCAGATCAAGAAGACCTTCCAAAAAATCATCTGATGTTTGGTTATTTGGAAAGTGGCTCAAACCAAGAACAGTTCACGACTCTCTTGTTTATCCCTCTTATCCTGTATGGAACAAGCAGAAAGGCACTACATTATTAGAGAAAGTGCTATTCATTGTTCTTAACCCAAGCCTTGTCAACTTTGATAGTTGGCTTGGCTTTTGCCCTTATTCCCAGGAGGAGTTGTTGGGCCACCAATGTCTTGAGCTGTCCACCTGTCTCCTATCTGTTGTGATTGTGTGCCAGTGCCTGAGTCTCTGTGAATGGTTTCTTGGTGTGCTCATCTTGTGGCCTGTTTTGGGTGTTTTAACCTGGCAGAGCCCATCCTTCTCCATATTAGACTACAGCCAATGTTTTCAAATTACGTGGCTAATCTTGTTCATGAACACATGGCCATTGTAGTTCATCTGAAGAACCGTCCCTCCCTCCCTCCCTGGCAAGTGAGAAGGTCCTTTGCTCAGTGGTGTCATGTTAACACCACTTCCTCATGTGAGTTTAGCCAAAGTGATTTACCAGGACATGGTAACTTGGAGCCATCATGTGAGAGATTTAGTAGAAGCTGGTTGATAGTAATAAATCATAAATGATTGACTATAGTTGGCAAATAAGCATTGGCAGAAAAGCTGAAATAAAATCTTAAGAGATGATGTCGTCAAGGTTTTTAGTCTTTTCTTTATGTGGGGAATGAATTGTTTTTCACTTATTTTAATTATTCTTCTAATATTTCCTTATAAATTAATTGAAAACCAGGAAATCTATAATGATTTTTCTTTTTTGAAGTGGAGTGGGTTATGATTCTTGGAAAATTATCTCCTTAGCTACTTTGCTTTAATTATATCAAGTTTTTAATGTTAATTTTTTCAGAAATGTTGTTAAATTGAGTTTGCTATCAATGATACAAATGTTATGAATTTGGAAATTGGTTGATAATGTATTTTTGTCTTCTTTTTATTGTTCTTAGTTTATTCCTTTTCCAAAAGAATTTAACAAAAGAAATCTGTGTTAAAAATAATTAATATGGTTCAATACTGGGGAGGAATATAGTCATCAAAAGTGAGGAATTTCAGAAAAAATTAATGTATATCTTTCTGTGAGAACTTATTTTTAGCCCAAATAAATGCACCTCCTTGGTACAAGTTGCTAAGTGAGATAGTTGTACATTTTCTTATGTTGTCAATGTTTGACACTAGATAAAAAGAAAATCTCCAAATTTCAAATGCTTGATTTCAGCAGGCTTCTTACCACTTAGAAAACTGGCACAACAGTTTTCTTTACTAAATTTGCTCACACTTGGCATTGTGTGAGTCAAGCCAAATAAAATATCAGTGGTACTATCTCTTCATATATAACTTCTTTAAAATACATTAGATTTTTTTCACTTAAATTCTTGCTTGTTTAAAATATTTGTATGCATTTACTGCTCGTTTTTCTTAAAGGTTTTTTGTTCTCATCATAAACATTGGTTATAAATGTCACTTTTATAAATTATAATGATGTATATAAACTAGTCATTCTGAAACATTTTAAAGGCATTTCTCATTGTGTATTTATTTAGTCTTTGACATCTTTAAACTTTATAATTTGAATCATCTGCAATAGAATTGTTTAAGATGGTACAAATTTGCTTATCAGTAAGCTTTAATATACTTTGCTTATCAGCAGAGTTCTCCTGAATATATGCATTCAGGACAGATCCATTAATGGGGGAGATGGATCATACCACATTCTTCTCTGCTTTATTCTTACAGAAAGAAGAAGTCTCTGAATCAAGTAGGCATCCTTTGCTGTCTGTGAGACCGTGTCAGATTGCCAGGTGCATGATGAGGTTCTTTCTTACTAGAACTGGATTTCTCTGAAACCCATTCATCACCACACAAGACCATGTTTCTGTTCCTTCAAAATCAACTGGAATGTCTTTTAGACATCCCTCATTTAGGCTTGTAGGTCCCGCTTCATAATCTGCTGAAACCAAGTTTCTTCGTGAGACTGTGTCTTCCTGTCCATCAGGGTAACAGAGATGTATAAACTGGAGGTTAACGTAAAGAATCTTGACTTGATCCACTAGTTGTTCATTCTTATTAAGTCATGTGTGTCTTTTTAGTAATATCATTCCTTGTTTTGAAAGCTAAGATGGTAGGGATGCTCCTGTCAAACTTCTAGGAAGTAGGAGGAATCATTCATGTCATGTGAGGTTAGTGGCTGTGCAAAGCTACGTTCAAATTGCATGCAGGGCCTCTGGGAGTGATTGTTCCCAATTCTCTAAAACTACCCATTTATCAGCCTCTCTATCTGAATGAATATACACAGGTAGCCTAAAGATGACACAAACTAAGCAAACTGCTTGTATAACCATTGTAGAGCATACATTAGGGCAGGGTATTACAAAAGGAAACTGAATATTCGTCGAGAGTTGAGTGGCTTTTATGACCTTGCTGGTGTTGGGTAAAATTATTTTCAGCACCAGTCTTACATGAGTTTGTAACTTCTTTCACATCTTCTAGTGAGTAGGAAGGCTTTCGATTTTTGCCATATGGATAATGTGTGCAATAAATCTCTATGTAATTTCTTTAACTTTGCAAGCAGCCAAGCTACACACATGAGAGATGGTGTCCACAGCTGAGTTTTCTTTACCAGGGTTGTACATTCATTACATTGAACAAATAACAGAAGAATTTTATCCTCTCATTTTTAATTTTGCTTGTCATTTTTTGGTTAAACCTGAATGAGTCTGATTTTTGGTCTGTAATTATTTTAAAATGTTGCCCGATCAAATAATGTCTCAGTGATTCAACAGTAGCATAAGCTTCTTCCTCTATTGCAGAATGCCTACATTCTGATTTCGACAGGATTCTGGAGAAAAAGGCTATGGACCTTCCCAATTGTCTTAAAGAGGTGCATTCTGAGGCATCTATTACCAAAGTATATGATCAGGCATAGTAATGGCTGCTTTCACTATGCATCTCTTTATCTTTTTCAATGCTTTCTCTGCTATAGAATATAATGGGAAATTTGATACTGTTGTTAGAGGATGGGTTTTGCCTGAAAAAGATGATACCCAATGGGCATAGAATACAAACATTCCTAATGTACAGCACAAAGTGGGTAAATCTTTTAGGACTGATAGGCTGAGTAATGGATTCAAAGATTCTGGATCAGGTTTTTTTTTTTTTACTTATTATGTGCCCAAGTAATTTTATGTTTTTACGTCTAAAATAACATTTGTCTTGGTTAAGTGTAAATTTGTACTTTTTAACAGTGGCTGTAAATAATTTAAGATTTCTTTTATGTCCTGCTCAAATTTTTTTACAGTAACTGTATCATAATTTTAGCATTTTGTTCTTCTAAGTCTATTAATCTTTCCTGCTCATAGGCCTGTTGTAATATTAAGGTGTTGTTTTTGAGTATTCTTTGTTGGATATCCATGGACCACAGCCCATTTATGAAAGTATCCTGTATCAATTGGGATCAGTATTGTTGCACTGATATTGAAGAAAATGAATGGTCCGTACTTGGTTTTATTAAGGCTTGTTAAAATCCGTCAATGGAATCTGAGGGTAGTTGATGCCTTGTATCCAGTAAGTGCCTAGGAACCATTTCATTTTTCTTTATAATGTAGATCCTGTCCAGTATTGTTAAAGGCTTTTCATAGGAAGATACACCCACAAAATACTTGCAAACTTGTGCTGAGACATATTTGATGGGATCGTGTAGCTTAAAAGAAATTTGGATGCAGTAGGTACACAAGAATTTCATGAAAGTTATTCTCCAGTGACAATATTCCAGTTTGACATCAGACGTGTTGGGGTGAATAATACATTTCTCTGGACAGAATAAATTAGCCATTTTCAAAATGGTTAACAATGAGTGTTTATTAAATTGTAGTAGAATTGTTTGAGACAAATACAAAATTGCTTAACAGTAAGCTTTAATGAACTCTGCAGATCAGCAGAGTTCTCCTGAATATATGTGTTCAGGACAGATCCATTAATGGTGGAAATGGATCGTACCATACATTCAAACAAGTTTCCATATAATTTTTGTTTGTGTTACATTTGTTGTCTTTTTTGAGAATGTTAAATGAAATATTTTTGTTTATTTTAACTGAGTATTCATTTAATCATCTAATCTCTTTCCATGGGAAATTTCAGAACTTGTCAATTTTCCTTAATTTAACAAATTTGAGTTTGTATACACCTCTGATACAGAGATAAAAAAAAAATCAAAACTTTCAGGAAAATAGTAGTTATTACTCATGCTCATTACTAGCACAGGTCAATATGAATACTAACAAGTGCGGGCATTATTTATAATTAAAGTCTAATAATTGTTTCTTTTTAAAAAAAATCAACTACAAATTAAAAACTTTAAAAAATATGTCAAATGAAAAACAGGACAAAACAACATCCATTCAAAATCACACTTCATTTTAGAAGAATAAAAGAAAGCAAACCATGATGTTGTGTGTATGCAAGAGATATGTCTACTTAGTAGTGAGTCCATGGCTCATTTGGGATACAATTTATTTTGGATTGGCTACAAGGAAAGAAAAACAATATAGAATTGCAATATGCAAATCATTAGATATTGTAATAGACAATATCTTACACTTGTCAGAAAGACTAATGGCTGCCAACATTGCTGCTTGTGGCTGTAAGATCCAATTGATATCAGTTTATGCCCCCAGATGAAAAAAAAATGTGTTGTTTCAGTAAAGGAGAAATTCTACACAGGATTAATCAATACTGTGAGAAATTTGTTGCAGCTTTCCCACATGAAAGGGTTGAGGTTAAAATGCAACAAAATTGAAAGAAAAGCAACAGCTTGAAAGATTAGAGTGGACAATTCTCTCTTTATAGGCAGAAGAATAAAGACTCAAACTCCTGCTTGGTGCATAACAATAAAAGATGAAAAATGTTTATTTACACAAAAAAGGGGTGAAATTATGAGAGAAAGAAATGGAAAAAAAAATTCAATTGACTTTAAAGGAATTAAAATGTTCTTAAAAAAAGGCTTGCTCAAAATATTTCTTTGAGTGCCTAAAAAGTTCTTTAAGCAAGTAGTAGATTGTTGTTAAAGGTTAAAAAACTCACAGATTTGTTCAGAGTTATTGTAGATGAGGAAGTTGTTGGAAGATACAAATTTTGTAGTTGAGTGAGTTTATAGGCCGGCGACAGATATCTTCTAGGTGCAAGGAGGCAGATCTCAATTGGTTTTTAATAGTAGGTTGATGTCCTTCCTTAACAGCCCATAGCAGTTAGTTCCTTCTTGAAGCTGACTGTGAAGATGACTGCTTTTCTGTTGCCAACCTGTTGTTATCAAAGACAGTTGTCGATTACTCACTGCCAAATAGGCGAAGAATCTCCAAATATATGGAGATCAAGAGGCTCAGAAATGTCGGGGTTTTTTCCCCCGAAAATTGCTATACAAATTTCCTATACTTTTCATTTGTTAGAAAACATATTCTTATCTCTGATAAGAACAAGGCTTTGGGAGCTAGCAAGCATCTGACAAGCTGCAAGTACCTTCTCCAGATTTCTTGGCACCAAGTACAGGAAAATGATGCTCAAACTCCTTTTTATATTTTCCAGCCCTCTCATTTGTTAGAAAATATATCATCATCTCTAATAAGGAACAAGGGTTTGGGAACTGGATTTGAAAACAAGGGAAAAAAGTTGGGATGAGGATTAGAAAAGAGGCTAGAATGTGAACCTGTAGTTGTGGTTCTCAACTTAAATTCTAATAAATATTTGTATATGAGAAAAACAACATAAAACTGCGCATTAACGCTGATGTTAATGTTACCTCAAGTATTTTTGAATGCCATTGCTCCTTTCATGGTAAGAAGACATCACCCTTTGGAAACAGAAGCTTGAAACAACAATGGAGAACTCTTGTTTAATTTTTTTATTAAAAAATATATTCAAACATTGACACGTGATGCAACCATCTGATAAAACACAGCATCAAATAGCATAAAAAGATAACATAACAAAAAAGATTTATTGATTTCAGCATCTTGGATAACATGGATTAGACAGTTTGTGATAGGTGTAAGAGTATGTATAACTCCTACTTTGAATCGGATCATAAACTTCTTGTGACTAAACTAACAACATCAGCTCACTTCAGCCCTGAAAAACACTGAGGTATAATACCCAAGGCCTTAAAAATGAAAAAGGTTAGAATTCTGTAATAAACTAGAGTCCAAATTGATGTCCCTAAATCATAAAGGAATATTGATAATGTTATATCTTCAATAGCTGAAGTGCATGAGAATATTTCAGGAATACCTAAAAGCAAAAAGATCCTCCCATAATCCTGAGTTGAAAAAGTGATACAGGAAAGAAACAAACAAAAGAGGGAAAAAAATGCAAGGGAAAATACGAAGCAATTAACAAAGGAAGTAATAAAAATAGTCAGCAATCTGAGAAATAAATAGCAATGAAAAATTAGAAATTAAATTCATGAAGCCAAAAACAGGATAGATAATATATTAGAATGTGGAGAAAAACAAAACAATCACAATAACATCATACATTCAGTCATTACAAATCCATCTTCAAAAATAAACAATAATGAATTTACTAATGAGAAAATGATGAATGTTATTAAAAGAAACTATGGTATAATAAAGCCTCACTCAACATTTAGGCCAAACTTTTGAAAGTAACTTAACTTTGTCCCAAATTCATTAACATCAGAAACACATCACAAAATACTGTGGTTTATCATGAATTAATGCATTATGAAAAAGAAAATGTTATTCTTCAAGGTATCTCAGTTGAATCTATTATGGTGAAAGTATTCATGAACTAGGCTCACCTTGTTTTATGAAAGTGAACTCCTCAAAACCTAGTTTGGTTTTCATTCTCGTAAGGCACGTAATGATAGCATATGTCAATAAACAATTCCAGGAGATTGTATACTTCTGCAATAGAAAATTGTATACCTGCTAGGTTGACCTCACAGCAGCATATGATCACATTCTCATCCATTAGAAACCACTTTACAAGGTTTAACTCAAGTGAATGCATTGATCTAATAGAGGACCTCAATATGAAATATTTCAAACCTCATCATGTATATGACAAGAATGAAAATGCAAGCCCCAGTCTATTTAATATTTTCCTAGACGATACTCTGTACATTTACAAGCACAGATGAGAAGAGATAGGTGCTGATCATTTAAGTATTCCAAACAAATCTATTAATGTAAAATAGAATTCTTGCTTTTCCTCTCAAGACATTTGCACCTATAATAAGAGAATCTATGCTGATGACATAAGATAGTGACACATCTGGAATAAGAATAATCTTGAGAAAATCAACATCCTCTAACAAGTGTTCCAAGAAATAAGGCTTAACTTTCAAAACTGAAACTATGATCTGGAATTGGAATGAAAGCAATGTTTGCAAATAGCCTGAATCTATCATAAAAATTTACGATGTGGATTTTGTAAATACCAAATGCTTCATATTTTAGTTTTGTAGTAATTTGCAGTGTTAGTAAAACCTACTAGTGCAGCCTCTGGGGGTATGGATCAGTGATAATAAAGTTGGCCTAGGAGATAAGGAAATTATATTCAATTTCCTTATCTCTCCTATGGTAATCGGTTGTCACTGATCCATACCCCCAAAGGCTGCACTGGAAGTAGTTTTTACTAACACTGCAAATTACTACAAAACCAAAATATTAACCTGAAAAGACAATTCATATTCTTAAATAGTCATATCAGATCAAGACTTTCATATGGATCTCATTTTTTGATCCTCATTAACTGGCTTTACAGAACCAGAAACCAAATAACAGAAACCATATCACTTGAAGATTTTCAACAACAGTTACAACTAAAATAGATATCACATGTAACTCAAAGAGAAAATAATAGCATAATCAAGATGTTGACATTCCACACAACTTCAAACTAAAGGTTAGGAAGGAAACTTTCCATTAATACTGGAAAGAGTAATAGCAGTTACTGGACTTGAGAAACCTAGTTTAAAAATTGGTTTAATATAATTTTTTTATAAATTTCAATCAAAAGCAGCACTGACTGCTCAGTTAATGAATGTTGAATATTTCCTTACAAGGAAACGTCTAATATTGCCAATATAATATTGTGATCATAAGTACACTTAACCTACAAAATGGATGCTTTAAGAATAGCATAACTAATCTTTACAATTCTCAAGGCACCTTTCCTGATTGAAAAATTAGTCTTGTCATGCAGGCAACTCTAATTAAAAAATGATTGTTTGAATTTTGAAGTTAGATTTTCATGTACTGCAACAGAAAATGACACTGACTGAAATCAACAGTAGCACTACTACAGCTTATGGTGAATAATATAGAGCGCAAGAGGTTAAATTAAAGGTGTTGTTCAGTATTCCAGGAAGACTGGAAAACCATTTACTGAAACATCATAACAAAAATAAATGAAGAATTAATAAAAACCTCGTTAATAATTTGTTACACAGTGTATAATAGCAATTGTGTATTTTAGAAATTCTGGCAAAAATTATTATAAATTGCTGTTTTTCTTTTTTTTAAATCAAGTCAATTATATTTTTTCCTGAATATTTTGTGGTTTGTACTTGAACAGATAACCAAAGACATTGACATTTCTCCATTTGCACGAAAATAAAATTTTTTGTTTTTCAGTTTTGAATGGAAACTTCGAAATGCAGATGCCAAAGAGATTGCTATTTCCCCAAGCAGTGGTCAGATTTTGCCAAACGATTCTCTTGTAAGTATATGACATGGATGCAATTAATGATCCTTTCACAGATTAATTCATTATTAACAAACACAAATGCAAACATTATCATTATTCAGATTAAGATATCTTTTTTTCAGGTCAACAGTTGAATGATTATCAAAGTGTAACAGTTGATCTCTTAAGCCATGAAATAGCATTTTTTAGTTTGGATTCAGAATACATTTAGATTTATCCATTGTCTTGATTTCTGTAGTGGCATCTCACAACTGGTGATAATTGTGTCATGTTTTTATTGATACAAAATATCTCTGTTTTGGATTTCTTAAAAACAAAAAAATGCTGGCATTTATGAACTCATTGGAGAATGGTTCTGCCCAGAAAGAGAGATCTATATAAAATAATAGATAGAAATTTGATAACCTTCATTTTTCACAATTCCTTGCTTTTTCTGTTTCCTTAAATTGCCTGTGCTTCTATTCTATTTTACTATAAGATGACCAAGCTTCAGTATCTTAGGTACTGCTTTGAGAATTTATTGAAGTCAGTCTGAAATAAAAAGGTGAGATTTTAAGTTAAAATAATGTAATAATAGAGATTGAATCATTAAATGTATCAATTCTGTTATTATGATTATGAAAATAAATTAATCATTCTTTTTAATCTGTTTCTAAACACATCTTGGATTAAAGGTTTTTCTCACCTGAGTCCTTCCTTCAAATCTACCATCTGTCCTTGCATTGAATACTGTTGCTATATATGGTCTGATACACCCGCTGTTCCTCTTGAGGTTCTCAATAAAACCCTGAAACGGATATACAAAGTGATAGGTCCTGATCTGGCATCTCATCTGCAGTCACTTTCTCACAGACATGCTGTGGTTTTCCTCTGTCTTTTCTACAAATATTTTCATGGCAACTGTTCTGACAAAGTACTTTCACAGATACCCCAACTGCATGAATTTAAGCATGCTACCAAGTTGGCATCTCAGTCCCACCCTTTCACTGCTGAAACAATTAAATGTAACTGCCTCTTCTACACCAACAGCTTCTTCTCTCATGCTTCCTGGCAGTGGAACTCCCTTTCTCCTCCTTGCTTTCCTGATGGCTACAATTTTCAAATATTCAAATGTAATGTCATTTGACATCTTCTGATGCCTTGACCTTGATCCCTGTCCTTCTCTTTATCCTTTTCCCAAACACTCCCCCTCTTTACTCTTACTCTCACACTCTGTAACCCCTTGCATGCTAGTGGCACTCCTGCCTTGCTTGGGGTGAAATGCTTAAAAAAATAAAAGAAAAAAGTGAATGGAATCGCACTGTTTGACTTTCTTGGTTAACTGTAAAGTATGTGTTACTTATGATATTATCTATCTTGCTCTGTATACAAATTTGCAATATCATGGCTGTTAGAAAATAGTGACTGCACCATTTGGCATAAATTATATTTTCCTGTCCTCTTTGCTTTCAACTTAGCTGGAAAAATACTTTCACTCTAAATGGCAAATACAAAACAATTATCAAAATAGACAGAAACTGACTTGTTAATTGTTTTTTTCTTTTCTAAGCTTTTTTCCTCTCTTTGTAGACAGCAATTGAACTCGGTAACAAGAAAAACTTTGCACTATCTTATATACAGTGGTTTGGAATTATTCACAAAAATAATGTTAACTTGAAATAATTGAACATTCCACATTCCAGTAACTTTTTCATTTGTTCTTTTTAAAAAGGGCAAAACCTTCACATAGTTTCTCTTTCTGCTTTTCTAGGAGACAAACATTCCTTTTGATTTACGATTGATTCTTTTTGTTCTACTCATTTTTATTTGATTATAAGTGTAATTTTTGCTATGCGACATACAGCATGTCAACCACGTAAAAGTGAAACTGACTTTCACTTCATATGAGACACAACCAATAACTTTTATTCTGTCACTTGAAATACCAATTTTATCAGTGAACTATTAATGTATGGACATCACCTGAAGCAACACAGGAGATCATGGTAGTCTTAAACTGACAACCTGTAAAAACATTTGCTTTTTGCATCAAATAACAATTATGTTTCCAAACTTATATTTGTCCAAACAAAAAATGTAGTAAGAGTAACACAAAATAACCTTTTGATGTACTGAGTAGCATGAAGAATTGAAATTTGTGTTGCAAACTTTCAAATCTAATATGAAAGGTTGAAGAAATTTTAAAACATTTTTCTCCAGTAATGGTTGAAAATATTGAATTTTTCCCCCACCGGCTTTGCCAACTTTGAGTATAACAGGAACAATGAATATATTAGCAGAGTTTGCATTTTACTTAAAGTATATTAAGAGATTTAAAAAAAATATTCTTGGTCCTGTCTGGCAAGTAAATCCATTTTCTCCAATCTCTTTTAAATAATCACAAAATACTGTTAAGTTGAAGATAAACTTTTATGACTAAATCTCTGTGAAACTCATATAAGTAGACTGTTTTCATATGAGTGCTGTTAAAATATTTACTACCACCTTAAAGCAAAAATTCAGCTAAATAATGACAAATTTTCAATGCATAGCTTTGAATATTGAAATTCAAAGAGAATCAGTTAACGCTGAAGTCTTTAGCCTGTAACTATTTCATCTGATGTTTATTTGTCAGGATATTAGTGCTATTTGTTTTATTAGAATCATCAATGGGATTGTTAAATGTTTCTACTGTTTTTAATTTACCATCAGGACCCTTTCTTTGATTGGTTTTAATTATAAACCACGTGAAAGGGGTGGGCTTTACTGAAAAGCTTGCAGCTTGGTCCACTTCTTAGAATCTGATGAAATGACTTAACATTAAAATTTCAATAGGAATCCATTCTTTGTCAAGCCTTTTCTCCTTTATATTTATATATTATATATATATATATATATATATATATATATATATATATATAATTATCATTCTTTTTATTAGAAATTTGTCAGATTCCTGCTTTTCTGAAGGTCTCTCAGTGTTTCCATCATCGTTGTTGTTAAATATCCCATATGTATCTTATATACAAAATAAAGAAAAATAGAAAAAAAAAATCTAACATTCTGAATCATGGGAATTTGAGTTGTATAAGACATTAAAGTTTTTTTCTTATATTCTTCAGTTACTTACCTCTTACAAAAGTTTATTGCTTTAAATATGTATTGTATGGTTGATGCCAAATGAGATTGTATGATGACATGAGTGAAATGATTTTCATTATGCTACTTTTATTAGGATTATTATCTTGATCAGATGATTTTTTTCCTTTGGCCTTTCTCTGGTAAATGTTGCATGTAGATGTCCTTTGGAGCTAATGAGTCATTTTTTTTCTCATCTTCTCACACTAGCAATTTGATAGAACTGCTAAAGAACTTTATTGAATGACTTTTATCAGAGAATCATTCACAAATATTGAGGTCCCTTAAATGTAAAATAAGGTTCTTTTGAGTATTGATTCCTTGATGATTTTCAGGACTACAATCTGTTCACTTCTTCATTCTTTTGATTTCTTTTTCTTGATAAACTTTCTTTATAAGATGAAAAATAAAACAAATTAAGATCACCAGAAATAACATATCTTGAGGGGGTGGTGTTGAAAAGAATACCAAACTTTCTGTCATATAGCGCTTGCATTTATAATTACTCTAGTACTGGTAACTCAACCATTGGAGTATAAGATGCAGGGTGATTTTTGGAGGAAGTTTTTGGGAAAACATTTCACCTTATATGATGTGAACTATAGTACTGTCAAAGATGTTGCAAAAATATCAGGTCATTTAGTAAATAGCTACGTTTTTTACATTTGGTAAAAACAGCAAATTATTTTAGAATAATCTAAGAAATAATAATGCTTTAGAAAATTGTTCTGTAGCACTGTCATAAAATGGAATTAATGTTTACTTTTCTTTTGATAAACTGAAACTAGCATGGGTAAAACATTCCTTCTACTGAGAAAAAAAAAAAAGATTAAATTTTTTAATAAAATTTCTGTTTTCATTCATTTAATCAACTAAACAAAAGAAGAATTAAGTATTTCTTTATTTCTTGTCCAGAAGACAAAGCAAACAAATGTCAACATTTAATTGCTTTCAGAAGACGATGCTAAGTCCAGTTCATTTGCTGTTTGGAAATTGTTGCTGAGCAAAGATCATTCCTTCTTTTTACAAGAAATCTAAGACAAACAGAGAGGCATGAAATAAATACATTTTGAATATTAAATATGTGACTCAACTGTTTGTAAAGTATCTAACATGGCAGAAAAATGCTTCCAACTTGGCTGAACATTTTTAAGTTCCTTACACAACATTGTGGCAGACAAAGAAGAGTTAATGCTAATGTGAACAATTTCTGGCAGGCTCTAAATCTCTGCAAAACTTTTTTCTTTCTTTCTTTCTCCTCTTATCTTCTCTGACTATTCCTGACATGTTTCCTCTTTTCCCTGAATTATTGGCATTTATTCGAAGTGGCTTCAGTTACATTTTTCATCTCATATAATGAGGTACTAACTTGTTGACTTTCTTCAAAGTGTTCGGACTAGCCTCTTTCCTGAGTCTTTCTTCTTGCCAAATTTTGAAATCTCTCCGTGTTAGAACTGGTTGCCAAAGATAGCACTTTGCTAAACAAAAATATCTTGATGAGTGAATGACAGAAGGTAAATAAACAATAAAACTGGCCATTAGAATTTTGACACACAAAAATAACTTTTTAGTTTTTGTTTCACAGATACAGAAGTGGTTGAAACCATATTTGAGTTACTATGATATTACTTTATTGCATTAAAGCCCTGATTATATATTTTTTTCTTTTTCTGTCAGAGTTCTTTGATTCAGATGAAAAATACCTAAAGAGACATAATCATCAGTGTCCAGGAATTATCATTCTGTGGCAAATAATAGTTTTATACCGTTTTGTATTTTTTTTAAATTTTTAAATTTTATGCATGTCTGTTGATATTCATCTTTGTTTTATAATCTTTTATATCTGTTGTTGAAAACAGCAGCTGTCATGTGAAGAGTTATGGAAAAGATTTGTCAAAGTCTGAAGTTGGTTAGTAAGGATTCTTGTGATGCAGCCAAATTTATAAGTTATCACTCCAGTTTCAAATACAACAACAGATACAAGAATGATGTGCTTTTGCAGTATCCTAAAACTTGGATTGTGTAGATATTCACAAACTGGGAAAAGAAATCTTGAAATGCAATAAAAGAAAATCCCAGAAGAATTTCTTTTGCTGATCTTCAGAGAAATGGTTAAGATATTGGGTCTGTCAGAAGGCTTCGATTAACTAACAAGTAGACATCAAAATATTCCCTGTACATCTTTGGCTATAAAGGCCAAGGAAATTCAAGTCAAATATCAGAATATTTTGGGGAATACATTTGAGTTTAGAACAACTCATTTTGACTTTGGATAAGATTTTCACTCTTCCTAATGGTCAGTATATTTGCACTGTATAATTTGCATGATATGGAATGTAAAAGAAGGCTTATTTCTTGTAAAGTATTCTGACATTCCTTTGATCATAAACCACTTTCTGAGGAAAGGCTTTAGAAGTGTGGCAATTACCTGCACCAAATGTTGTTACATCCCGATCAGGATATATATTATTTGATGTTACTCTCTCCTGTTTGAACATGTTGGGGGCATTAATTGGCCCAGTTCAAATAAAGGTTTTTTTTTTTTTGTGTGTGCATGGGTTACATATTTATGAAGTGATAATATTTAGGGAAGAAGTGGGTTTTGCAGATCAAATATGGTAGGCCAAAAATGAAATCTTCAATCACTATATTGATTGCATCAAAAGTGACTCAGCAAATCCAATGTACTTCAGTGAAAACTTTCTGATACCCCTCTAACAAGAACTAGATCCAGTAATTATAATGTTTTTCTGTTGCATTCCACATGACATGATAGAATTAGAGGTTGCAATTCCTACTAAAGGTTATGGTGTTTCATTTTTAGAGATGGTATTCTTTTGTCATTTAGATTGACATTCCTCCCATTAAGCTGTAAGATGTGATCCAAAACAACAGCTTGTCATTGTATGCACCAACATCTTTTGCCACTGTTTATATTTCTGAGATGTACATTATTTACATTATTCAGACTATTGTCCTCATCTTTGTCACCATATTTATTACAACATTTCAGCCGTTGTACACTCCAACCTTCTTCAGTTATCATCCTTTATCAACTGTGCCATTTGTCCTTGAGGACACATGGCACAGTTGATAATGATGATAGTTAGATCCAGTGACAGGACTCAAAGAGTGTGAGTTCAATACCTGGTTAAGTCAGTTTAGAACTTTCAGAGGGAAATTAACAGGAGATAATTGATAACTGACATCCATTAAACATGGCTCGTGGAACTAGAACAGTCTACCCCAGTGAGCGAAATAAAGGGTTCAGTTTGACATTCCAACCACCTGCAGAAGGCCTGAGCATACAACGGCCAAAACGTTGTAATAAATATGGTGACAAAGATGAGGACAATAGTCTGAATAATGTAAATAAAGATTTGGTATTCCTAAGCCATCCCCCATCTAATTACTGACCAAGCTCAATGATGCTTAACTCTAGTGATTAAATTAGAACTAGTATAGTGTGCTTTGATAAACAATATAAAATATTATAATAAAAAAACAACAAAAATGGGGAAATTATTGTATTGCATGGAATATAAGACATTCTCCTCCCAATTTCAGTAGAGAATATTAAGAAAAATTATTTAATAGTAAATTGAATGCAATTGGAACTTCTTCTATGTTCATTATTTGACCTAAATTATTGCATGTTTATTATTAACTGATGAAATTGTAATATTTAAAAAGGAAAAAAATTGGTTTTATATGCCATGAAATACAGTAAGTCAGAATATTTATGACATGAAAATTATTTAATCTTTGTTGATAATGAGGACATTTGGAAATAGTTCTACACTTTTATTACACTTCTGTATTTCTGCTAGAGATTTCTGAATTAAAAAAAAAACATAATAGTAACAGAAAAAAAGAGAAATTTCTCAATAGTAACTTATGCAACTATCTATAGTAAAAGAAAGTGTTATATTATCTCTTCTCTTACGTGTTGGACATTAAAGTCTTAAAAGACACCTGACTCAGTTTGTAGAGCTGAAATAGATCTTCTCATTATTATTCTATTAAAATGATTACTCCAGGGAAAGTCATGTGTTTAGTTTTTGGTGTGTATATCCAAAGGACAATCAATAAGTCAGTAGATGTCCCTGTTGGCTGAATTTGGTGTTTAAATTTTTGCTGCATAATGTTCTATCCCTATGTTTAACATTCACCACTGAATTATGCTCAAAAATATTTGTTACTTAAAGTAAATGTTTTTTCATCTGTAGACTTGCTGGTTGACCTATCTGGATATGAGCATATGTATGTATATGCAATAATTTGAAGATGTTCAGAAAAAATGGAAACTTGAAATTTGTTTTCATCAAATATGTATAACGAGAAAAACAGAAAAATGATATATATATATATTATATATATATATATATATATATATAATGTTATTGATATTCTTGATGATATCAGAAGAGTATGTATGTGTGTGTATATATATATATATATGTACGGTGGAGTAAGGATAGCAGCTCAGATTGAGGAATTGGAGAGCCGAGTTCGAATTCCAATCGAATCCATTACATTGTGCTAATATCCTTGGGAAAGGTAATGAATCCTCTTCTTTGCCCTCCAGATATGGGTAATTAGCAGGACAGATGGAGCTCTATAGCCTTGGATGCAGAAAGAAATGGCAACTTACTGTGGGAAATAATCTGCCTCATCAGTCATGCATCTTTCGATACATGATCGCCTAAGCTTGTATCATGCATGGAACATAACTGACTGACTGATGTATAAAATATTGGGAACACTATGTTAACATGGTTTCATGAGGCAGTTGATCTCAAGACTAGGCCTCTATGTAGAATCTGAGACCCTCACCAATAAGTTCAGTTCTTTTCTTATATTCTGATAAGAGTGAGTTTTCCAAGGTGTCATACCTTCATAATCACCATTAGACTCATTCAACTCTTTCTGAATTCTCTGCACTCTCCTCAGATTGACATCCAAGCACTCTGGAATGTTTGTATTGATTGGAACTTCTCGTGCAAAAGCCAAGCAGTACAGCATACCGTTTCCAAATTTCTAGTGGAGTGAATTCTGTCATGGTACACTTTTTTTTATAGACAGTGACCAACTGACCCTACTATACTGTGCAGTTGACAAAATCAAAAACAATATATATATATATATATATATATATATATATATATATATATACACACACACACACACACACAGAGGGTGCGATGGTTAAATTGTCGCCATTTTACATTTTAAATTTTGCGTATGTACATTATTTATTTATTTATTTTATATATATATATATATAGTGTGAGTGTGATCTTTTTCAATTAAAGGGGCACAAATTTTGCATTAAGTTCTCATTGCTGCAATTGTTTTCAGGGAAATTTTTTTTCGTGGCAATTCGTTTTGTATAATAACAATTTTTATAACTTGGAAATAAATTTGTGAATAATTGATATTAATTGAGAAAATCACCCATGAAATAAAAATAATTGTTTGTATGGAAAGTAAGGACCTAAGCACATCAAATTGTCTTTAAATTAAGTGACAACAGAAGAATTATCATTGAACTTTTGAAAGGGAAGCTTGATTAGTAATGCAATACTTAAATGCAGCAACCAGTTTTGATTTATTCTGTAGTTTATTGTTGCTAATTACATATGGCAGCAGTATGCCTCACAAAAATAAATCTCCGCCAACATAGGACCAGATTGCAATCAAAAGAGCCAGGTCTGCAACAAGGAAAAGAAAATCCTTGCAAATGAAAACCCAGATCAAATGGCAGCTAGATCTTCCAATACTGAGAATATGCAAAGACTGAGGGATTCTCAAGCACTTGAATAAGCTGAAGACCCAATCAAAAGCCCTCCACAGTAGCTAGATTAAATATCACCCAATAGGGTGACTTTTAAGCTAATATATATATATATATATATATATAATGAAATGGACAAAGTTCGACAATTATTTTAAAAGATTTATATGTTTATACATTATTTTTTATAGATACAAATATTTAAGTAAATGCTCTGTTTATAATAAACAGTATTAACAACATTTACTGGCCTGAATGTATAAACATAAAAATGTCTTAAAATAAATATATATATATATATATATATATATATATATATATATATATATATATAAATTTAGCAAAACCATTGGAGAGACCAAAACTATGGATAAAAGACATAAAGAGGTCAATATGGATCCAATAAAATATCATAAAAAAAAGGTTGTGGGTGAAACGTGTGCCAAGAAGGAAGGAAGAGGCAAGTGTTGGTTGAATGGCACAGTGATGGTTGTCATGGAATTAGCCTGTAAAGGCTTCTTCTCCTCATGATATGTAAACTGTTTTTACTTTGGTATGGATCTGAAAAGTTCTCTGAATATATAAGGTCACACTAGAGGTCAGGAGGAAACAATCCTAATAACACATAGACATTTTAATGAATTAATTTTAATCATTGAATGTTGCACAAATTTCAGTAATGCAGCTGAGACAATGGAGAATATTTAGGTAGTGTTGCCAGGTGCAATTAATACAGGTTTAATTTTGTGATGAGTATTAGATTAACTGCAAAGTCTCAGCATTTCACACTTGAAATGTTTAGATATAACTGTAAGTTCTTTGCTAACAGTTTTTTTTTCTCTTGCACTTTTTGCTTGTGGAACTCTTTCAGCTTCTATCTTTCTAGCCAACTTTGATCTTCAAAAATTTAAATCCACTGTCAATTGTTATTTTGTCTTCTTAATTCCTATTCTTTTATTGTTCTCTCTTTTTCTCATTCTTTCACACTCAGTAACTCCTTGCATCTTAGTGGCTTTATTACTTTGCTTGGAAATTAAATGATTAAAAAAAAAAAAAAGTCACCAAACATGGTATGCATTAAAGTAGAAGTATGTGCTCTCTCGGAATTAGATTCATTCAGATGCCAGCAAATAATCATTGAGAACAGCTGGAAAGTATACACACAAAATGTTGTGGTGAAAGAAAAAATGAGAAAGTTATGTGAGGCTATTTTGAAAGTAAATTTTGCATTTAAAATATGAAAAGGTGGAATCAGTCAGCTACTGTTAAATCAAAGTCAATAAGATTAAGATTTAATTTAACACCTGTTCTCTCAGCTTGTGTATTGTTTGTAGTTTATGGTAAGATTTGAATGTGTTAATGTTCATCATTGTATGATGCATGAATTTCATAAAAGCAGTAATGCAACCGAGATAATGAAAAATATTGTTTTGTCAGGAATGCAAGTGAGCATTTATCTAGCTTTAAGATAAATCTAGTTCCAGAATATGAAGCACTTTGAATCTCAATCTTTTGAAAGCTATGCAAATTTTTGTTTAAAGAATGAGAGATTTAACAGAAAACAGCACAGAATGCATAGTGTTCAGTTATAAACAAATATGTTAGGCAAATTCTCGGAATGACTTCTCAGTATTAAATAGGATGAAAAAGCAAACAAAATGAGGGAAATTAATTTATTAACCTGTGAAATTCTATTTCATTGTCCCTTTTCACCTGACTTAACACTTTTAGATCATCCATTTGTTTTGATCCCTAAAATATTTCCTGGACATTCAGAAATAAGAATCATTAGTTTGTATATCTTGGTTTTCTTTTCCTCCATGACCTGAGTATTTTATGAGCAAGAAATGGATAAATTGTCTTTTCCTTTGCAAACCTGTATTTGCTGATGATGACAAATATCATTGATTGATAAAATTGAACTTAGTTTCTAGTTTTTCAAAAAAGAGTGCTGAGAACTTTTGCAAACACCTAAATATATAAAAATATTAACTCTACTGTTCTGAAATGAGGTTAGAAAATAGAAAATAAAATTATTCACTGAGTTCACATGGAAAAGTCATTAGGAAAATAGTCTTGCTGGCCATTTGTACTATAACTATTTCCTGGATACTCCACATTTTTATTCTTGTACCAAACTAGATTAAACTTTTTAAAATATCAGCTAAATTATCTTCATGTTTTTACAATCACATATCAGTGATTGATAGGCTTAATGTTTTCATTGGGCATCTTTTATAATTTGATAATGGAGGAGGCCTGGTGGAGTAATGGATAGCAGCTTGGATTGAGCCAAATTCCAAAAGAGCCAAATTTGAATTCCACTCAGATCCATTACATTCACTTAAGTGCTAATACCCTTGGGAAAAGTATGAATTCTCCTCTCCCTGCCAGCTATGGATGATAGCAGGTAAGACTGGGTTCTATAGTCTTGGATGGCAACCAGTTTAGGAGAAAGAAACTCTGAATTAAAAATGTGCCTGTTGAGGGTTGGGCTCTGTCAGGCTCTTTTCCCAAAAAACACCACTTCAACTGCGGCTACCGTATATGTGTCATCCCTATGACCCTGATGGGTCACAGGATTTGCGATCGATTATGATCGCGAACATCTTTCTCAAATTCAGTTTTTGTATCACATTTTTGTGTTTTATATTTCTCAGTTTATTTTTTCTTTTACCTTGTCAGAGATGTTTTTTCCCTTTGGGTTTCTGTTTACTGATAAGAAAGGCCTTTGTTATGAGTTTGGTGATGAGGAAGAGTCTGGACAGTACTTTTGCTGATAAGACAATATCCACCTATTGTTACTTCAGTTTTCTGCCAGAATTTCTCATTTAATCTCATTTGGGAATTTAAACTGATGAGATTTATTTGATTTTAAATTTACTTCCTAAAGATAAGTAAAGGAAAGAAAAAAAAGATGACTGCCAGCATTAAAAAGAATCAATAATTTCTTTGTTGATTCTTATCAGAAATGCTTGTGCATTGGATATTATTCAGAATAAGAGAAACTAATGAGAAATAATCTTTAGTGTTCAAGAATGAACACCGAGAAGAAAAAAAAGAGATCTTTAATGATTTTACATTAACATACAAAGCATTTTTAACATAAAATGTGAGGTTTTGGGATTAAGAATCTTTAGGGTTTCAAGAGAGGACAAAATTTGAATATTGGTAATGTTTAACAAACAACATTTGCCCTAAAAAGATACAAAGGCTCCTTGAAATAGATTTTCTTCTGTGGATTCAACTATCCTCAGTATAGAAACAGAGTTAGCAGACATGGTATCATGGAGGCATAGGATCAATCTAGCAATGTTCTTTGCTGGATGAAACCATATTATAAGAGCAGAAGTAAAGAAGCAGCTCTACATATTTTTGTCAGCTTTGAAGCCTTCCTTTGCAGCCAGTGTGAAAAAGTTTGCCACCTTTATAGGCATCATAATTTATGTGAAAGCCTGCAGCATGTGTGGAAGAGCCTCTCAAAATTTTGTTCATGAGGCTAAGTTATAATAATGTTTGATAGTACTTCATCAAAAAATGATGTTACTGCAACTAATACATATAATTTACCTAAAACTAATAATAAATGTTGCAAGGTGTGATCAGGTAGAAAAATAAATCTATATGGTTAGATTAGATCTTCATCCAGTTGTATGTTTGTTTTTTTACACTGAACCAACAGAGCTACAAGTAAAGATAATCAGGTTTCCATAAAAATAAAGAGATGGGAGTTCAAGTTTCACAAACAGCTTATGTTTTTTTCTTACATTATTTACATTGTTGAGACTGTTGTCCTCATCTTTATTGCCATATTCATAATGTTTCAGCTGTTGTATGCTCTGGCATTCTTCAGGTGATATACATTGGAATTTCAAACCAAACCTTTTATTTAGTCCACTGGGTTAGATTGTTCTAGTTCCACGTGCCATGCCATTTCTGAATATTTTATTTTCCTTCAGTAACTAAACTCTCCAACTTTTTTTTTGTTTACCTTTGCTGTGGCCAGATATTAAACTCACAACTTTTTGGGTGAAGTCACTGGATTACTTCAACCAACACTTTTATCCACTAGGCCAACAGTCTGAACAATGTAAATAGTGTAAATAGTTACAATACCTCATCTTGGAAATATAAGCTTTATTTGGACTATTGTCCTCATCTTTGTTACCATGTTTATGACAACGTTTCAGCCGTTGTACGTTCTGGCCTTCTTCAGGTGGTTGGAATGTCGAATTAAATCCTTTGTTTCACTCACTGAGGTAGACTGTTCTAGTTTCATGTGCCATGTCTAATGGATGTCAGTTATCTCCTGTTAATTTCCCTCTGAAAGTTCTCCACTGCCTTAACCAGGTATTGAACTCACGCTCAAGGACACATGGCAAAGTGGATAAATGTATTAGTTAGATCCAGTGACAGGACACAGTGTGAGTTCAAAACCTGGTTAAGGCAGTGGAGAACTTGGAGAGGAGAATTAACAGGAGATAACTGAAATCCATCAGACATGGCACGTGGAACTAGAACAGTCTACCCCAGTGAGCAAAATAAAGGGTTCAGTTTGACATTCCAACCACCTGAAGAAGGCTTGAGCATACAGCAACTGAAACATTATGATAAACATGGCGACAAAGCTGAGGACAATGGCCTGAATAATGTAAATAGTGTACATAATACCTCATCTCAGAAATATAGACAGATACTGAAAGGCCGAAATGTTGAAATAAATATGGCACTAAAGATGAGGACAATAGCCTGAATAATGTAAATAGTGTACATAATACCTCATCACAGAAATGTAGACAGAGCTTGTCTTTCATTTTCAATATTCACTATTTACTGATGGCTGAAAACTGAATTTTTGGATAGTTGCAATAAGAAGTAAATGCAATTAAGATGATATTCTTAATGGCAGAATATTATAGCCATTACTCTACAACCATAAGAATGTATTAAATGTTTGTTTCTAGGTTAAATGGTGTGTTATGGGTATGTTTTGATCAGTCTGAAGATGTCCACAAAGTAACTTAGCATGAAATTACTATTATTATCATTCAACATAAATTGTACAATGAAAAACCTGCAATTATGAAATGGGAATTTATATACTGGATTTCACAAATATATATATATATATATATATATATATATATATATATATATATATATATAGAGAGAGAGAGAGAGAGGAATTTCTAAGTCATCTGTATATATATATATATATATATATATATAAGGGCATGAAAGAGACATCTCAATATAGATGAAAGAGTTTTCTAGTACATGGGAAGTTGTAGGTGTTGTTGATGTATATGGGGAATTGTAGGTGTTATCAGAGTAGGTATGGAGTTATCAGTGTAGGTGGGGAGTTGTCAGTGAATGTAGGGACTTGTAGGTTTCTGTGTCATCTGTATAAATGTGAGTTTATAAGTGGTATCAGTATTTTAAAACATTGGCTAACAGAGGATGTCATTCAAATTTAGCCATATAGCTATGATATTCATTATTCAATTTTATATTATGCCATATTGTTTGATTATAGCTAGTCATAAAAAGAGTAAACATGATTAAAGAACTAGTTAAAGTTATTGATAATAACTATTTCTTTTAAGAAATTTGCACAACCTAAAACATTCTATTACATGGCGTAAACAAATAATATGGTATGGAAGTAGAATTGCATCAGGAAGAATATACCTCTATGACTAAATTTAAATGACATCATCTCAGTATCTTTTGTGGCCTGATTACGAATTTGATTTCTTTGTCAGACTTTTGACTAAACAGGTTCAATTCTTTTCAAAAGCTTATTCTTTGTTTTCAGTCCATGCTGTTTAAGTGATAGTCACAGAAGATAAATCAACCTATATGATACAATAAGATAACAATAATATAATAAAAGAAAAACTTGTTAAAATTGAATAAAGACAATGCTGCTTCTAATAAATTCAGACAACTGTAGTCTGTTATGTATATTAATATTCCCAGATTTAAACAAACAACAAAAGCTGAAAGAAAGATTAGAAAAAAAGAAGAATGATGATATTGCTTCAATGTTTTGCCCAAGAAATTCAGACAACTTAAGCCTATTATTAGTCAGTATAAAAGCAACAAAAATAAGATTTTATTTTTTTTTTATTTTAAAACTTGTCAAACTAGACATTTTGTCACTTTGGTGTTGTTTGGTTGATATTCTTCCAGTCAGTATTGGTTTGAACAGATGAGAATGAGTAGTTTTTCAGAACATGTTTAGTCTTCTGCATCCTTTCACCAGACATTGAAGAATCACTAGTCTTTAAACACTACTTTGACCATATTGTTTTCTGTCCTAAAAACACCCATTTTTATTGTATTTAGACATTACGATTCATGTTTGGCACATTGTGCCCCCATCTATCAGCCTTTCTATTGGATCTTGTATTGTTTCATTTGTTTCTTGCTTCTGTCCATTTTCAGAATTCCATTGTATATGCCAGAAGAGACATTCCATTCGTCCACTGGTAAAATTTTCTAGTTAGTTGGGAATTAGTACATTTCTGACATTCTCTTCCAGACCAAAGACAAGATGAAAGAAATAAGAATCAAAAATTAATAATAATTGACTTTTTCCCTCCAAGAAATTCAGAGAACTTCAAACTATTATATTTTAGTATTCCTCTTGGAATTTAAAAGCAGATAAGATTCAACTCTCAAAGAAAATCATATTCATTTGGATTCAGACTACCAGGCACATCTTGCTGATTCTACACACAAGAGAGACAAAGCCAGATGGATTAAAATAATGGTTAAAATATCTGATTTCCTCAGAGAAATGTTTGGTTTTGCTTCCTTGTGTTTCATGGCCTGTTTTACACTGTGAGGCCTCAAGTTTATATCCTTTTACCTCTTAATAGTATCCACATGTTACTCAACTAGCTACATAGTTTGATTATTACACCATATTAAAGTTTGTTAATAAATTATTTCTGCCTTCTTCATCACTGATTAAGCATTGACATGAAGAATATTTCTTCTGTCTTTTCCTGTGGCTACATATTTTAACAAAGTCTTAGTAATGTTTGTTGTAGTCTGTTCAAGGATTCTCTTACTGATATCAGGTAATTTATTTTAATCTTTGTGTGAAGATGAGCTTCAATAAATAAGACATGCAAAAGTGCCATAAACAATAGGGAATCAGAACAGCATTTAAATCTTAACAACTTTCATTAATGAAATCAATATATCAACAAATGCACATCGAGTGTTGCCTGTCCAAAGGTTTTTCCTTTTTTTGTATGTCACACTTTTTAATTCCCTCACATTATTTTTTCTATATTTATTTTTAATTCCTGATTTCTTTTTATCTACATATTTAAGTGTAGAACTTTAATGACATGACTACCCTAATTCTTATTAGATTTGGTTCTTATCTGCATTAACATTGAGCACTCTGCACCATTTATAAATATTACTTCCCTTATATGGAATCCCATCAAAATATAGTGTTGTATATATTAGTGTTATATATTTGAAATACAGTAGCTTGGCTCTCAATTTAAATCAAGATTATTTTATGTAGAAGGATATGACTACACAAGCAAGAAATTCCAATTTAAAATAGGCAGGACTAACACTTCGCTGGCAAAAATAGTCACCTACAGAGTGCTAAATGTTAATCTGATAAAAAAGTACTTCAAAATGATGATAGAATGCCAAGTGCCAATAATGATTTTGATCTATGATAAAGCTGCACTTGGTTTGAAAAGCCTCTAAAATTGCGGTTGTTACTTATTGTATAAGAAAACTACTGAAACAAAGAAAGGACTTTATAGCAAAAACTGGATCAAGAGGACAAAAAACAAAATTTATTCATAATTTAATAAAAAAGACCAGTCAACAAAAATGAACCATTTCAATTTCATCTTGTGAAATGCCTGAAAATGAACCATTTCCATAATGTTAAAAACTCCATCTAACAATATAACATTTGTATTTAAAAAAAAATAATTCGACTTGTTCATGCTGAAAAATTTTGCATTTTATTCTAGTTTTTCCGTGTTGGATAACTTTTGAACATTCACCAAATAATTTGCTGTCTCACCATGCCAGAAAGTTCAAATTACTTTCCATAATGATATATATAAAAAACAAAGTTGTTGCTGTCTGTTATATGTTTGCAGCAAAAGTATTTATTCCTATTTTGAAAGACAAGTGAATTTTATGAAGAGTACCAAAGTAAAAATACTTCTTCAGTGTGTTAGGCTTACAGCCACATCATGTTGAAACAGTGGCTACAATACAATCACCAGTGTTAGGTAAGCCTGGTCAGTACCCTTGATGGGTAACTGCTTGGAAATACTAGGTGCTGTAAGATTGGATGCTTAGTGTAATTGATTATGGATCAGAACTGTTAATCGGAGAGCTGAGTTCCAATTCTTGTTGGGTTCACTATATCCACTTATGTGCAAATCCACCTCTTCTTCCCCCAGCTCTAGGTTAATTATTAAGACCTTTATCTGTAAACTGTAAAAAATGAATGAATCTATCAAATTCAGTGTGTTAAACAACAGTAAGCAAAAAAGAATATTTTACACCAGATCTAAAGGCTAAACAATTATAACATTTTTTAATTACGTACTCAGGTAATTTTAAAATATTTAGGGATTTCTTTTTCTTTTATTTTAAAAAAAAGCTACAAATTTCACATGGGTATTTTTCTGAAGGTCCTTATTTTATATATATATATATATATATGTGTGTGTGTGTGAAGAAATAAAGTTTTAATGTATACTATATGGTATAAAGTGCTCAATATCAGAGATAGATTGTATGTAGATATAAATATAAAAGTGAACATTGAAGTCAACACTCAGAGGTGACAGGCTGTTTCATACTAGATGCAATTGTCATTGTGTCTAGCATGAAACAGCCTGACTTCAATGTTCATTTTTATATATATATATATATATATATAAACCTAGTGAGCCAGACAAACCTACCCAGGTTTCACCTAAGCAGATCGTCAGGGAAAGCTGACAATCCGTTTATCTAGGTCTGCTCTACGGTTGTATTGAGCTCTTTTGTTAGTTGTTTACTTGTATCGGGATTTTTTCTTTGGGCTTCAAACCTGTATCTGTGCAATTTTTTTTGACAGACTTTCATGTTTCTAGTTCTTTCTTTTTTTAAAACCTTTTTTCCCTTGAGATTAATTTGATTATTGGCAAATAAAATATTCGAGGGTTTTTCGAAACCAGTATAGTTACCTATATTTGTATTTATGTATTTATATATATATATATATATATATATATATATATATATATATATATATATATACATACAGGGTGTATCAAAAATACTTTTACAAACTTTGTAGGTGGGTTCCTTATGCCAAAACATAGACAAAAATCCATATAAACATGTGTCTGCCAATTGTTTGTTTTTGAATTATTAAGTTTAAAGTGAGTTTGTGGGAGATGGTACTGTGTTGCAATGTAGACTGGGTAACATTTGTCATTTGCGTACATTTGTAGCTATTCTTCTTTAATGTTTAACATGTGTAGTAGTGTGTTAACTAAGAAGTGTTCAGTTTAACAGTGGCAGGATATTCATATTGTGAGCAGTCAGATATTATTTTGGCATACAGATATAAGAATGGTAATGGAAACAATGCTGCATAGTGATATCGGATTGTATTTCTAGACCAAAGGCAGCTGCGTCATCCAATTTTTGCTGCTGTCTGTTGTCATCTTGCTGAGACAGGATCCCATGGTACCACAAGCTATGGATAAAAGTAAGACTGAGATCTGCTCGCATGCCTGACCTCAAAGGACACAAACTAAAGGCTGTCGGATACGATCTAGGCATAAGTATATGTCCAGTGGCCCTAGAAAGTTGTATATCTCATAGTGCTGCAAGGAGGTACTTCAATATCAGCTCCTGTATTATTTGCAATGTATGCAAGGTCTTTTACCCTCTAATCACTAACCACAGAAGAACTTTTGCCAATGATCTATTGCACAAACTGCTGCTTCACTGTTTGTCTCTTCAGTCTTGTTTATGGATGAGGCAACATTTGGAAGAGATGGAATAACAAATTTACACAACCAACATTTGTGGGTATAGTGGAATACACATTGGTACAATACAGGCAAGACATCAGCATCAGTTTACGATTAATGTGTGGGCTGGAATTGTAGGTGACTGTCTGGTAGGTCCATAAGTTCTCCCAGTACATGTTACAGGAGTTGTCTGTAGGGATTTTATTTCAAACGTACACTTCCAGACTTGCTCATAGATGTACCCCTGCTAATACAAAGATGGTTCCATGGCCAGCACATTCCCCCCAACCTCAATCCTTAGGATTTTTTTATGTATTGGGCCACCTAAAATAATTGGTTTATGCAGCAGACATTAATAATGATGAGACGCTTCATCAGCATGTCAATATTCTACAATGAGGGGGGTCTGCAAAACCATTTGACACTCTGTTGGAATATTTGAAAGCGTCCGTCAATCAATGATCTGATGAGTGCATGCATGTGTAGAAGGAAACAGAGGATATTTTAGACATTTGTTTTAAGTTGCTGTGTTGACAGACCACAAAAGCCTTTTGGACATATGTTCATATGGACTTTTGTCTGTGTTTTAATGTGAAGAAACAAGCTCTAAAGTGTGTGTGCGTATATATATATATATATATATATATATATATATATATATATATATATATATGGCACCATGCTGTTATGGAGGACAAGAAAAAGCAAAACCAATAGTTGGAGTTCAGAAGACAATTCAAATAGTAGAATGAGCAATCTTAGACTTTCATCCATATTTTTAACTTAAACTGTCACACATGTAGAAGAGAGTGATATGTAATGAGCAACTGCTGACCCACTGCAGACACTGCTCACAAAAGGACTGAATTTCAACCAAAGTGGATGCTAGTATTATCTGATGAGATAAACAGTTATCTAATATATATATATATATATATATATATATAGATAATATTAGTGGTAAATATACATATATATGCAAAATCCACAGGTGCATATATACACATGTATATTTTAGAATAAAAAATTTCCGAGAGGATAAAATCCAGGTAGAACTCAATGTCCAGGACAGAGTAAGGATATAATAAAAAGGCTTAAACACTAATATTCCATGGTCATAATTTATTCCTTTGTAGGTATGATGAATTGGATCGTATTTACGATTCCAATGGAAAAAATTATGACCATGGAATATTAGTGTTTAAGCCTTTTTATTATATATATATATATATATATATATATATATAATGCAGAACAAGACAATGTAAAACTTACTAAAATAATCCAAGACTATAGACCAGGATATATTTATGGTTCTATCAAAACACACAAACCTAACTTTCTACTCAGCGCTATTATATCCCAAATTCTCCCTCCTGTCGACCAACTAAACTAAAATGCTTAACCAATTGTTTTCCACCATACATGCCTAACAAATACAGCATTAAATCAACCCTTGAACTTATAGAAATATTAAAAAAACAAATAACCTAATAATGAAATCATAGCATCACTTGACATTTAGAATCTGTTCACTAATGTTCCAGTTAGAAAAACCATTGATATTATTAAAAATTTATATAATAATTCATTCATGCCCCTATTAAAAATGAAGCCTAAAATATTAAGAAAATTACCTTTAACCTGTACCACTGAAGAGCCATTTTATGATCACAGAAATAACTTTTGTGTGCAATGTGATGGCGTTTCAATGGGTTCAATTTTGGGTACAACCTTTAGTAAATTCTGCATGGCCAACTTAGAAAATAATATATGTAGCACCACCAAGCAATCCTCCATCTACCTAAGATATGTAGATGATATCCTTATTTTAGTTAAAAACATAGAAGAAATAATGGAGCAAAAATATCTTTCAAAAAAAAGCTCCATTCTCAAGTTCATATACAAACTTAAGAAAGATAACAAAATCCCTTTCTTGACATTTTAATAGACACAAATAACAGCAGATTTACTGCCTCTCCATATAAAAACAGAACTAGCAAAAACTCTTGCACTCTCAACTATAAGAGTGAATGTTCAGAATGTATCTCTGAAAAAAAAAAACAAATATATATGTTGGGTATACAACAAATACACTAACAAGAAGGCTTACTCTCCACATGTCTGACTATTCGTCGACTGTGAGACATCGACAACAACATTCCTGTCCACATTCATAATATAAAAAATTACGAATTGACAACACAACTATCCTAAACCATGAAAACAACAAATTTAGATTACAGATACTAGAAGCAATTTATATTAAAAAATGAAAGCCGGCACTGAACAGAATCAACTATGAATACTGCAGTAATGTTCTGAAATGCCAGTAAAAGAACAGTTTTTTCATCCTTTAATGCATGCATGACCATGACATAACATGGACAACATTCCATAATGGATAATAATAATTTTTATCTGTTAAATGGCTTCCAAAAATGACCTTGTCAAATGAATAAGACACAAAGATATATTAGATAAAAAAGAGATAAATATGGTCTCTTTATTTTTCTATCAAAAATGTCTACAAAAAATCTATAGATTTTTGTATTTGAAAAAATGTCACCTCAAAAATCTGTTGCTGACAGAAAATCTTTTTTAAATTCTTCAATTTATTTTAATGTTTTGAATATCTATTTTCAGAATCACCATTGTCTGTTTACTCCAATACATCCAGGAAAGAGAATTTTCAAATGGAAACTCTTCATTTGGTCAGAAGATTCACCCCAAAATTCCAGTCAATTTCAAGTCCAAGCAACTGGAATAGCTACGACTGGTGTAATAATAGTAAGTGCCTTGAGAGATTTGCAGTAATCCTGCCATTGCATGATTTTTAAATGGAGAAAGTGTTTGAAGACACTGCCAATTTTGCCATTAGTTTAATCTTCTTCATTTACTCTAAACAGAAACATTTCATCATTGACAGCAGCAACTGCCTGTGGGTCTCTTCAAAACATACTAAGGGCTCACAATTGTTTACTCTGACAAAAGTGTCAGGAGTAATTTCATCTTGAAAATTAATCATGGTTATTAATATGACGGAACTTATTTTGGTTTTCTCGTATTAGAAAATTCCTGTATAATTACCATATTGTGTATAATATGTGAAATTTTAAATGAAAATTAAAGGTAAAAAAAAAGAGATCATATTAAACGCAAGTAGACATTTTCAGAAATTTTTTATTCAGATTAAAAAGGCTCTTATTTGAAACAAAAAGATTGCAAATAAACTCAGCAGTATAGTACAGCTGGCCACTCGTATTTGAGGATACCCATCTACTTGGGCAGCTAGCCAATCCCTACTGCAGACACTTGCTCTGGCGCATTTGTGTTTATTCAACACCCACGGAGTCCACTTGTGCTTTATACTGTAACTATGCTGAGCAAACCTCAGTTACAGTTTCTGGGAAAGAGCGTGTTATATCTAGCATGATCAACAATTTGAACAAGACCAGCACGCTCAAGCCCTCGACCACAATGACTTGTGACTTTGTTCTAGCTCAGCTATTGACAGCCACCAAGGGTTATGTCTACCCAATTTCACTCACAAGGCTTGGGTCAACCTGTGGTATGGTTTTTAGGTACTTTCCAAAGGTGACACATGCTGGGAACGACCCCCCCCTCCTCCAGTCTGATGATATCAGGAAGTTTCTTTCCTGATCAGTCAACCATGGTGAGTTTTAAACCGTGGTCTTATTGTCAGGGTGCAAACATTCTAACCACTCGGCCATATGCTCATACTCAATAGATAATAAAACACAAAGTAGTCAGATGTTGATAACAATTGTCAATTCTTTATAAAAACGCATTTAATATGTCAGCAATATTTGTTATATTATTTACTTGCAGATTTTGTCGTCATTGCTATCATAACATTTCAGTTGCTGTGCCTTCCAGCTTTCATCAGGTGCATGTCAATCTGGGTAACCATTAGGCAATTATGAACTGGACTAAGGGGGTAGACTGTTCTCATTCCACTGCCAATGTCTGGGGATATCTCGTCTAATACTTATTTTTTTTTTTTATTACTGCTCAGTTATTACTGCCCTGTTTCATATTGAGTTCAAGTACACACTACCCATCCCAGGGATTGAACTCACTATTTCACCAAATTCACAAACCAGTGCTTTAATCCACTAGCCTAGGTTCCATTTGAAATCCCCTGTAGGTTAACTGGATTGAGGTCACAATGGCTGAAATGTTGCAATATCAACGATAAAGATGTAAATAGCATAAATATTGCAAAGTAGTATCTCAAAATCATTGGTGGATACAAATCTTCTCTCTCCCTTTATTTATCTATATCAGAAATATTTGCCAGAAATTAATATATGAAATGCATTATCTGTCTATATTTCTGAGATGAGATATTAAGTACACTATTTACATTATTTGGACTCTTGTCCTCATCTTTGTTGCCATATTTATCACAATGTTTCGGCCGTTGTACACTCCGGCCTCTTTCAGGTAGTTGGAATGTTGAACTGAACCCTTTATTTCGCTCTGTGGGGTAGACTGTTCTAGTTTCCCGTGCCATGTTCTATGGATGTCAGCTATCAGTTATCTCCTGTTAATTCCCCTTTCCAAGTTCTCCACTGCCATAACCAGGTATTATATGGTTCAGTTCAACATTTCAACTACCTGAAGAAGGCCAGAGCATACATCAGCCGAAATGTTGTGATAAATATGGCAACAAAGATGAGGACAATAGCTCAAACAATGTAAATAGTGTATGGAATGAATTGGTTTGACAGTGCATTTCATATTTACATTTCTGGTTACTTTTGATCAGAAATAAGTCTATATAATACAACTCGTTTCAGCTCTCTGTAAATGATGACTTGTGCAAGTCATGTGATGATGGCTATCTGCTCAGAAAGGAGAATTGGCAAGCTGAGTTCAAATTCTGGATGAGTCTGCACAAATACATTAGGGAATTGTTTGAATCATTCTCTTCTCCCCACTATGGATTAAGTTGTATAGATTGGGCTCTTTAGCTTTGGATGGCAACCTATCTAAGAGGAGGACAACTCTGAATTTCTAACTCTGGGGAACAAGAAACCATCTTTACCAAAGATGCATAGCATTTCAAAGATAATAAAGAAAAGAACTTTAGAGAGTTATGCTCACCTGTCTTGAAGTGACATAGCATTAAATAAAATACATTACAAATGACTGTACAAACACATTGCATTGTTAGGCTGTTCACAAATTGAAAATGGATTTGCTCAATAATATGGCACAACTCTACTTATACTGGGAGCAGACTGCATAAAGATAGAAAATGAATTCAATAAATATGCAAAAATAGAAACAGATGTAAGACAAGGATGTGTCTTATCACAAGACTTATCGAACCTTTACAATGAATCAATCCTGAGAGAATTAGAAGTTCAACCAGGATTCATTACTGGCAGCCACAATCTTAATAATATAAAATATACAGATGATTTAGAGTTGACAGCAATTCCAGAAAGGAAATGACATGATCTCCTACAGAAGATAGTGAAGGAAAACAAGAAATGAATAAAACATCAATTGCATGAAGAGGAAATACATGGTTGTCAGCAAAAGAGACAGCCCAATATGCAAAGTACAAAAATTTTAAATATCTGGGAAGTGTTTTAACAGGGGACAAAAAATGCAATGCCAAAATACAAAGATGCATTGTGTTAGAGAAAAATACCTGCCAAAAGCTAAAAAAAGGATTAAGAAACATGAAAAATTTGTTAGAATCCTAGAAAAGAGTATTGAACTGTTATGAGATAGTTGATATTTCTTGGACACATAATGAAAAAAGAGGGCTTAGAAAATTTGATACTCACAGGACATATGAAGGCGAAAGAGAAAAACTGTGCATGAATTACCTGAGTTTGTATAAATGGTTAGTAGAACAGATATTGGAGAGATAGCAAAAAAGACAGATTTTACTAAAAGCTATGAAGGATAGAAAATTGGAGAGCCATGATCGTCTATGTTTTGAAGGTACACAGTACATAGAAGAAGCAGAAGAGCTTACAAAAGTTGAACCTCCATTTGAAGAAAATACAGTAAAACAACATGTTAGATATCTTAGTGTAGGAAATAAAAACCAATATGTGAAAATTAGATTTGAACAAAACTGGAAAAACAGAATTAGCATTGATGAATATGTTTGGAAAACAAAAGAAAGATTGTTCCGTTATTAAGATCAAGTAATAATAGTACAAATAATAATAAAAGAAACTCACTGGAGAGATAGAAAGAAGCTGCTCAGATAAGACTGAGAAGAAACTGTATCAACCATACCGATATAGAGTTTGATATGATAGGATTATTTATACTCAATAAAGAAAAATACAAACAATCTGAGAACCCTTGTAACTGAAAAAAAAATTTATTGTGTTTCAAGAAAATAATGAGATTAGCACATATATTGATCTGTTTGGTATATGAAACTGAATTTTTGTTCATTTTAATCTGAAAAATTAATATCACTATAAATTGCTGACATCAAGATGAGGAATTATTTCGAGTAGAAATCCCTTCTCCCTGAATAAACCATCTCTCTGTGGAGGAACAAGGAATGCATCAGTTGAAAAATAGTGAGAAAACTAATAAGGATGAGGATATTAGCACAAATACCTCAAGGATCGATGTTTTCATTATTTTTTTTCTTTGTAATGAATGTTTTTTGTGTCTATAAAAAATAAATAAAAAATAATTAGTGTCAAAAATAGTTATAACAATTGTCATTAATTCATTCATTTTAAACCAATGAGAATCAACCCCACTTGTCTTTTCTACGCACACAAACATGAGACATTCTCATTATCAGACAAGCCATTCACATGGGCAGCTTGTTTGTTAGCATGTGTGTCAACAAAAAAAATAATCTCCTTTTTCTTTTCATGTCATAATATTAACATTTATCTTTTAGCACTCAACGAACATTTGGGGTAAGAAAACCACAGATACTTCTTGTATTTTTCCAACTAAATTATCTGGACGCTCATTGCACACATCTATAAAAAATATATGAGAAAGACTGTATACACTTTGCCTATTCTTTTTATCTTATCAGTCTGTTGGTTTCTGATCCATATTTGATCTACATTTAACCCCAAACTCGCAATTTTACTCAGTATTACTGTCTCTTGTATGTCCAACACCACATAACTGCCTGATAATAAATAATGCTCATTTTATTGTTTCCACATCTTGCTTTTTTTTTTCATTTTTATGAGTATTTTTGTATATATAAAAAATGTTAGGTAGTTAATAATTATTTACTCAAAGTTAGAACTCCTATAACAAGTTCAAGAAAATTGGTTCCCAATAGCATTTATTCAAACAAATTGATTCAAGAACATAAATTGAAATAGGAATAAAATTTATGCTGTAAGCAATTTTAATACACAACAGAGTTTGATATTTACTGTATCATTGCACATTTGCTTAGTTGGTAGAAAGAAAACATGAGTCAGCACCAATATTTGCTCTGACTATAATAGTCTCTTGTTTCCTGTGATATATTATTGGTAACTCGATGTGTCAATTTGCAATAGCCTTATTAGTTCCCACAAGACAACAAAGACAAGACAATTTATTCCTTGTTCGACAATAAGAATATGACAGTCATCATTTACAAATTGCTGGTTTACTTATAATCTAATTCCATATCTTATCATGCAATGAAAATTTAACAGGCTCCGAAATGACTGTATTTCTTTTATGACACACTGTGAAAGGCTTATAAATAAAGAGGTTGTTAGATTCTTGAGAACAATTTACCTGATCATTTATGCCACTTGAGGATCAAATGACCTTGACAAGGATGCTGACTGGTTTCTTGGCATTATTATCCAGGTGCAAGCATATCAGATCTGGTATGTAAAGAACCAGTTTGTGTTTTGGGATTAAGAAATTGAAACTGCCTTCAGTATAAGAAATGTAGGAGATCACCACTGAATGGATAGTGAAAGTGCTAAAAAGTAATTCAAATATATTCACTTGTGGTTCATTCAAGAGTCTGGAAATGACACATGTGAGAAAGACATTATTAAATATTCATAAGGCATGTTTGGTGCTGCTATCATTGAGGACAAAGCATGCATCTGAAGGAAATTAAATGAAAGATATGTACCCCAAGTTTTTGGTGCATTATGTGGAATTTCTGAATTATATATATTGTGTAATGTGTACTAAATTTCTGGGGGAAAATGCTCAATATTGGAGATGAGAGTTTGTACATACAGTGTGGATATAAGAATCAACAGTGCATAGTGACTTTCAGGACCTTTCACATCACAAAAGGAGGAAAGACACTGAATCTGAAGATAGCTTGATGTGTAAAATTGACTGTCACTTATAATGTTGATTTTCATGTCCATCCTAATTACACACACACAACACTGATTATAAGTCACTTTTCTGCACCATTTAGGCCTTCTTAAAAGTCTCTCAAACATGGAGAGTGATGGGTATAATCCTATTAGTCTTTTCCATAACATGTAAGCTAGAAGTTTGGTTGTTCTATCAAGGATAGAGTGTTAAGTCTACCCTGCTATATAACCATATGTAGGAGGAGGAGCAGAAAAGTATGTCATTACCAATAGATTTTATTGCTAAATTACTGCAACCACCTAAGCCAAAATCTGAACTCTGCAAAATGTTATCATTTGTATTTATATACATGAAATGTGTTTATGACTATAAAGCAACTGACTAGTTTCAGTCATAAATTACAGTATAAATTTTACGCTTATATATAATATGATTTTTGCCTTTTCACATTTCAAAAAGTGCAAAATTTGTGACCTTAATCAGTCATGTATGATAATAATGCATTACTGATGCATTGAACATGTAGGTTTAAAATTATTCTGCATAGATTGTTATAGGAATTACATTTAACTAGTTTATTGATGCTGTCAAAAATTGATGGCAATATTTAATTAATTTTCCAATTGCTTTGTATATATAAAATATAAAAAACATTAATATTGCTCTACTTTAACTTAAACTAACATTTTATACATCATTGAATAATTATTGTTTTTGCCATTAAATGGAGAGGAACAATTCACTCATCTTTCTGGATTATTCTGATGACATAAAGAAGTTAATTGGTTGATTTTATATGTTAACCTTTGTTAAGTTATTTAATCCCAATACTGGTCTTTTTGGCAACATTTTTTTTCCATCCAGAACTAAATACATAAATCTTATAGCACAAAAATTAGAATGAATTAATTGTTTCAATGTCAACCTCATAATATTCAATATATATATATATATATATATATATATATATATATATATATATGAGATTTTAGTGAATTTATTAAAAATAATGAACAGCAGTATTTCTTTGAGTATGTTTAAACATTTGTAAAATGTATTAAGCATTTAGAAGATAGGTGTTTTGTCTCAGTTTTTTTAATGTTTACATATATAATGACATTCTGGTGGTGTAGATAAATGAAAAAGTAGTTATGACTGTATTGCTAAGCAAAGAATATTGAACCAGATTCAAGGATTTAGATTTTCTTCTTACTGTTTTTGGCCACTACATCACTCTCCTTTCCCCTTGGAACCATTATCATTTTGTGCACTATCAAACTAAATATTTATGCTTGTACGCAACAACAAATTTTGCTATCTTTAAAAAGTTTGTGTAAGAAAAGTTTAGCACTCACTCTACATTGTTCTGCATTGAAAAATAGAATTGCAAGAAGTTAGAACATAATGGAAGTGTTACTGACAGGACAGAATTATTACACACACACACATATATAGAGAGAATTTTTTCATGCCAAGAAAAGTGATAAAACTACTATGTCCGAAAGGTTACTGAGAGTGAAAGAAATTAAGAAAACATTGAGGAGAGAGAAAAATAAAAGAACATGATGCAAGGAGGGGGAAGATGATGTAGGATTTATTTCTGTCTGGATAGTGATGATGAAGAGTTACTATTATTTACTATCAGACTAATATTCTTATCATTGTTGTTATAATCACCAAGTTTCTTCCATTGTGCCCTCCACTTTTATTCGGGATGATAACTTCAATGGTTAAAATTTTGGCTGGTGAATTTGATGACGTAATAATTCAATCTCTGTGCTGAGTGGTACAGATATATTTAGACTCAGTGGAAACAAGACCACTAATAACAATCAAAATGAAAATATCCCTCGACATGGACAGTGGAATTGGAATAATCAGCCCCCATTGCTTAAATAAAAGCGTCAGTTCCGAATTCTTTGTAGGTTACATGGATTGATGCATATCTGAAGAAGGTCATAAAGTGCAATTGACAAAGTACTGCATTTGTGATAATAAAGGATTTATTTAGGTATATTAATACTTTTAAGATGTATTATGACAGTTTAACAATTATTATAATTATGAAAATAATAATAACAGGAAGCTCAGAGTAATGAGAATTTGATATAACATAATATTTTTCATTTTTGGATGTCAATCAACAAATTTTCAATTTCAGATTTGATGAAATGAATTCTTATATGACCTTACAGTTGTAAAATAACAGGAAAATATTTAAGAATAAGTCCATAGTTAATTCTTTCTCAGTCTTCAGGCAAAGAAAAAATAGGTATAATTGGAAAGGTGCTGCTTCTGATCTCTCTTGGATTATTTGAAGGAATGGTGAATTGGGGTAGAATAAGTATAAAGCTGACGTAATCGTTTCAAACAAAGATTGAAATATGATGAGAAGGTTAAAAAAAAACATGACTCACCTTTATTTCACAGAGCCCAATTTTTAAATCATTTGCCAAGGAATAAAATCTTATCAGAATTTTCCAATTTTAAGAAGGCAGCACCCAAAGACATCAAGGCAGAAATGCCTGTTTCATTTTGTTAACAATTTTAATAATAGGAAAATATCCACAAAATGCATGCTGGGATACTTTTGTTAGTCATTAAAATAGGATGATTTCCAATTTGACTTGACCAGTCCAGATCTACCTTGTCTCCAAGGAAGATCAATGGGTTCACTTGTCTAACCTAGCTTTTCTGCATAGACATTAATTCATGGTTTGTAAACCTTTTTGCTTTCTTGCATGTGAATTTACTTTACTTATATTGTTCGCTTGCTTGTCTGATAATATTTTATTTTTTCCCTCTTTCTTTTACAAATATTATTAATTCTGTTTGCTGAACTGTTGTGTTATTTATTTTGAATTTGGACCATGATGTCTATCTTAACATGCTGTATAAAAAGTTTATGCTGCCACTGAAGTTAACTCTGATCCCTGAACAATAGTGTGTTTGAATTTCATAGTTGTGTTCTTATATCCTGCTATGGCACTAGAAAACAACTTTGAAGGAAATTAACAATAAGTATACTTCAATTGAGAGGCCGGAAAAAGAATGTAGTGGAAAGGGAATAATATTAGTAATGCAGTGCGCTAAAGGTTAATGTGACAATACATACAGGCCAAAGGAAAAAAATTACCCATTCCTTGTGATCACTGTCATGCTGACATTGGTATCCATCAACCCTCCCTCTTTAGTGCAATGAGGAAAGTGCTGTTAGATGGTTGGAATCCTCAGGACCAGACTTCTCTCATGACTTTAATAAGGGAACAGATATAACACTTTGATCCTATCACAAAGGCTAGATAAATGAGTAACATATTAACTCTGATTGAGTTTTCAATTTTACATATACTTTACACAAAACTTTTTCTTTTAGATACCATGTCTCATTAGGATGTCAGGGATCATAGCTTTCTACAATTTTCTCTTGTTACTCAAAGCAAATCTACACCCATTACCATTCATATTTTTTCTTGTTTTGATGTCCATTTACTCAAACTTGTTAAGTAGGTTTCCTTTTCTTGACTTCTATGTCCTTGGTGTTTTAGATTCTCCAAACCACTTTCCTCATTCTTGTTTTATGATTGTAAATATGTTTGTTTGTGTTTCCTATTTTATTTAAAGCTTCCTTGATTCACATGCTCTGCCCATAGTATTCACAGTTTTCATTAGTAGAACAACATCTCTGTACAAAACACTGAATCTAAATATATATTACCTGTTATGCCATAAATCACTTTATAAGCATTAAAAGGACTGAAATAATTTTTTTTGATAAGACCGAGTGGCACTTCAATGTGAAGAAATGATTGACAAGTCAGAAACACAGGATCTTTAGGCCCCTATATAGGGATTTTAATCTTCGCTAGGTGGAATAAGCTTGAAGCCTCATTTTCTTCTTCTTTTATATTATTTTCCATCAGGATATTGGTGGTTATGGCTCTCTTCTACTCCCTAAGTAATATTTGTCTCTTTACTATCCCTCCCAGTCCCTGTTTTTTCCATCCATTTACACAAGCTTGTTAGGTTGATTAGCAGCTTTCTCTCTCTCTCTCCTCCAATATACTCTGCAAGTGTTACATTATCTGAAACCTCTTCCCTTCAGACTAAAGAATCACAAACAAAGAACTGTACAAGACAATATAAACTGCATCGCTTAAGGATTTTAGACTTGAGCTTAAATGGATAGTATATCGAACTTGAAAAGAAAATAATGACATAATCAACATGATGATAATCCATACTACTTCAAATGAAAGGTTAGAAAGGAAACCTCTGTCAGTAATAGAAAGTGCAATAACAGCTACTGGACTTTAAAACCCCATTTTCCTGAAAAAACTGTTTTCAGATAAAGATTTTTGTTTCAACTGAAAGCAGTACTGGCTTCTTAGTGAATGTATGTCAAATGTTTCCTCATAAGGAAATGGTTAATATTACCATTGAGTAATGATTTGCGAGCTAATCTGATAAACCATTACTTTTGTAGTGAGTTCCATACTTGTGGGCTTGTTTCAAAGTCAGCTAAATAAAAAAAAATGTCTCAGCATGGAACACGGGTTAGCAAATTAGTCTTACAGACCCCATTAGTATTGTTATGTTCTTGATCCTCACAAGTTACCTGGCATTTATGTGCTTTTTATAGACTAAGCAAAATTTAGTAAATATACATTGTGCACCTTGCTATGCAATCATGTTTAGCAAGCTTATCTCAGAGATAATGATTGCTGTATTAATTGTGATCCTCACTAGGTGCCTTACAGTAAAGCTGAGTAAATATCGATGAAGAAGAAATATAAATAAGAAAAGCAATCTGGATTACGTGATTACATCTCTTGTCCCATTGTAGAATGCTGAGAATGGTTATTGAATGAAAAAGAAAAAAACTTTCTGCACTTTCTGATGCTCATTTTACCTTTCGTCTTCTTTGAAACCAGAATTGTTCGTAATTCCATTTCCAGCTGGGAATGCTTTTCGACCATCTTCAATGAAAAAAGAAAATTGAACCCTCTGCCGTTTACTTGCTATGCATATGTAAAATTTCTTTTTTCCTCCCTCAAGCTTTTATCTGCTGTGGGGAAAAAGGTTTCAGTTGAAGTGTGATGAAGAGGGTCAGGCTGTATTGGAGTGTGAATTTTTCCTCCCTCAGCCTAGGCTGTTTACTTTCAAGTGAATAAGACATTTGTAAGGTGGTTGCTATTTTTTTTTATTTATTTTTTTTAATACTTTTCTTGTGAAGGCTGAGATGCATTGATATTTTATGTGCTTTCTTCATAGGATTGCTTTAGCACAGGCTGCTGCTACTCAAACAAAAAAAAATAACTAGTGCATTTGGTTTAAGATATTTTACTTGTCATGTTAAATATAATTCTGTCTGTTTAGTTTTTTTTTTTTCACTGTTCTTATTACTAGTTTTGCTCCATCTTATTATTATTATTGCTTTTCAGATTAAACATTTTCACTATTATTATCTTATTACTAATTTTATTTCATTTTATTGGTTTATTTTTTCTCAAAATTTATTTTCAATATTTTTTTTTTTTTTTTACAAGTTTATTTCATATCATTAAGGTTCTTTTTTAAATGATGCATTTTCATGATTATCATTTTTCTTGCTAGTTTTCCTTCACAAAGAAAATAGTATTGAAAATCTTGAAATCTATACTCCCTTCCCACCCATGAATGGCACCGAATCTCTTCAAAGATCAAGAAGAGACTTGAAGCAACAGAAATGTGGCTCTACAGAAAGTTACAGAGGATACTATGGATCAAAGATTTCAGGAATGACAAGGTTTCAGAGAAAATGGAAACATACTGAACATCAGGAAGCAGTAGTTGAAATTTCAAGGGCGTTTACTGAGGAAGGATGGTTTGGAAAATCTAATACACACAGGAAAGATTTAGGGAAAGAAGAAAAGAGTACATAACATACTTGATAGGCTTGAGAAAGTGGATGGTACAACAGAGTTTGGGAGAAAAAAGACAAAATTTTTTATGATCTACAAGTGCCAAGATGTCAGTGGCCATGATAGCTGACATTCTGAAGGGTTTGGCACAGAAAAGAAGAATCTGGATATCTGAATTCTTCAACTGTTAGAGTAAACCTGTCAGTTATGTGTTTTGCATGGTACACACTTAGGTGATCATTTATCTTTCGATACATAACTGATGAGGCAGATTTTTTTTTCCCACAGTAGGTTGCCATTTCTTTCTGTGATAAACAAGTTACCATCCAAGGCTATAGAACCCAGTCTGTCCCGCTATTTACCCATAGCTGAGGAGGGAAGAGGATTCCTACCTTTCCCAAGGGTATTAGCACATAAGTGAATATAATGGATTTGACTGGAATTTGAACTCGGCTTTCTGATTCCTCAATTCTAGCCATTACTCTGCCATGCCTCCTATAAAAAATCAGAAAATAAAGTAACTTCTCATGAAACTAGAACTCGCAAAAGCATAGATGCTTTTCCCAACTGTTTTAAGCGTCCTGGGTATGACAATAAACTACATCCGTGTCCTGGGTATGATGATAAACTAAGTTCAACAACAAGGTTTCAGATAATGTTTTTGGAAAAATAATGTTGCCAGCTACACGTTTTTGAAACAATAATGTTGCAAAGCTATACGTTTTTTGGAAAAAATAATGTTGCCAGCTATATCTTTTTGAAATAATAATGTTGCCAGCTATATGTTTTTTTGAAAAAATAATGTTGCCAGATATACGTTTTTGGAAAAAATAATGTTGCCAGCTCTGCGTTTTTGAAACAGTAATGTTGCCAGCTATGTGTTTTTGAAACAACAATGTTGCCAGCTATATGTCTTTCGGAAAAAATAATGTTGCCAGCTGTACATTTTTGAAACAACAATGTTGCCAGTTATACGTTTTTTGGAAAAAATAATGTTGCCAGCTATACGTTTTACATCCTGGGTATGACGATAAACTACATCCACATCCTGGGTATGACGATAAACTACATCCGCATCCTGGATATGACGATAAACTACATCCGTGTCCTGGGTATGATGATAAACTACATTCGCATCCTGGATATGACGATAAACTACATCCGTGTCCTGGGTATGATGATAAACTACGTCAAACAACAAGGCTTCAGATAATGTTTTCGGAAAAATAATGTTGCCAGCTATACGTTTTTGAAACAATAATGTTGCCAGCTATACTTTTTTGAAAAAATAATATTGCCAGCTATACGTTTTTGAAACAATAATGTTGCCAGCTATACGTTTTTTGGAAAAAATAATGTTGCCAGCTATATGTTTTTGAAAGAATAATGTTGCCAGCTATACATTTTTGAAACAATCATGTTGCCAGTTATACGTTTTTTGGAAAAATAATGTTGCCAACTATGTGTTTTTGAAGCAATAATGTTGCTAACTATGCATTTTTGAAACAACAATGTTGCCAGCTATGCGTTTTTTGGAAAAAATAATGTTGTCAGCTATACGTTTTTTTGGAAAAAATAATGTTGCCAGCTATACTTTTTTTTGGAAAGAATAATGTTTCCAGCTATACGTTTTTTTGGAAAAAATAATGTTGTCAGCTATACACTTTTGAAAAAATAATGTTGCCAGCTATGTGTTTTTGAAAAAAATAATGTTGCCAGCTATATGTTTAATAATACTGTATATTTAATATATGTATAGGTATATGTGTATGTATGTCTATATATATATATATATATATATATATATATATATATATATATATATGTTTGTGTGTATGTATGTATGTATATATATATATATATATATATATATATATATATATATATACCTTAATTTGGCATTAAATGACCGACAGTGGTTGATATGCCATAAAACCCAACCAACCAACTGTTTTAACCAGGAAAGTGTTAATAATTCAACATTTGCTTTCGCTCTGATATTTTTGCTTTGCTCCTTCATAATAACAGAGAAGAGTCGGTTGTTTGAAAGTGTTCTGATAAAATTAACATTAATAGAATTAGAAATAAAATTTAAAGTTCTCTGCTCTTTACAGATGTTTGGTAAATTATTTCCATTATTCCATGAATTATATGGACAGACATAGTTTGTCTTTGTTGTTTTCATCATATTTCAATTTTTGGAGTTCTTTGGATTTCATTTGGAGAAAATTGTACCTGATACTCTGTGAGTGATGCCAAGTTTTCTTATTGTGTTCTTGGCTCTTCAAGAGGAACTCTATTGACAGAGCCAAGTGCTCACACAGGAAATTGGGGATTCATAACTTAATATACTTGATCGTATATCAATAGAAAATTGCTTGTATGCTTATTTTTGTAGCAATATCAAATAACATCACTTTTAAAAATGCTTTCAGCTTTCTTGAGAACTAGCTCTCATATAGAGTTCTATTCTTCATTTACTAAAGTAATTGGACATACATATTTTCTATTGCCTTTACATTACACACCTTCTAGATTCTTGTCTGTTTTAACTCCACTCCAGAGAACACTATATACTTTCATATATGCTCTTCTATGCCTGATTTTATTATCTCCCTTAGATATTACTAAAAATTATGAGATTCAATTTTCAGTATTCCCAGAATAAATCTAATTAATAGATGATCTCAAATCTGATTTAAAAAAACAACAACAAAAAAAAACAACGGTTAGGATACTAATATAAATAAATTGTAGAATAATTAAATTATGATTTTTTTTTATATTATTATAATAAATGCTTTTGTGTAATAATAATCAAGAAGACAAGGTAAATTAACTGTTAATCCAGATGATCAATATATAGAAAACATGGGAGAAATTTTCTACTGGTTGGACATGTGTTAACTGGCCAGTTGTCATTCTTCATTTCTCATTTAGGATTTCAAATGCATTTTCTTTCTGTGTAATCTACACTGCAATCACCTCAAAAGATATTCGGTATGATGTTCCATAATTTTATAGTGAATCCAATAAAATGAAATCATATTAAATTATGGAGAAAGTTTCAAAAAAGGTGTAAAAATTAAATTTTGAAACTTTTGTTTTGATATTCTATTTTTGAAAAGCAAACAGAGATTGTAATTGGCCCTTGGGACTTGAGAATATGTCCAATAATATTTTGAAACTCTGGCAAGAGATGATGTATGTAACTCTGTAACCACAGTCAAACTAAAACAGAAAGAAGAGATAAAAGCAAAAAAGTATTCATGCAGTATATTCAGAAATGTTTCATTCATGATTAAATGATTTCAGTGCTTATGTCCTTGAGATAAGTCAGTTTTAATATTCAGACAAGTTTTCAAATTGACATCTTTTTCAAAAATCTTATGCCTTATTTTATCTGTTTTGCTCTGGGAATTGCATGAGAATTTACCATAAAGGAATATTGAAGCAAATTTCAGCATGAGAGTTTTAAAATTAATATTTCATTCTTTTCTTGATGTTTTTCTTCTTTTTGGTGAATGCGATCATTTGAGAAGTTGTTCAAAATTTCTCACTTGCATCTGATGCAGAATGCCATTAGAAATAAAACTAGCGATATTAAAATTATCTTAGAATTTTAAATTTCCTTGTCTTGGTGGTTTCATGTTTAAAAAAAATTAACTCGGCTCTTTTATTTTACTCAGGCTTTAAAAGAATTGAAAAGTTGAGCTGGGAAGAAAAGCAAAAGATGTAAACTAAGCCAACATGACTCCAGTAAAAAATTTAATTGCATCCCAAAACCCATGTCCTTATTTACATTAAAATATTAAATAAATATGGAGTTCAAATCAATAAGGTACTTAAGGTTGTCTGTAGAAATATTATCCTACAAGATGCCTAGGATTCATATATAAAACAAAGGAACATTTTTTTTTTTTTTTTTTTATAGACAAAAAATAATAATCTTATGTGCTATCAAATATGGTAATTACTGCAAATTTTTCAGAGTCATCTGCTCATTATTACAAACAGTGACTAAAGCAACATGTAAACTTCATGATTCTTCATAAATAATTTACCATGAAGGTAAAACTTTTAGTTATAAAGAATGAAACATTTAACTCAGTCGTCCTGGGTATGGCGATAAAATACATCCGCATCCTGGGTATGACGATGAACTACGTCCAACAACAAGGCCTCAGATAATGTTTTTGGAAAAATAATGTTGCCAGCTATACATTTTTTGGAAAAAATAATGTTGCCAGCTATACATTTTTTGGAAAAAATAATGTTGCCAGCTATGCGTTTTTGAAACAATAATGTTGCCAGCTATACATTTTTTGGAAAAAATAATGTTGCCAGCTATGCGTTTTTGAAACAATAATGTTGCCAGCTATACATTTTTTGGAAAAAATAATGTTGCCAGCTCTACGTTTTTTGGAAAAAATAATGTTGCCAGCTATGTGTTTTTGAAACAATAATGTTGCCAGCTATACATTTTTGAAAAAATAATGTTGCCAGCTATATGTTTAATAGTACTGTATATTTAATATATGTATAGGTATATATGTATAGGTATATGTGTGTGTGTATGTGTATATATATATATATATATATATATATGCCTTAATTTGGCATTAAATGACCCACAGTGGTTGATATGCCATAAAACCTACCAACCATCCATTTCTCAGTTGCAGCTGCACTGGAAGTTAAAACGAAAAGGTTTAATCATGCAAAGCACTAAAATAACCCAAAAGAAATTATTTTCTCATATTTGCTTATATACATTCATTGGTATACATAAGAAAATGTCCTTTTTTATGCAATTTTTTTAATCCTTAAATAATGTGGCAGCAATTTGATGAATATAAGAATTTCAATATGGTCACAACGACCTAGTGAATTTCATGCCATGCATTAATATGGAAAAGAAAGGCAAGTTAAGTAACTATGAATGAAGTATGGTCATTGGTGACAGATGGGTAGGTCTGAGTATTTCCGAAAAGGATTATTTTCGAGAATTTTAATGCACAGCTACCTCTGAGGCTTATAGAGAATAGCTAGAAAAAAGAAAAATTCTAATGAGCAGCTATTCTGTGGGTGGAAATTGTTAATGCAAGACATTGGAGAGAATTTCAGACTGGTTGATGCTGATAGAATAATAAATGTCCTGGGTATACTGCATCCACATCCTGGGTAAGACAATAAACTACATCCAACAGCAAGGCCTCTGATCAGGAGGTTTTGAGGAATGTGGAACCACCTCTTAATTGCTGGTGTTCCCAGGTCCACCCTGACCTGGGGTGGTAGCACCTGTTAGGGTCCAAGCTATGGGCAAATCCTCATGACGATAAACTACATCCATCAGCAAGGCCTCTGATAATACGTTTTTGAAAAAAATAATGTTGCGAGCTGTACATTTTTGAAAAAAAATAATATTACCAGCTATATGTTTTTAAAAAAAATATTACTACCAGCTATACGTTTTTGAAAAAATAATATTACCAGCTATACGTTTTTGAGAAAAAAAAATATTAACAGAAATAGATTTTTGACAAAACAAAAATATTACCAAGAAAAAAAAACAATTTGTTGGCATTAAATGACTGATTGAGGTTGATATGCCGTAAAACAAACCAAACCAGAATAATAACCTATGAACAAAAGTCAAATTATTAAATATTCTCATCAGATCTAGACTCTCATATGGATGTCTTACATGGTGCCCAACTCATTCAGAAATGTCTAAGCTATGAGCAATGTATAATTGTTTTCTTAGGTCAGTGATTAAAAATGGCTTCCAGTAGATAAATCCTCTGTGTCTTAAAGAAGGAAACCTTTTATCAGGTCTTATAGACTAGCATTACATAATCATAAAGAACTTTACCAAATAATGAAAAAAACATGGAGATTCCAACAGCAGAAACAATTAAAACGCATAGCACTTGTAAGTGGAAGGGAAAATAATAACATAATCAAGAAATTCACTTTCTACAGTCTATTAAACAAAAGATTAGAAAAGACATTAATGCTGTTTTGGTCAGTGGACGGTGAATATTCACTTTATGGAAATAGATAAAGTCACTATTACCATTAGTACACCAGTGGCATGTAATGGAAAGAGAGATTCAAATCCTGGATATGCAGTCAATCAATTTAGAGAAATTGTGGGATGCCATAATTAGAGCATAATTGTCAAAGAGTGCCTCCAGATCATCACCAAATCCCTGAGGTAGTTTTAAAGAGGTTTCAAGCCAATACTAGAAGAGCAATACTAACAAAATACTCAAGGAGTATGTGTGTATATAATATATAATTTTTTTTTTTTTTATGTATACATAGGAATTACTTAACTGTAATTTTCCCTAACTCAGCATTTTTATGGCATGTCCTACCATAAGAAATTAAAGTTGTAGTACTTCAATGCTTTACTTTAATATTATAATCTTCAAATCCTGGATACTGTAAGAGTAAAATGTAAGCTTTTTCTGAAAATATTGACTGCTAAATGACTCAAAGCAAAAATTAATGATTATGAAACAAAAAAAAAAAAACTATTAAAATAGTCTGAAGAAACTTTCTGTCTGAATTTCTTGAATGAAGAGTTATCATTATTTATATTATTTGCAGTTTATATATAGTTTTATATTAGTTGCAGTTGTCCTCATTTTTTTATTTGTTTTTCATCACAACTTTTCAAGTAACTGTGAATCCAGCTAAACTTCAGGGAATTTTGACCTAACCCTTTATTTAATCTGCTAGGCTATAGTGTTCTCATTGAATTGTCTCTATAGATTAAGGATATCTAATCTTTTTAGTATTACTAACTTATTGCTAACCCTGTTTTCAATGAGTTTGAGTCTGTACTACCTGCTATAGGGATTGAACTCACAGTTATTAGACCATCAAAAACACAATCCAATGTTTTATTCCACTTAAATCTAGAGCTGGAAGACTTAAACCTAATGTTGCTGCTTCCTGATGCCCTGCTATGATACTTAACTTCTTTTGCATGCCACCTTGTCTTTCTCACTACTGCTGATCTCTTTTGAATCAAGCTTAGATCTCTCCTCTATCATTTCTCTCTCTATGGTATTTATTTCGGGGCTCAACTGAGGAGTTTGTCATAACCAAACTGACAGGCGCCTGAAAAATGGATACAATGGATGAAACACTGAGATAATAGCAAAAAAGAGAAGATTTTAGTCTAAGTGTAAATACGGCAAAAGTTGTCTGTACATTGGAAAAGTAACATGAAAATTAAATGAAATATTTGTAAAGCAGCAACTGTTAAATATAAAAATTACTTGTAATTGTTTTCAATTTTCTTTTCTTTCTTGGCATCTCAAATGTATGTTTGTGCACTAAGAGTGCAGGAGGGAAAAAGAATGACTACATTAAAAAAAAACAAAAAAAAAACAATGACGTTTTTATAAAAAAATATATGCAATCCCAAATTTGCTATAATAGAAATTAATATGAGAACATCAAATAAACTTGTATAAATTATGCCTAATTGAACAAAGGAAGGATTGAAAAGTAAATTTGTATGAAAAAGAGTCTGGGTGTAGTCTGTATGCAAAGAAAAGAATTCCTGACTTGCATCATTGTAAAATAAGTAATTACGTTCTTATTCATCTAATCAGCATTTTTTGCTTGTCTCTCCAGAGAGAGAATGTTGTCTTCATTTTTACAGAGCATTGAGTAACTTTTGCATTGTTTTGGGGATTTCAGGTCCAAAGCAATCTAAACAATTAGTATTGTTGTCAGGGAAATTAGATAGAAGAAATTAATTTTACCCAAATCTTTCACTATTCAGTGAAGTCATATTTCGCAGCACTTTCATTTTCTCTAAAATTTTGTTCATATGTTCAGTCCATGATATTCTGAGCATCCTTCCAGAGAAACATCTTTCTATTACTTCAAGTCTCTTCTTCATCTATGAAGAGATTATCCAGCATTTACTTCCATATAGGAGTACTGATATTACATAACAGTCCAGTGCTCTTTTCTTTGTTTCTAATGAAATTTTCCTGTTTCGTAATACTTTGCTTAGCTTTTGGAAGGAATCTTTCACAATCCCAATATGCCTTTGGATTTCAGTGTCACTCTTTCCATCCTCTGTTAAAACACTTCCCAGATATTTACAGTTATGTACTTGCTTGAATTTGGTATCTCTAATTTGAATTTTGAGCTAATCCTTTTGTTGACAACCATACATTCTATCTTCTTGCAAAAGACATTTAGTTCTTTCTTCTCACTTTCTTTCACTATCTTCTCTTGGATTACCTGTCATTTCCTTTCTCTGTCTGCTAGCCACACTATCACCTGCATATCTTAATGTCCTTAAGATTATGATTCCCAATAATGAATCCTGGTAGGACTAATTAGATATGATAAAATATGAGTTCAAGTCTCAACAAAGAACTGATATTTTATTTCTAATCTGTGCTATTTCCTTGTTTCTGTAGATTGGAAACCCGAGTCAAAGTTGGGATGAGAAGCAGCTAAAAAAATACGTTGAAATTAAATACTCGTGAAAATTAATATTAATTTTGATATCTGTCAAAACATTGTTATAAAATTTAAGAATATAAACAAAATAACTGTTAAAAACTAACATATCTACATGTTTAGGATTTCAAAATATTTAATATACAAATTGTTGCTTATTGATTATATAGGCAGTGAGTGTTGAAAATTTCTCAGGCTGATCTTCCTCCCCAAAATCTCATTGCCAAAATGACCAAATATCAAAATATTTTGTGAATCCCATCTTGGTTGGGTCAAGAAAATTTTCAGCCTCCTCTTGTATTTATGTGTCTAATATTCCCATACATCTGCATGTTTAATAACCACCACATTTCTCCACCTTACATAGGTAAAGTCACATTGACAAGTCCATAGCATAATGATGAAAAATATGCTTTTATTTTTTCAACATAAAATGCTTTTCGTCAATGCACCCAATGCTCCTTCAGAAATTAGCAGCATTCATCATTATACAGTGAAAATTTAATTTCACATTAAAATTTAGTGATTAACCTTATATAAAATTATATATATGCAGTACTTATTGGGAAGTGCTCAACATCAGTGATAGAGCTAACATATTCAGTTTGTCTGATTCTCTCAAAAGTGTGAAACCCAGGGTTACAAACTCATATCCATACAACTGAATATTTACATACATACATACATACATATTTACACGTTGTCCCCAAATAACTGTCTCAAAACAAAACTAGTTACATCCCATTATTGACAATCAGATCCCAAACTACTACCACAATGAAAGGATGTCTCCTCAGAGAGTCCCCACACCTTGAAAGATTATTGGGCCTTGAACTCACCCCAAACCTCAAGTGAAACTCATACATACGATCAATCATGAAGGATGCAGGAAAAATTGTTGGTTCTCTGTACAGCTCCAGTAAGTACCTGACTCCTCGTGCTATCCCCTGCTTTTGCAAGAGCCAGTCTCATTAGAGACCAGAAGCATCTCCAGGTCCTTGTGGGTGACAAATTATTTTCCATACTTTAATCCCTCTCTCACAGATGGGATGCGGCAAGCATTTCACTGCTCTGTCGCTACTGCCATGGAAAGTTTTGGTTGAACTGCATTCCTTGGTTCTGCCAATTTTAACCTTCATGACTAGGATGCACTATTTCCTCCAAATTCCTTTGGTCAGAAGTAAGTTCCACTCAAGCAGCGTCTTCCCATGAACCCCTGCTCTGCAGAACTGATTGTCAAGAAGATGTTTCCCCAATGGCTACAATCTTAACTTGATCAAATTTAGGGTTAACCATTATCTTCCCTCTCTATCAGCATAAAATCTGCTTCTTGCTCTAACCCTCTACATCATATAGCCCCTTTTGTACGAAGTGAACCTCACTGTAAAAAAAAAAATTAAGTTCAGAGATTTTGGCACATTAATGTATAGTTTCTATTGTCCTCCTTCAAAGTCGTCCCCACATGAGCATATCTCTACAGTGATCTTGCAAAAGGTACTGCTCACAAAGGATATTGACAAATGTTCATTCTACCTTTGTTCAGCTTGTGATATTCAATGTCCATAAACCTTTAGATGGCTTCTTCTGTAACTACGTGTTGTTTATTGAGACCATGTTTAATCCATATATATCAGGATGATTCCTGTATTTGTTTCCAAATATTAAAATCTTATAAATTTGTAATAAAAGCACAAAAGAGTTGTTTTGAACTAAGCCAAACAGGGAATATGGATGAAGTTCCAGTAACATTCATTGTATTATCCTACTATTTTCTTCTTAATAATTCCTACTGAAATGGATGACTGTCGGTATATTCCATCAAATAGAGCACATGATGAGTGAAAGCCAATTTTGGTTGTTATTGGGGCCTACTGAGTTTGTCATGACACAATCACTTGTTCACTTCAGTCACTCATTCATTTTCTGGTTTAATGAAGTAAATATTTCTGGCGATAGAGAAGAAAATATTGGAAGGTTAAATAATGAATCTTATACTCTCTGTGGTAAATGCATAAAAACAAACCTTTTTTTGAGCTGAGTATATAGAATATGAAGTTTAAGCCCACCCGACAATTACTTGTTTTTTAATGTTCCCTGCTGAAATGAGAGGGAGAAGGTCTTTTATACAATCCAAAACAAGATCATATTATAATTCTGCTTGTTCCTTAGTTTTCCTTCTTAAGGTTAGAACAAGCTTTTGTTTGCAAAGGAAACAAACAAGGATTAGATTTTCAACAGTGTGTATTCATCAGAATTCTGTGTGAAGAGTCATTTCGCTGATATAGAGGATTCGAGCACGAATATTCAGGAGACGTCACCATTTAACATATTTCCTTCTTCATGGTTGAAATCAACATGTGAGGTTTTGATGGGCTTCTGATGCTAAAATGTTTGAGCTACATGGTAAGATGCATTGGTGGGTGTTGATGTCACTGACAGTAGAGGCTTGAAGTGGATAGTGAATCTTGATTGAGTAAGATATCTCTGTCGGATTCTGGTTGAATGTGATATCAATTAAAACATTGTAACAGTGGTGTCGATAAGGGTGGGGCCTGAAGTGGATAGTAAGGGTTGATGGAGTGAAATGTTTCTGTTGGGTCCTGGTCGAATGTGATTCAATGAAATGGGGTCATGGTAGTGATTATGAGGGCAGCCTGCAGGTGAAAAGTGAAAACATGATGTTAAAAATGACAGTGTTGGTGTCAGGAGCATGGCAGTGTTGAATCTGACCCCCATTGGCTGCATTCTGTGTGTAAAGAGTTAGGTGGGATTAGTGAAGTTTTGGTAAGATTTTTTAACGAGAGAAGTGATGGCGGTGGTGACGACAACAGCATGCATGCATGTCAACGTGGCCTTTAAGCCTGATTCTGTATTAGTCATTTGTAAGGGGCTGATTTGGTGCACCCCCACCCCCAAAGGCCAGCTTTTTTCAACGGGAACATTAGTGATTGTATACTGTATTTTATTGTGAGGATTTGTTTTGTGGACTCGATGAAATGCTTGGCACCCCTGTTCAGTTTTTTATTTTGTGTTTTGCTTTCTTAGCATTTATATCTGGCTGACATTTAAAGTGAATCGGAAAGATATCTAATTGCAGCAGAGTATAACATTAGGAAAGATGGAAGAGACATATCAGAGATGCTGTTTGGTTTCACTGATAAAAAGGAAGAAAAAAGTGCCCAGAAAATCTGATGACACTCTCATGTGTTTAATGTCTGCTTCAGTGAAATGGAAAAAATTGTCGATTTCAAATCTTTTGATTTTTACCCTCATACTTCTTTAAATAATGATATGCATTCAGACTTAGTATAGTTATGGTGAAATATTTAATGATGCAAGAGATTATGTACAGATATTTTATAGTTGCAGAATATGCAAGGAGCTTATTTAGTCATTAACTTTCTAGTATACAATATTTCTGTTGATAGCAAAGAAAATATTGGTGTTGTAATCTAGGTAAGGTTACTGAATAGAATAATTAAACGAAGTTTGGTAATGAATGATAATATTAGGATAAGAACAACACATATAAGATTTGCCAGCAGCATGTTGAAGAAGTGGTCAACTGCTAGAAGTTAGTCAAGTGAATTCCACAATGAATCTCCAACTGCAGACCAACATACAGTATTAACTACTGTATTTATATGAATGAAGACATACCCATTATTGTTTGTAGGTATGCTGCAACAATTTGATAGTTAAATAGTGAATTTTAAAATTTGTGTTAGAAACTTTTCACAGTCAGGGTATATATTGAAAATCAGTGAGAGAAGATCTTTAAGGGGTGAGAAATTAAACCCAGATTAAGTGTTAGTATTTTTATACTTAATTTATGTTTTCATGTTTAACGTATGACTTGAAAAAAATTCCTTGGTTGTCTTATCATTCATAACAAAGGGACATTTTCACCGAAAGCCATAGACGCTATTGGTTCTATACATTGTTGGCTCTTACCATTGCATAACTACATGAATATAGGAATTGGAATAAGTTTTATTAAAATCAATTGACAAAGCCTGTCTGTTGAATTTTTATTAAGTTTTTCATTTTGTAGAAAATTTGTACATTTTGCATAAAGTTTATGAAGAAACTAAGTTCACAATGTCTTTGTTCAAGTGTGTTCGAAAATCCCTTATCATTAACAGTAAAGTTAATGCTCTGTTATATTTGGGACAAGATTTTATTAGCTTCCTCCTAATGTTTAGGAATGCTATAATTCTAATTTAAAATGTCTGTGTGTTGAATGCAAGAGATATCATACAGGCTGTGGGTTTTAACAATACATAAGTGACATACATTAAATATCAGTGGATGTTCAACTAAAGATGTCAAGATTAAATTGAAAATAACACACTGTTACTCTTACTAAATGCTTGGTATGGTGGATTTTGTTTTTGTATATGAGGAAAGAAACATTTTTTTTGTATTGTGTATAAGATATGACAAGTTATGTTTGGGCTGATGAATGTCTGTCTACATCTACTATCATGAATGTCAAGAACAATCTTTCTCATCTAGTTTTCTCTTTAGCCTATTAAAAAAAATTCTCCAGGGATCCAGATTTTTGGGTTTTTTTTAATTCAGCTAGTAAATGATAATGGCGTCATGAGAGAATAATTCCTGGCTTTTGTGGATAGTGACTGAAACATAAATTTACCAAAATGTAATCTTGGAGCGTCATGATGATGATGTCTGTGTTTCTCTTACACCCCGGAGGTGTTTTTCCTGCTTAGCTTATTTTTTGCAAAATTGGTTTTGCTGCAAATTGTAAACAATGATAATTCATTCTATGATGAAGGCGTTTTTATTTTTGCTCTTAGATATTTTTAAAGATATTTTACTTCTGAAATACTTCATCTTTCAACACATTTGAAGCATCAATGTGTACGATAGGATTTTAACCTGTCAAAAAACATAAAATGATTCTATTATTTATTAAATAAGCACTGAATTATTTTAGCTGTTAGATGACAGAAAAATAGATAATTGGTTTAATACAACAGGACTGATACCACCCAAAGGGATTGCTTTGATAGATGTAGTGATTAGCAAGCTTGTTGTATTTGCCCTTTATTAGTATTGTGAGTGGGAATTGTGGGTGGTGCAAGGGATAGAAGAATGGAATGCAAAATCAGAGCCAAATTTGATTTCCAGTTAGGTTCATTACTTTCAAATATGCACAAGTACCTTTGGACAAGGTATGAAACCATCTCCTCTCTCTAGCTATGGGTTAAATCAGATCTGTATCTGAAAAAATTATTTTTATTCTAAAAAAGAATTGCTAATACAGTATCCACTTGTAAAAATAAAATTATTTTTACAATTAAAAATAAGTTTTGGCTTTAATTAACATACAGAGGGTAGATAAGCTGTAAAAAATACAAATCAATCAGTCAATAGTATTGTGATTTAAATCCTGTATGCTCAAAATTTGTGACCTTGTGCCAAAGCAAGCTAAATTTAAAAAGTAAGAATACTATTCAGTAATTAGAAATATAATCTGAAAGATTTCAGGCACTGTTGACACTTTCTCAAATCTATATTTAATCAAGTCCATAAATAGTTGATCACTGAGGTTAAGCAATATTGAACTTGATCAGTACCTAGATGGGTGACCGCTCAAGAATACCTGTAAGTTTGGATGTGTGGGTGGTGTAATAGATAATGACTTGGAATGAGAAATCAGAAAGCAAAGTTTGAATTCCATTCAGGTTTGTTATATTTCCTTACATTCAAATCCCCTTTGGAAAGATATAAATATCCACCTCTTCTCCTCCGAGCTTTGGTTTAAATAATGAGACTTCTATGCAAAAATTATTATTAGCTGAAAAAAATTCAAAAATATATTTCATCTTTAAATAAACATTAAAAGGTTAATAACCTGTAAAAAAACCAATTCATCAATCCGTAAGTAGTTGAAACATTTTGAGGTTACTCATTTATAGTGCAAACAAGAAAACTGATCTCCCACTTTATGGTTATCTGAGATCAGACCTGAATATGTTGTCTGATGATAAATAAATTTATTTCTACTACTAGCTATCTATGCAGTTTGTGATATCAAAGGAAGGGTTTAGGAAATAGGTCAAAAGTTGGGTGCACAGCAAATTCTAGTGGTTGTTGGGAGTTTTATTTTAACAGTCTTTTTTGGCCAATAATTTTTACCATTACTCAACAAGCCCTTCACTTAGATCAAGCCATTTTCTCTACTAACCAAACAATATTCCTAATAGAAGAGAAGGAAGTATTATACAGTGAAACAGGGAATTTTATGAATTTTGGTCTGGAATTTGTTTTAATTTATGGTCAGTTGTATGTTATGCATTGAAAAATTAGATGAAAGTAAAGGAAATTGTCAGTATTTAGGAATGAAGATGGGAACAACTGATTTGACAAGCCTTTGATACATTACTACATATCAAAGGCTTGTCAAATCAGTTGTTCCCATATTAATTCCTAAATAAGAAAGACAATGATCCACTTAACAGTCAGGAGAGTTTGAAATTTTTAAGAATGATATTTCCATATATTTATGACTGAATTGTTTTTTCTGTGAATCAATTCTTATGTTACAAAATTAGCAAAATTGAGTTACCTGGGGAATATATTTTCCTATATAGCACCTGTTTTTTTTTTTTTTTTTGTAATTTGAAATGAGTAGGTTTTGTTAACTTATTTGAATTTTAAATTGTGCAGCAATTTAGCAAATTTTCCAGTCTTTTTCAACATGGTACTGATAACATATACACAGTATAGTCCATCATTCAAAGTGATTTTAACCAGTGAAGTCTTGACTTTGCAGCAATGACAGGTACTGCTCCTTAATAGACTTGGCCAGTCACCAAGGCAAAGATAGTTAATTTGTTACACTTTGTCAGGTAATAAAAGCTGATATTTTAAAAAAGGAACAAAAAAAAAAAGTTTGATTTTTAGATGTTTTCTTTTTTCCCCTCATCAAAATGGCTCTTTTCAAGTTGATTAATATCAGCCAATGTCCTAAACAACTGATTCCCCAGAGATTAACTCAAAGGTGATGATAGCTTCTTTCTGTATTTATGAGTGTTACTATCTGCTTAAGTTATGTAAATTGAATTTAATAGCTGAACATGAAACATTTGCCAGGATATTGATAAGGAGTGAGGAGAGATTTGATGGTTTCTTTTTTTTTCTTGTTTGATATTTGGTGTCTATGTGAACGGGTGACGGTCAAAGACATTGATTTTTCTTGGTCTGATTGTTATTTGATACACTGAATGATTTTCCGTCATTATTATGTCAACAGGAACATGAAAGATGTCTGCATCTGTTTCTTTCTGGAGAATAATTGAATCAAAAAGGAAACTAATTCAGAAGATAAAATTGTCCTTTGAAACTTTTATCCTCTCTTGGGGATCACTAACATTGACTTTGTGATCTTTACAAAAATACAAAAACTTTTTGATCTCTGGTGTCTATTTTTTGTCTTTTTCTATCTTGCTATTGATTCATGTGTTTGTTTTAATTTCTTTGATGGTTTGAAATGGTACAAGTTTGCTTTTGACATGGCTAGAAATTGTCTGAATCAAGGTAATGATCCTCATTTTAAGCAGCACTTATTTCAAGGTAGCAATATCTTACCTGCAAGACTTTGGTGCTGAATCATCTTTAAGCTCTAGCTACATAGCATTTCTTCTTTCTTGTAAAATCTAAGATGCTTAAATTCAAACTCTATCAGTCTCAGTCTGAACATTAATAGCAATGATTAAATGTTTTGGTCTATCTCTTTGTTATAATGTGCTTCATAGTACTTATAATATAAGTAATGCTTTGGTAACTTGCTATGATGTTTGTATTAGTTAGTCTAAAAACTGACTCCAAACGGCTTTTTTCTCTCTTACCTCTGACCTGGAGATCTTCAATTATAGCTATCGACTAGTTCATATAGTCAACAAGTGTGTACTATTTACTCCATGACATTCCCCCTTTTGAGATTAATACTTTTTATAAATATTTCATTTTTTATTAGTATTAGTCTCTCCTCCTCCTTGGATCCACTTCAGTTCTTTCATTCGCTTTCTTTTTCTGGAACTTCTCCTTGTAGGTACCATGACTTGTTGTGGTGCTGGTACACTGAAAACATAGCATTTTTATTGGTTCTTCCAGTGTTTCATTGATGAATCATATTTTCAGCTGATTATGGTGCCTTTCATGTTCAAATCTTTTCCCTTTTACCATACGAATCAACTTTCTAATTTTTAATTATTCCATCTTCTCATGTTTCTTTGCCATCCTTATTTATCATAAAAAACACTTCATCGCCGACCTTGAAACTTTTTTTTGTAATTTTTGTTATCTGTTTATATTTTTCAACTTGGTAATAACTTAATGAACACCAATTTTACTTTTCTAGCAAAAATTAATTTAACTGGTGACAACCTTGATGGTATATTTGGTTTACATGTTACACGGTAAACTCTTAGAAAATTTCTCCTTTACTTTCTCAAGACTTGCTTTCTTCAATGCTCTTTTGAACATTCCACTATGCTTTCTGCTTATTTGTTTGACCTTAGGTGATACAGCAGGGTCATAATATGTTTAATGGAGAACATCTTACAAAACTCTTTGAATTTTTTACCTGTGAATTGTATTCCGTTATCATAGACTATGGTATCTGGTATGCCATATCTTGCAAACAGTTCATTGAAGATGTTGGGTTCTTGCACTTTTAAAATTCTGGCCATTTAGTGAAACTGTCAACTATCACAAGGTAATGTGATCCATTTAAAGGACCTGAAAAATCTATATGCAGTCTTGACCATAGTGTATCTGTTTTTGGTTAAGGTTATATTTGTAATAAACAGTTTTGCTGCCAGGGCACAGCCTTTGAAATCTTTCACTATTTTTTCAATTTCTTGGTCCATTCTGGTCCAATATACAAAGCTTTTAATCAGAGATTCCATTCTTGAAATACCAGGATGTCTGCTATTAAAACCATTGCACAAAATGTTTATTATTTCCATTTCAATTTTTAGTGCTACAATGGCTGTGTCCTCAAATTGTTCCATATTTTTAAGTATTAATCTTGATGAGCCATTTGCATGTCCTAATTTTTTAGATGGTTGGTACTCCATTTTAAAATCATAGTTTAATAAGATGGTACCTCAGCAACCTAGTCTATTAGCTGTATGCATAGATATTCCTTTCTTTGGACCATATATTGTTAATAAATGTCTTTGGTTTGTTTACAACCTAAAATTTCTTCCATGAATAAATTTAAGAAATTTCTTTGCAGCAAATATAATTGCAAGAGCCTCTTTTTTATCTGCTTAATTTTTCTCTGCTAGTAAAAGTGAGCATGAAGAATAAGTGAAAGCTTTCATTTTACTGCCATCATATTTATGTAAAATTATCACTCCGATACATACTCACTAGCATCTGATGCCACAATTTCTGATTTTGGATCATAGTTTGCTAATGATAAATCTGATGTAAGTTTTTTTTTTATTTTGTCAAATACATTCTGACAATTATTCTAGTTCCATTTTACACCTTTTTAAGTAGATCATTCATTGTAGCTCTCAAATTAGGCATATTATGTACATACATTTGTTAGTAATTAACCAGTCCTAGAAAAACTAATAATGTAGTCACGTTAGGCATATTTTTAATTGCACTTGCCTTCAATTGATCTGGTTGACAACGATTTTTATCAATAATTTGACCAAGTTATTTAAATTTCAGCAAAAACAATTCACATTCTTCTTATCTGAGCTTGAATCCATACTCTATTAGTTTTTCCAAAATTGATTTCACATGTCTAACATGTTGTTCTTTAGATATTCTTGATTAAAATGTCATCCAGATATGCTACTGCAAAATTGCAATCTAAAACATGGTATCCATAGATCATTGAAAAATAGCTGTTGCCACCTTTATACCAAAAGGATGTCGGTTAAACTTACATAATCCTCCATGTGTATTTATGGTCATTAATTCTGAACATTCATTTTCAATCATAATTTGTAAATATGCTTCAGAGAGAGATCCAGCTTTGAAAATATTCTTCTGTCATTTTGAAAAAACTTCCTCTGGACTTTGTAATGGCTAGTTATGTGTTTCTAAACAACTGTTTAATCCTGTTGAGAAATCTGTGCAAACAAGAATTTTATTTCTTTACATACATTGCTGCTGCAACCCACTTTGAATGTATAATTTTTTTCTATGACACCAATTCTTTCGAGTTTGTTGACCTGTTCCAATAACTTCTCACCAGAAACTGAAATCAAAACTTTGGACGTCCTTTTGAATAAAGGCCTTCCAATTTCCTTCCATCTGGTTTCACTGCTTATTGAAATATCACTACTAATGTCCAGTAACATTTTCACAGTCACATTATTTATTTTCACATTCACAAATTTCATTTTGTTCTCTGTGACCATTTTTCCATGGCAATCTGTGTACAAATTTCTTATTTGCAAAATTTTTTTTTGGTTTGGTTTTGCAGTGTGACTTTATATGTCCTCATTTACCACCCTTGTAACATTCTGCATTTTTAAATGGATAGTTTTTTTCAAGATGTAATTTACCAAATCTGAAACAAGGATTTATTCTCCTTTTTGCACATTTGTTCTTTGCTTTTACCAGTCATTCTTTTTTTCTGAATTTCTTTAGCATGGTATTTCAGACTTAGAATTGTCTGGCAAGTGTCCACTGTTTCTTGTCATGTAATATTACTGTTTTGTTCAATTTTTGTTAAAATTTTCGCTCATATTTCAGCATCTTTTTTGGCTGTTAACCTTGAATGAAAATTAACCCTTGAACACATCTTATGTCATTTCCTTTATTCTAAACTTTTCACATTCATTGTTGATGATATGTAACAAAATCTTTGTCCTCTTTTTTGGCTAAATTCATACACCTTCAACTAGTATTACACAGAGCTCTTGTCACTAAAGATTTTTGTATGAATGTACTGTCTTCAAACCCAATTTCACCTGTTTTTTTGTTTTTTTATGGTAATATATACTTGCATTATTTTTCATACTCTGTCAAGGCTATTTTCCTCAACAACAATCTTGTTTTTCTATCATCTTCCCAGCCACTGCATTCCTGATTGAATATATGTTCATATCTATGAACATATGCAGAAAAAGTCAGTTGCTCATCGGGATTGTATACAAATACTGAAATGGTGTTTTGGACAGTGTCTGGCATAATTGATATTGAAGAATTTATTGTTTTCTTTAGAATTATATCCAACAACTCCTGTTGCTGTTTTTGTAGTTCTAGCAACTGTTGATGTCTGGTGTTGTTGAATTTCAACTATCAAATCCAAAATTTGCTCTATTTTTGCAAGAATGTTTTTTCCCTACACCCAAGAAAAAAGTTTTTTTCTTCTACGCAAGAAAAAATTTTTTTTTTTAACCAACTTGATTAAAATTATTGGTGTCACCTGTATCCTTGCTCCTGAAGCAACTGGTATATTTTTTCTCCATACTTATTCACTGAGTATAATTTTTCCAAAATCCTTGTTACAACTTGTATGAGTTCCTGAATCCTCGTTACTGTTATAAGTTGTAAGAGTTCAGAATCCTTTTCACAATGATTATAATCACCTGAGTTTCGAATCCTTTGCCACCACTGTTATAATATGCTTTGTAGCATTTATAATATAGTACTCCTGTAACTTGCTGTGAGAAATGTATTACTTAATCTGGAGGCTGACTCCAAATGGCTTCTTCCACTCTTACCTTGAACCTGAATCTCTTTAATTATAGTGATGCACTAAGTTCATATAGTCACTGGGGGTGTACTATTTACTTTGCAACAGTTTTTTTTTTTTTTTGTCTAAAAGCTTGACGGGTTACATATCTGTTTCTTTGGCAATACTTGAAAGGTTACATACATGATTCAGTGGAAGAAACAGATATACATTACAATGTCCTCACTGGGACTAAATTCATCTATTACCCCCCAAATAAACTTGTCATCATCAGTGTCAAATATTGCATACAATGATTTCTGAGCATTTATAAGTTTATGCCTGGTTGTTATAGCAAAATGAAGTTATCTATTGATGACAATTACAAAATAAAATTACTAATTTTGAAGCATGTCACTTTTAAATGGAAGCTGCTTTGTTGCTTAGACTGATTCAATATTGTAGGTTTCTAAACAGCCAGTTGGAATTATTAAATCTGTTTGTAAACAGTTAATGAGCTTTGCTTGCCAAATTCAGATGCCTCATCTGAGAAGTGTCATGTCCATCCAATAGCAAATTTTGCTATGAAAAAAACCTGATCAAATGTTCGGTTCTTAGCAGATTTTATCCTCTTATTCCTTTATTTTTTAAAAAAAATTCTTTTTGTTATGACTCTCCACATATTCCATTTCTTTATTATCAGTGAATTTCTGTACACCCTTTGGAATGTTAATTTAGTAGATTCCCATTGAATTTTTCATGGTTTGAAAGTTTTCCTTTTCTTAAGTTGGTTATCCACACACCTACCACAAAATTTCAATCTTTCTGTGATGATACATTTCTATGTTAAAACTATTCATAAAGTATCAATACATTTAGGTAATGTAAAATCTCTATTTACCACAGGGTTTTATATATATATATATATATATATATATATATATATATATATATATTTCAAGGAAATGGAATAAAGCCAAATTCTTCACATAGAAACGTTTTAAAAAAAAACTTTGCCACACTACAAACATATAAAATATATGACATAAAAAAGAAAAATGCTTTGGTCAACAATATTGACTGCTTTGAAATATTACAAGATTTTGTTTGCTTATTCAGTATTTTCTGTCAAAGTCCATCCACTTACAAAATTGTTGGATAACAAATATGATTGAATCCATTGCGCGAATTTATTTAGACAAAAAGAAAAAAAGAACATTGACAAATATATTGTACAATAAAAATAGACGATGCAGAATAGTTTCACAATGTTATGTAAGCCCACAACTCTAGGTTATCTGAGACAAGTTTTTGGTCAGTTTCAAGTGAAAGATAATTGATTGCTGGCTTTATAAATCATAAAGTTAGTCTCTCATTTTCTTGGTTGTTAGAGAACTGTAAATTTGAGTTAATTTTAAATCTGTTTAGACTGTAAAGTATGAAAAGTATGCTCATATTTTTTGTCTGCTACTGTTTTCTTCATGAAATTTCTTTTTAATAAGTATTGGTGATGGTTATATTAATTTTTACCTTCTAAGGAAACATTTGAATTCATTGACTGGGCAGCAAGTGCTACTTTCAGCTGAAATTTATAAAATATTTTTCTTGAAACAATTTTTCAGGAAAATAGATTTCAAGTCCAGTAGCTGTTATCACTCTTTCCAGTATTGATGGTGGTTTCCATCCTAACCTTTTGTTTGAAGTAGTGTGGAATGACACCATCTTTATTAAATCCTTATTTTGACTTTGAGTTTCATGTGATAACCATTTTAATTGTTGCTGGTGATCAAAGTCCTCAAGTGATGTGGTATCTGTTATTTGGTAGATTGATTCTGATTCTGTAGCCACAGATTGCATGATTCAAAGAAGGATGAACTTTGCCAAGACCCTCAAGCTTCATTTGCTCAAAGACACCTTTAAACATTAATGATAGGATGAAGTTTTATATAGACAATAATTAAGATATATCCAAACAAATTTGGAGCCATGTATGATTTGCATATGAAAGTCTCAATTTGATGAGGTTATTTAAGAATATGACATAAGATTTTAAATTGATGTTTTGATTTTTTAGCAATTTTTCATGTTGGGTGAAAGTATTCCTAGTGCAGGCTAATCTATATTCAATTTCCTTATCACCTATACTAAATTTGTTGTAACTGATCCATACTTTGAGGTATTTAATATGTTTAGTATTTACTAATTTCACATCCCAAATTTTTTTTGAGCGATTTAGGTCAGGTGTTATAACTGCATTCATTCCAATTCCGGATTCTGTATTGAAAAGGTTTATCTTGAGTCTTATTTCTTGGAAAAGATGTGTGATTTTTATACCAACTATGAATATCTATGTCATCAGCAGAGCCTCACTTATCATCAGTACACTGGATACAAGAGGAAAAGTAAAAGCACTACTTTCTGTTAGTAGATTCTTTTGGGATCACTGTACACCTCTTCGCATCTGTGCTTGTATGTGCGCAGGCCATTAGTCTAGGAAAAGATTAAGTCAAATGGGGCTTTCATTTCCTCCTTGTATTTCTGATAAGGTTCAAAATGTTTGTCATGATTAAACTCTAATTTGATGAATTTTCTAAAGTTTAATGAATTAGTGGTCATAAACTTTTATAAATTAGTTGCAGGTTATATTTTAAACAGAATTTACTTGAATATTTGGGTTGATAGGTTAAGTAACTGATATATTTGTCTGTTGCAGGTGCTGAAAGTGTGGTGCTCTTTAAAAAACCTGTTACTTATCTTTAGGTTATTTAGGTATCATGTTTAAAATTGCAGCTACAGCTGCAGAAAAATGGCATATTGAAGGAAAGAGAATCTGGTGCCACCTGTTTAATTTATTAATGCTGGTTTTGAATTTACATTGGGTGCATTATTAAGGCTAAAGATCTCATAGTTGGTAAGAAAAGAATTGGACCTGCATCTTTCCCAGGGGAATTACTGCAAAGTGAATATAGGATGTGTGGGTAGAGCAATGGTTAACAGCTGAGAAAGATTTGAATCCATTTGAACTTCCCTCTAACTATGGATTAAATAGTAGGACTGATTAGGCTTTTTTGCCTTGAAGTGGAAAGAGTCTTGGAGAAAGAAAACTCAGAATTCAAAGCCAGCCTGAAGAAGCATAGGCTCTGTCAGTCTATCTTGCCCTAGGCACACTGCTGATGTCATAGCTCCAATACATTGGTGTCCCTACTACTGGATGGGTTAAAAGGCTCATTACATGATATAAAAAAAATAACTAGAATTTGAATTTGTCCTGCCGATTCCATTATCCATGTTTATAATTTCAAACCATTTGTACATTTATCTCTTATTAATTTTGGATATATTGTATTTGATTTCATTGTCCTTTATAGCAGTATCCTGTCAGTTAAATTCTATAAAAATATTTGTTCAAATATTTAAATATTTTACACTTATTTTCAATAATTTCCTTTTCTCAGCTCCTCATTTCCCCATCCTTTTTACGATTTATGATTCTATAAAATAAGATAATTATTATCAGTGAAATCTGGCCTACCCTTTTTATATGCATTCTATGTGCTCTTCTTGAGTCATTATTACTTGTTGAACACCCCCAATTCAGCAAACCTGTATTTCCCAACTCTTTATTTTGTTTAACTTTGGCTTGTACATATCTCTAGACTTTTCAAATTAAAATCAATCACATGATTTTCTCTTATGTCGATGCTTTCGTGCAAGTACACTTGGTGCATTCATTTCATTTTGTATTTTTCCTGTTTTTCACATTAGCTTTTGATACCAAGCAAAAAAGAAAAAAAAAATCAACAAATAATTCTCGAGATTGGATTCTTGTCAACCAGACAGTTTCTTTGCATTCTACTAAAAGCAATGAGTTTTAGGAATCTTCTGATATTTGTGGTAAAAAATAATAGCATCAGGTATTTTGGTGAAAAATATGTATTGTGTCAAATTTTATATTGAATTATTATGTAAAATATTTGATTGCTCCAAAAATTGCCACTACAGTTTGTTTTTTTTTTTTTTTCACAATGCTAAAGAAATCTTAGAAGTATTTTTGAGGTTAAATCAACATTTTTTTTTACTTGGGAATGTATAAACTTCAAGAATCATTTGTGGAAAATTTAATTAATTTAATATTTGCATGAACATCATGGCTGAGTATAGAACATACATTTGACATTTAAATGTATATTGTCATCCCCATCTTTGTTGCTTTTTTAATAATATTCACCCAATACAAAACCCAAGAACCACTCAAGGTAGTAAAGGGTTACGGAAGAAGGTTGTTGTATTTGTGATAAGAGTAGAAGGTAAGAAGTGCAGTTGATGAGGATATGTTGGAAAGTTAATGGTTAATCCTAGACCTCAAAAGATTAAGATTGTAGCAGTCATGAAAGTGTCCTCTCAGCAGTTTGTTCCACAAAGTAACAGTTCCTCGGAAAAAGCTGTTTGAGTGGAACTTCCCTCTCATAAAGCAAATGAAGTTGGTTATTTGAACTGTTTTTCTCATTTTAATTATTGAGATTATTATCATAGACCCAGTATTTCAGCCATGTACTCTCAAGCAACTTTCAGATATCCATTTTTGCTTGATGAAGGTCATTTTTCTTCCTGTGATGCTGTTTCTTTCCTATTCGTCCTGAACAAGAGAAAATTGATTTCACCAAATGATTCAAAAACTGAACATTTCATGACCCTGGGGTGACAGCAATATTTTTTTCACTATTTTGTATATCTATGAGTCCACTGTCCTGAATGTAGTGTATTTTTGGAGTCTTTAAGTCCAATGTCAGATGATTTGATAATTGTTATCCTATTAGGTATTTTTATCTAGAAAAATAGAAGCCAAATAGAAAATTACCTACAAATGATCAAAGTAAGTCACAAGAAATGCTATCAAAATTTCCTATACTAACTTTGTCCAATAATAGTTGCTAAAGTTACATTCATATTTCATATGCTAAATATAACCACTATTATAGAAATGAGGTTGTCTCAGTCTGATTACATTTTGTCATTTATCACATTAATTTTTTTATTTTTTTATTGTATTATTTCAATAATTCAATAGAAGAATGTTGACAATGTTTTCTTTTCTTTTTTTATTTGCTTTATTGAATTTTCTTTTTTTCTTTTTTTTTTTCTTTTTGCATATTTCATGCAACTGTCAGGAATTATTGTAGTGCCATCAGCTTGTAAGCAAGAAAAAATAATGGCTTCTTGCTAGTTTTTCTTTGTTTCTTCCAAGAATTTGGCTTCAACACAGAAAATGCCTATAAATCATTTTTCTGATTATTATATCTATATTTAGTATATCATTCTGTCTTCCATATACTTTAGTGTACCAAATGCAAGTGCCAACATACTTGTTTTTTAAAATTCTTACCCCTGGGCATGGTGCTTATTTGATATGGAAAATAATTTTCTTTGCAGCACAATTATTATTTTTTTTTGTGTGTTATAAAATTTCTGGTAGAATTATTTGAATTTGCACATTTTCAAGTTAGAAATTCCCACTGGTATGAGTATTCCAGATGGCACTTGTATTTGGTTCAACACAGTACAACCTGTTGTGTTTTACTGATAATATTTAACAGCCTCCACCCACAAGGGATGTGTGTAGCACAAAGCCGCGTTTACCGTGGGTTCTCCGAGCCCATAGGCTTGGCCAAAAATATTCCCTTAGAACCCGCATAAACAGGTTCAGGGCCTGTCTACCTTCCTGGACGAAACTCTGCCCTTCGGTAAAGCCTCGTCTGGGTTCCTCTCTGCTGAGGCAGAGAATTCAGCAGTCGAACAGGCTATAGCAGTGTTCCTTGTTGTGTTTCACTGATGAAATGCAGGAAGGAGACACACATGTAATACTTTGTTCAGTTGAAAGGGTTACATGAATAGTTATAAAACTGAAATTATTTACAATTCCAATCTGTTTACAAGAAGCTTTTATTCTGTAAACATTGTACTGTATTTCTTCATGGATAATGCAAGTACTGATGAGGAAAGGACTCTGCCTATGACGCATCTCTTGCTGCTATGGTTGTAATATATGTGGCATTCCTGTAACCATAATGGATGATGGAACTCATGATTATGAATGTAACCTGGACTTTCTAAGTAAAAAACATGTATGATAACACAGTCCTCATTTTGTAGAGAAGAAATAAGACAGTCCTTTGCTTTAAACATCCCTCAGTCTTGATAAAATGTGGTTTGGTTTGTTTTATGGCATATCAATTTCAATGGGTTATTTAATGCTGACAAGATTTTCATTGCTGGTAATATTTTTTCTAAAGATGTACTGCTGGCAATAACCCTTCCCTCAAAAATGTACTGCTGACAACAACTCCTCCAAAAAAGCACTGCTGGTATCAAAACTGACTTCTACACCTTCATAGTTTTTTGACCCCAGTTCCACATCCACCAGTGGCCGGGACCCTAACAGGTGCCACCATCCTGGGTCGGGGCAGACCCTGGGAACACCAGCAACCAAGAGGTGGTTCCACACTCCCCAAAACCTCCTGACCAGAGGCCCTGCCGCTTTGCAGTTCATCGACTTACCCAGTACGTGGATGTGGTTTATCATCATCATTACCCAGGACAGAATAAAATACAGAGTTGTGATTGTTCTTTATTATTTAAAAGAAGCCATCTTGTATACTTTTTGTTTTAGCCTCTAAAAACATATCAGAGTATATTTTGAATCATATAGTTGTGCATTTGGTTGATTTTTTGAAAGCTTATTTAAAGCCAGAAAATACTTTTAGATTGTATTTTTGAGAAAGAATGATCTGCTGATACAATTTCTTTTATTTAACCAGTATCTGGGGAAAGAGAAGAGTTGGATTCCTCCCTTTCCTGAAGGTATTTGAACATAAGTCAATATAATATACCTGACTGGAATTGAGACTCGGCACTCTGATCTCCAACTATGAGTTGTTACCATTACACCACCTGCGCATCCAAGCTTAAAGTACCTAGTATTCTCAAGTAGTCATTCTGCTAAGTACTGACCTTGCTCAACATTGCTTAACTTTGGTGACTGTATGAGAACTGATGTTTCAACATCATATGGCTGTAAGCCTAAGTTGTGCATTGTTTTGTGTTATTCAGCAGTTAATTTTAGAAACCACTGTAAAGAATGTATTTAGATGAATTTGGTCAATGAAGAGAGCGACCAAATGTTAAGGTTTTTGTCATGCAAAAAGTATCTGATGACAATATATGCAGTGTCAGGGTTATTCCCCTTGCAGGTCAATAACATTACCAAAGAATAACTTCTGTGTTTAATGAAGTACCACTAGTTTGGTTTTTAGTTCTTATACAAAATCTACTGCATTGTGCATGAATAAATATAAGTAGGATTTCATGAAAGGATTTCAGAATATAGAAAGATTTTAAAATTGGTATTTCAAGATACAAATTTACATCAATATGTCTGCATACTAATCATGAAATAAAACATTGATTTTGCACAAGAATTTTTTTCCTATTCAAAGCATTTCCTTCCTTTCAGTTGTCCAATGATCAGACTTAATACAGTGAAAAACTCCTGAAGTTTTATATAATATTGTCCATCAAATACCTGATGACTGAGAAAGTATTGAGGTTGAAAAAGACAATAATTCCAAGCCATATTTGCAACACTGGAATGTTATGAAATACCAACTGGGTGATAAGAAAATATCTTTGTCAAACAATACAATGATCAGCTTCATGATTCCTGATCAGCTGGTTGTAAAAAAATAAAACAAATAAATAAATGCAAAAGTTATGAGTAGGGCTGGTAAGTCTTCTACTAATAAGAAAAATTGGTACGGCCTGCAGAATTAAGAGGAAAACAAATATCCATTAGCATTGGCTCAGTTGAGGACTTACAATTAATCCTAAATTGGACAATGTGTTTAATGGTACACTAGAAAATAAACACTTGGATGGCAATAGGGATCAAAATGAAATGCAATTTACTGATGAGATGCATATTAATAAAGATTGTAGGGAAGTAAAACAAATGGAACTTAAAAATTCAATGAATCATGAGATGTATAAAGAAGTGGAAGATATAGATCAAAAATATATTTCTAGAAGATGGCTATATACTATAAAGGAAGTAGATAATAAAATTCAAAGAAAAGCCAGGTTTGTGGCTAAAGAATTTGAAGAAGAATATTTAAATTAAATACAGAAAACTTCTACTTAGGAAAGACCATCTCTCAGACTTATTTTATCTATTATAGCACAAAGAAAGTGGACAATCCTTGTTATAGATATTAAAGCTGTATTTTTGTAGAGGGGTGCTGATCCAAAGAGAAGTAGACCTTCAACCACCAAAAGAGGCTAATGTGAAAAAAATCTGACTCTTGAATAAATGTGTTTATGGATTGGTACATGCATCCCTGAAGTGGTATGAAAAGATGGAATACACTTTTGTGAAGAAACTTAGTGGTAATGTATTTATAGTAGATGCAACTGTATTTTTCTGGAATTATTCACCAGAATTAATAGGAATTTCAGTTGTGACTTTCTTTGGGTAGGCACGGAGCACTTTGAGAAAAAGCTTATTCAATTGAGAAAAATTCTCCATAATGAAAAAGAGTCTTGTGATTCCTTCAGATGTTTAGGCTTATGTTTATCACAGGTTGGTGATTGTATCATTTTAAACCAGGAGGATTATGCATGCATATTTGAACCAATAATCATAGATAGGCATAGAATAAAAGATTCACCTTTTATCTTCCACAGAAAAGTCTATAATAAGATCAAAAAGTGGGCAGTTGCTCTGACTTGCTACACAAAACCCATCTTGATATTGCTTTTGATGCAACTGTTATTGCATCTTGAATTAAAAGTAGCATTTTTGAGGACCTTAAAAGAGAAAATAAGATAATACGAAAAGTTCAAGCTGAAGAGGTTACTCTAAATTACCAGTATCTAAGAGAACAAGTAGAATTTGTGTTGTTTAATCATGCTTCTTTTTAGAATCTCTACAGTAGGAGAATCTCTACAAAGGGAGTTTTGTTATATTTTTGAAGGAGACAGATATAATTAATCCCATCACTTGGTAGTCAAAGAAAATAAGAAGGTTAGTGAGAAGTACATTAGTCAGTGAAATGCTGGCTCTGATTGAAGGAATTAATTATGTCTCTTTTTCTTTTCTTTTTTTGGGGGGTACCTTATTCAATGAATTCATTCATAATGGCAATAGTCAAAAATGTGTCGCTATTAAATGTTTTGTAGATAATAAAGATTTATATAAAGCTATTTACTTCAACAGACAAGGAGCTGAAAGGACGCTAAGAGTGGAGAATAATACCCAAAAGGAAATGTTGGAAAAGAATGAAGTTACAGCAATTGACTGAATTCCTACAGCAAAATAGATTGTGAACATTATGAAAAAACATGTCATTTGTGGACAACTTACCTTATTTGAAAAAGGGTTTTTGTATTACCAATTCCTAGCTACCACATTTCTATAGTAGTGTAGTCTAGCATAAACAGTATGCAACAAATATTACTAATGAACTTTTAAAAAAGCAGAAACAAAGAAGGAAAAAGAGAATATATATCAGATTGTTAAGTTGTTAAATAGCTCAAATGCATATTTACTACTCATAACAAGTATTGAACTGATAGACTTCAGCTAATGTAAATTTGTGCTTTACTAAGTTGACCTGTTCCACCTGCAATTGGAATGTATTCTGCCCATTGAGTTCTATATAAACTTATGGTTTTTGCATGAGAATATATAACATCTATTTTCTTGATGATGTTTATATCAGATTAAATTAACAAATTTAAGATCAAAATTCAAATAATAAAGACATGTCAGTTGGTAGACTAATTGATCCATCCTTATGAATCCACCCAAATATTTAAATTATTAGTAATTTAAATGATCTTGCTGCTGCTGATTTTCAAATAAAGTATGATTAAATAAATACATTGTGTGTCTGGTAATTAAGAACAAATCTATAATATAAAGAAAAGTGAATATAGTCAATAAAAAAAAAATAGTATATATCTTTCAAAAAAACCCTTTCATGTTTGACAGAAAATGTTATTCAGTAAAACCACAATCAGCCTTAAGGATGACCTCCATGTGGCCACAGAAATGACTGCATGTTTGATTAGGTTCTTCTCGTTCATATTGTTCACCATGTCCATCATGGCATATCTCAGCTTGTCTTTGGTGTTATGTGGCCACTGGTTGGTCTTACTCTTGACAATGTCTCTGTAGTCCAGGGGATTTATATTGGGAGAGCAAAGCCACATGTTTGGGCTAACAATATTATGAATGATTTTCATTAATGTAAGAAGTAGCAATGTCTCTGATGCACTTAAAAATAATGTCAGGTGGGATGATATGGCTCACAACCCCTAGAACTGTCACAGATCATGTGAACTTATACAAGGGATCTGTACAAATCTTTCTTTTACTCCTCCTGTTCATCTCACCATATTCAAGAAACTTATTATTGCTTTGGTGACCATCTAGTGACACAAGTAGAGTGTCCTATTATCTTTTCTTGTGTCAGATTTGAAGCTGCCATCTTAATATTCTTGAGAGGTCTGAAAGTGAAATGAGAATGTTAAAATTAAGTACATGCTACGTAGCATAATGTGTGGCCCTCATCTCTATATGAATTGGCTTCAGTGTATGCTAAAAAAAATCTGTGACACTGTATGTAATTCAGACCTATCACCTTTTGTTGGTCCCAAATATACCAATGTAGCCTTCTGCAAGAACTAGCTTAAAATCTGATCTAGCAGGGTAGGTGGAGGTTCTTGGTTAATAAACATAAATACTTCATATAAGGGTATATTATTATTGGTTATCAGTCAGCTATAATTTACTGGTTATCTAGTGCCAGGAAGAATAATGCTTTAGGTTTATACTGTACACCGAATACTAATATTATCATTAGTGTAGCCATTGATACACTAAAACTGTGAATATAGAAAAATGTGATACATGCCAGTAACAAACAAAACATTTATTAAGGCAAACAACTTACATACACATATTAAAAAGATTTACACATGTCACAATTCAAATGATTGTTCATACTGTCCAAAAGATAAAAATGTTTAACAGAACAACGAACAAAGAAATAACATGCCAGCCTTATGACCTTTGATCATTCATAGCTAGGTGAATCAAAGTTGTTTTTTTTTTCTCCACATTAGGCTGTGCACATGTCCCTTTTCTATGTGTGTGGACGACCTGGTAGTCAGGAAGGTAATAACTGTTCCTCAAAAAACAGAAGCAAAAAGAAAAAAAGAGTTCATTTCTCTAAAGGGGCTGCACTCCTATGAGCTCAACCCAAGAGAAAACAACTGTGCTCTCCCTACAGGTATTAATATATTTTTTCATGAGAATTGAAGTTGATCTCAAAATACCTGCTGATAAAAATGAAAAAAAAAAAACATATGGAGCATGAGTTTATTATACAGTGAAAACAATTAAATTTCTGCGTTGCTTTGTGTGAACTTTGCTTATACAAGCAGCATTTCCAAAAATGCTGCAATAAACCAAAACACAAGTTTATACGTTTCTCTTCTGTTTTTCCTTTTTTTGGTCTGCATTGGTCATATATCACCATTTCTAGTTTCCTGACAATTACCAATGACTTATTTTGTTTTTTTTTTTCTTTTTCATTTAGTTCAAGATGCAGGATGGTAGAATGTTTATCTAAAAGGAAAGTGCTTTTAGCAAACAGAGTTTAAACTCTAGCAGCAGTTGTATGTCTTTACTTTACACTATTATTCTCCATTACTAAATATATAAGCAAAGTTCTCATTACTGGTATGTCACGGTAATAGATGGAGAGGAGTCTTTGCACAAAGCAGGCTCATATAACAACCTTGCCAGACTGGGAAAATACAAGCGAAAAAACAAAATAAACTGCGATATCTATTGTCAACTTCGATAGTTTATAAAACAACAGTTAAAATCTGATTATAAATATATTTCCTTTTCTTTTATAGAATGTAACAAACATAATTTGGTTGAAATGCATCCAGCTATTTAACTGAAAACAACTGAATAGAGTTCACAATTAGAAAGATAAACGATGTTGTTATGAACTTGAAAAACTTGAATTGGGGAAAAAACAAACAATTCTCTTTGCAGGTGTTAATGAGTTTCACAAGCTTGATTTATATGGTTCAGGTGTTAATCTCAAAGTATTTAATTTTAAGGCTTTGAACAAATATTCATTTTTAAAATCCATAAAAGACTCTCTCATTTTTTAAATTTATTTTATTGTTCATTTTTCATCATGACTAACAGTTTTTAGATTTTTGTTTTCCATTCTGTTTTATGATGGTCACTCTGAGTAAACATGAAACTGATTGTGTCACCATAGATGTTGGGAATTCTGCAAGAGTGTGAAATTGAAATAAAACATCAGTTACTAAAAAATGCTTGCTGTCAACTTGTAATTACTAAAAATATGGTCTTCATAGTCAAACAACATTTATGAAACACCTTTTGCATAAACTCAGCATGATCTTATTCTGTTAACTTATTTAGATATTAAATGTGAAGAAACATTGCATTTTTTTTTTTTTTTTTTTTTTTTTTGCTCTGGTTTATCTTAGACGTGACACATTCAGCTGTGAACTACACAATAATAACAGACAATGTAACAATGTCTTTATAACATTTCAAACAATTTAGACTAATGTTCTCATCTTGATTGTTAGAGAATTATTTTGTTCTTCTCTAATTTGTCTTTGTGTTATCACTTTTGCCTTTTTGACTGAACCAACATAGATAACTTTCACTTCTTCCTCTCTGGATTGAACCAATGACCACCAGGAAACTAGATTCATTTAGCCAATGGTTTTATCCATGAGGTCATTCTCCTATTGTAATGATAAAAAGATGATATTAGTGTAAATCAATATCTAAAGATAATGATAATTTATCATCTCAGAAATTCAGATGGAAATTAACAATTGTCTTTTTATTTGCAAAAATGGAAACAAAATGGAGACTTAGAATCAGAAATAAACATTTGAAATTTCTGGGATGCATAATTAAGCAAGATGGCTGAGAAAATTTGACATTCACAGTACATATTGAAAGCAAGAGAGACGGAGTAAAACAGTGAATAACTGCTGTAAGAAATTTGTATAAATGTATGGCAAAACAGGTAGTAGGAGTGGAATAGAAAGAAGACATATTGCTAAGAGCTATGATAGATAGGAAATTGTGGAGAGCCATGATCACCCTTACACTGAAGGGACACAGCACATAAAAGAAGTTTCATGGTTTCGTTGTATGATTTAGCTTTTACAGAAGAATTTTTTCTGTAAAGATGGCTGATTCAAACAGAAGCCAATGATAGCAGTTCCCAAACATATAGCATATTTTTATACTTTTTCATATATATATTTGTAAAATCCTGGATAACCAAGGGCATGATATTATATAAATTTAAGCTCCTGAATATTTCACAAATTGATTTTAGGATTTTTAGTAACAATGCTGATTTTGAACCAAAATCTGTGTAAAAGTATATCTTTTTTTCTGAATCGGAAAATGAGAATCAATTTTCATGTAGGAAGCAGGAGAAGAATGAATGAAATGTTGTCCTTTCTATATTTTATCTTCATTTTTTAATGATTAACGAAAAACAAAACTGATTTTAGGAAATGACTAATCATTTGTAATTAGTAATCAGTGATCACTATGAAGTAACATTGGTTGAAAATGCTTCAAAAATTTAATGTAAAATATATGTCATTGCAGGTAATAAATTCATGTGCTTGTTTTCATCATTATACATTCTTCAGTGAGGTGTGTGTGTGCATGTATATATATATATATATATATATATATATATATATATATATATATATATTTATGTATGTATTTTCTATGAAGATTTCTCGGACATTCAGTCTGGTAAATGTTGTGTAATACTGTTTATTATAAACAGAGCATTTACTTAAATATTTGTATCTATAAAAAGAATGTATAAACATAAAAAAAATATCTTAAAATAATTGTCTTACTTTGTCCATTTTATAATGTGTGACATCATTTGTTTACATTTGATACACCATGAGCAGATATGAATGTATGTGAGAGATTCATGGATGATTGAAGTTCAAAAGCAGTAAAATCGACCTAGCTAACCGAACACTCCTCTGTGGCTGAATTGGTTAAAAGGGACATCAAGCTTATATATATATATATATATATATATATATATATATATATATCCATAGCCTAGTGGTTAGAATGTTCGCTTTCTGACCATGAGACCTGGGTTCAAATCTCACCAGCTCCATGAAGTCAACTCCCTGATGTTATCAGACTGGATCGAGTTTGATCCCAGTATGTGACATTTTCAGAAAGTACCTGAAAACTACGCCAAGCCTTGAGATTGAAATTGGGTAGACGGAACTCCTGTGGGCCATCGATAGCTGTGCTAGCACAAAGCCATAAGTCATCATGGCTGAGGGCTTGAGCATGCTAGCTTTGTTCAAATTTTTGATCACCCTAATTAACACACACTCCCAGAAACTGTAACTAAGGTCTGCTCAGCATAGTTGCAATATAAATCACAGGTGAGCTCTGTGGGTGTTGAGCAAACATAGGGATAGGCTAGCCACCCCATCAGATGGGTATCCTCAAATATGAGTGGCCAGCTATTATATATATGCACAAATACATAAGTATATAATTAGGGTGGAAAAAATTAATTTTAACTAGTATTAAATCTAACAGAAAAAGTCTGTATATCACTTTTTAAAATATTTTTCTGCATTCTGGGTATGACAATAAACTGCATCCGACAACAAGGCCTCTGATCAGGACGTTTTGATGAGTAAGGAACCACCTCTTAATTGCTGTTGTTCCCAAGTCCTCCCTGACCTGGGGTGGTAGCACCTGTTAGGGTCCCAGCTATGGAAATAGCTAGCTGTCAAAATGAGTAAAAATAGGTTTTAATACCAGCAATAATTTTTTTGTAAAAAATTATTACAAGCAATACTTTTTTGAAAAACTATTACCAGAAATACTTTTTGAAAAAAAAAACATTAGCAGCAATAAAAATCTTGTTGGCATTAAATAACCCATTGAGGTTGATATGCTGTAAAACAAACCAAACCAAATTTAAAATATTTGTTGCTCACTTAAATCAAAATTGTGGAATAACTTTGAAATGTCCATGTTTTTGTTTGAGTATTTTCAATTGTTATTTCTTGGCATTTTGAAGGAGAATGTCACTGTTCCAAATTAAAATAATATATAATTATATAATGACATTGTGGCTACAATGATTTCACAGACCTTGAAAGAAACTTAAAACAAATACAGTAAATATTATATACATAAAATTATTTTATAAACATTTCAAATATTTTACAGATATTTTAAAATGACTTTTCCTGTAGTCAGAAATATTTAATCCAGGTTATTTCATTTATATCATAATAGTTTTGAATATTTGAAGTTTTTCTTTACAGCCTGTGTTGCATATTGTTTGGAGTTCATCTACTGTTATATTTTGATTGTTATAATATAATGATATGTAATGTCAATGTAAGTGTGTCTCCCTTTTTCAATTAAAGGGACACAACTCTTAATAGCTCATCTTCTCCTACATATTAAATGCCACTGTCAGTGTATCACTGTGTCACATTTTTTCCACTTTACTCCTAGCCCAACATATACCGTTTTTGGAATCAGGCCGACTCTGTGAGAGAATTAAAAACATTACAGGTCGGATCTGGACCCACAATCATGAAATTTTGGATTCTCAACTTTTCATTACTCCAATTGTTTTTGGATTGCACTATCTTGGTTTCTACTAATAAAAACAATTGAAAGGACACAACTCTCTAACTTTCAATAGCTTGTGTTCAAAAGAAAAAGTTACTGTTCACAAATTACATTGTTTCAAAATAAAATTGTCCATGTTTTCAAATTTACTCCTGGAGGCCATAGCTTAACCATTTTAGAATCAGGCCAACTCCATGAGCAAATTTAAGACATTCAAGGCCAGATCTGAACCAGCAATAATGAAATTTTAAATTCCCAAGTTTTCATTAGTGCAATTGCTTTTGGCAATTTTGTGTGACAAATTTTTTTGTATGATAACAATTTTTATAACTTGGGAATAAATTTGGGAATAAGTGAAATTAATTGCAAAAGCCAGCAAAAGTCACCCATGAAATAAAAATAATTGTTTGTACAGAAAGTAAGGACCTAAATGCATCAAATTGTCTTTAAATTAAGTGGCAGCAGAAGAATTATCATTGAACTTTTAAAATATAAGCTTAAATATTAATGCAATACTTAAATGATCAGTTTTGAGTTCTTCAGTAGTTTATTGTTGCCTATTGCATCTACTCCACCATACTTGTTGTGATGAAGGTTCAATCAAGATCCCTCAACAGGAGCTAGCTTAAATGCCACCCTACTGGGTGGCTTTTAAGTTACTATATATATATATATATATATATATATATATATATATATATATATATATATATATACACACACACACACACACTGCACTCTCCTCTGTGTGTATATATTTTTATTTTATAAAATGGATTAAATCTGATATATTTTAATTCATTTTGCTTAAACAATTTTTTTATGGATATCATATTCAAATAAATGCTTTGCTTATTTGATTAAACAGTATTTTTATTTAATTATATTTACCAGTCTGAATATTCAAGAAATTTTGTCAGAAAACATGCATCCTCCAGCAGAATTTGAACCTGCATCTCCTATGGGGAACCGTCATTAGATCTGATGTGCTTAACTGATTCAACCATATAGGACTTCCAGTTAAAATAACATTTAAGCTAAACAAATTAAAATTTGTCAGATTTAATCCATTCCATAAAATAAAAATATCTTTGTTTGCATTAAGGGTACAAAACAGAGTAGATATGGATGTTTTGAGAATCAGCAGAGAATGTGAGTTCGAAAGCACTATTTTTGGCTTTGTTCAGCCAGCTGGATATCCTTTGTGACTGAATCAATTAAGCATATCAGATCTAATGGTGCTTCCCCATAGAGGATGCAGGTTTGAATCCAGCCAGAGAAGGCATATTTTCTGACAAGATTTCTTGAATATTCAGGCTGGTAAATGTAATTAAATAAAAATAACATTTAATTAGATAAACAGAGCATTTACTCATTTGTGAGTATCCATGTAAAATAACATTTAAGGAAAAATTAAAATATGTTAGATTTAATCCATTTCATAAAATAAAAATATGTAAATTACATATACACGCACACACACACACACACACACACACACCCTGGATTCTCATATCTTTTTTGACATGAGTGTCAATCAGCTCAGTTCTTAGATCCAACAGACGGACTACCTGCATATAACATTTGATTATAGTGGTGAAAGCTTGTGCAGAACCAACCATACTTTTTGGAAGAGCTGAATACAGAGAACTGGTGCTCACTATGCCACAAGTTCTTGAAAGAACTCTCTGCAGATTTCAAATTCAGAGTTGTCCTTATCCTCGACCATTTGTCAAGGCTATAGAACCCAATCGGAGAGAGGAAAGATAGATTCATACCTTACACAAGTGAATGTAATGAACCTGACTGGAATTTGAACTCTGCTCTCCAATTCCTCAATTCTAGTCATTGTCTATTATTCTACTGTAAAGAGTGATGTATGAAGGTATTACAACTCCGTTCTTAGAACTGAACAGCCAGACTACTTGCACATATGATTTTATTATAGTGGTGAAGACTTGCACAGAACCAGTTACACTTTTTGGAAGTGCTGATGACAGAGGAACTGCTGCATATATTGAACCATAATCTCTCCAAGATTTTGAATTCAGAATTGTAATTTCCCTAAACTGATTGTGACCCAAGTCTCTAGGACCCAGTTTGTCATTGCTATTTACCCCTAGATGAGGAGAGAAATGATGGATTCATAGCTTTTTGAAGGTATTAACATGTAAGTGACTGTAACAAACTTAAATGAATTCACCAATTCCTCCATCCATACCACTGGATGTTACTCCACCATGCTTCCTATACACACACACACACACATATATATATATATATTAGGAAATATACATGATATCCAATGTCAATAGCATGACTCAGAGTTTCATGCAGTTTATGCAATCTTGAGGTGCGGAGATATTCTGACTATTAAATAGTTTGTGTTCTCATGGTGATGATTTGAATTTGTGTGTTAAAATTTGTTTTATTTAATTATTGTTGCATAAAATGTTATGATTAACTATGAATAATTTATATCATTCAAATTCATAAGTTCAAAAAGTGAAGAACTAAAAAAATGAAAAAAATAAATAAAACAAAATTTTTTATTAAATCATTTAAATTTGAATTTCGATTCAAAAGTAAACAATTTATCAAGGGGGGTAACTCTCGTTTTTTTTAACATAATTTTTAAAAAATTTTTTATCAATGCAAAATGTGATGGTTTTAATTTGCAACAAGTATATATTTTACAGTTAATCAAAATTTCCAAATTTAAAAATGCTCATAAATATTCAGCAAGTTAACTGAACAGTTTTAGGTATTAGATCCAAGATTAAGTCATATACCATCTTCGAAAGGAAATTTTTAAATGTAAAAATGCTCAATAACAGGTTAACTGAAATGTCTAGGCATTTAGACCTTAGAATATAACATTTAGTATACTCAAAAAAAAAAAAAAAATGAGAAAAAGAAATCTATATTCTCTTTTTTTTCTTTTTCTTAATAAGAAAATGATAGCTAATTATAATGAGTATTTTTTCCTGCCATAATATATGATACTGAAATGTATTTATTTCAAATTCTAGGTTGAGCCAAACTATTATAATTTTGGAGATATTGTTGTTGGACGTTTGGCACAATACAACATTGTTCTTTGTAACACTGGAAGTTGCAATTTGGTCTGCAGACTCTTGGTACAGCAAACAGCAAATGGTGAAGAATTGCCCTTCTCTGAAAATACAGGTAAACTATTCTTCTTTTTAAAATTTCATTTGTAATCTTCGTTGGAATTTTCTTCTCAACCTTAGAAGGTGATTGCTCTTTCCAGATTCTGTTCATTACACTCTCAATTAGAATATTTTCCCATGAATAGCAAATGTAGAAAGCAAACTAACATTTCTCTGAAAGAAGTGCTCTTGAGAAAAGCACAAATGAAATACGTAAATATAGAATTGTAAATGAACCTTGTTGCATTTTTGTATAATTATCCTTTCACAATATCTGTTGACAGTGGTATGTTTATTTTTCTGTCTTCATTGCTGTCAGTGTTTCTATGTTCAGTCACATTGCTATATTACACTGCTGTTAAATTCCTGACTTTCTAGTTGTTGAATTGTTCATGAGGAAATAAAAATCATATGTTTTACTGACAAGTGATAATTATTGTATGGAATTCTGAAATGATTTCTTGTCTTTCTTTTATGTTTGACTGTAAAGATTTTATTATTATGGACTCTCTTTCTAGTGAGGTTGAAAAACCAAATAATTGTGCCAATTAGAAATTGTGGAAATTTTATGTTACACCTTTGCTATTTTGGAATAAAACACCGACTAGTTAATTTACTTGAATAATATAGAAATAAAAGTAAACCTTCAACACAGATCTCTACCAATACTTCTGTGACTAAAAACTGAATGAAAATCTTGGCAAAGTTGGTAATTTAAAGTTTTTATTTTCCATATATTTTAAATTATTGTCTTAAGGTATTAAAATCTCTCCATCAAAAAGGTTTGTGTATCTGCCACAAAATGTAATCATTTATTCTTGGACCAGGACATGAAATAGAACATCATACTTTTCTCTGTAATATTAAACAATTTTGGCTGGTTTTCATACAGTCATGAAAGTTAAACAACATTGAACCTGGTCAGTACCTAGATGGGTAACTGCTTAGAAATACCAAATGCTATAAGCTTGGATATGCAGTTGGTGTAACGGAAAATGGTTAGAAATTGGAATTCAGCTCTCAAAGTTCCAGTTCCTGTTAGGTTCAGTATATACACTTATAAACAAATACCCTTTGGAAAGGTATGAATCTACTTCACCTCCACCTATGGGTTAATTAGTAAGACCTTTATCAATTAACTATTATTATCTCCAAACAAATCTTACACTCTGAAAACATTCTTTAAATAACCTCCAAAAGGTTGATAGACTGTAAAAAAACAAATCAATCAAACAATTTTTTTTTTTTTAAAAAGAATATTTGCATTGAGGTATGAGATGGACATTTGTGTCATACATATTTAAGTGATGGATTTATCCATTTTCTTTTGATCTTTCAACATATTTATTGTTGGCTTGGGAAAGTAGTAATTCTTTCAGAAAAGGTGAGATTAGACAGGGGAATTGTAATCCTGGATGAAAACATCTACTAACAGAAAATGAGAGACTTCATTGATGACAACAATATTTAATAAAAGGTAAATGAAAACAAAGCCACAAAAGAGACACCAAAAATTACTAAAAAATTCCTTTTGGCTAAAACTCATTGAACACAACCCCAAAACACCCACACTATACAAACTACCCAAAACACCCACACAAACTGGACATACCATTGAGACCTATCATATCAGAGATAGGCAGCACTCCACATAAACTAGCTGTCACACTAAGCAAAATTCTAACTCCACTCCTCTGCACAATTAGTCCCTCATACACAAAAATTCAGGTCAACTCTTAAATAAATTAAAAAAATGTAGACATCAAAAACAAATATATGGACAGTTTAGATATAAAATCTTTATACACAAATGTGCCTATAGAGAAATGCTTAACCCCACTAAAAGCACACTTAACAAAAACAGAATAAAAATCACATATCCCCATACATAAAATTATAAAAATATGCCAGCTAATCACCAAACAATGTTTCTTCACTTTTCGTAGCCACTTCTATAGACAAAAATTTGGCTTATTGATAGGATTTCCTCTCAGCAGCATTCTTACTTATCAATTTTTATAGTTTCTTGAAAGTGGCCCTTGCGAAAACATTCTGCCATGAAACTCTTCCTATTTCAAGTACATAGACAACTTCCTACTAATATATCCACAAAAAAAACTATTTTAACAGATCATGTCAACCAACTTGACAATGTTGAACCTAGAATAGACTTTGCCTTTGAACATGAAACCAAACTACATTCCTTCCCCCCCTTCCTAGCTATCATGTTACACAGAAACAAAAGTGAACTCAATTTTAAGATTTACAGAAAAGCTACCAACAAAAATGACCTGGCCAACTTTTGTTCAAACCAATCCTATAAAATTCAATCTACTATAATAATAGGTTTCTACTTAAGAGCATTAAAAATTTGCAGCTCCTAATACCTACTCAAAGAAGAAACACACATGGAAAACACTTTCAAAATGTCCAATATCCCTATCACTTCATCTAAAATGCAAAGTGAAAGGCACGTAAAATATATGACTGTAATAAAAATAACATTATCCGCAATAATTAACTTAATCAAGAGCAGATCCATAATGCTACCTACCAGCTCTATAACATCCAATATACAGAACAACTTATGCCGTGTAAACAACATCCAAATAGTCAAAACCACTTCCCAAACCATTATGGATAAAATCAGATATAAAAACACCCATAATAATAATAATTCAGGTGCAGGCATATATAAAATAAATTGCCAAATCTGTTCCTTACAATACATGCAGAAATTTAAAAAAAAATGTATCTATGAACAGAATAGGGACCTCATAAATAACAATTTAAAAACTGCTCTAGTCATATACAGAAATAAATTAGACAATTTTGATCTAAAAAATGCCACACCCATCAAAAGAGAAACTAATTTACTTAGAAGGAAAATCCTCAAGAGTGTTGCCATTGAATATTATCAAAATATCAAACTACACCCCTTTTTTTTCTTCCTATCTCCCCTTTCCCAAGCCGATATACACAACAAATATTTTGAAAAATCAAAAGAAAATAACTAAATCCATTATTTCAGCCTTTGAAGATGCATAACACAAATGTCCATCTCATACCCCCATACAAATAATATTCTTTTAAAAAGAAAAAAAGAAAGGAAACAGAGAAATACATACATACATACATACATACATATATATATATATATATATATATATATATATATATATATATATATATATATAGTTTATGAAAAATTAGGTAATCCGTATGGGTAAACCTAAGGAGGATATATATATATATATATGTTTTCAAGGAGGCTAAGTGATGTAATCTTATGTCTCATACCTAAACATTTCAGTTAACCTGATGAATATTCAGGAGCATCTTTGAATTACAAAATTTCAAGCAACTAACAAATAGATACTTGTAAAACATAATCATTACATTTGCCTTGATAAGGTCTGTCAGATGACAAAATACATCGGCTAAGACTAAGTATAGTTTTCCTCTTGTCTTTTGTATTAATAATAATAATATATATTGTAACTTTTGTTTGTTCTCTCTACCCCTTATTTCTCAGCGCAAATTCAAAAGAGAAAATCATTTTTTTTAGTGTTTGCCCAATATATGGCTCAAGAGCCACTCAAGATTGAGGCTTACTGAATGTGGCTTGTGCTATGAATATAAGAATATCAAGTATGAAACAGGGATAATGTGGATATGGTGGATAGGTATCAATTAATCCTTACTTTGAAAAGGTTGATATATTATTTGTGGAAGAATCCATAGTGCAGTCTGCTTCACAAAGCAGTAGTTCATGGATAAAAGAACAGAACTTCCTCCTTACAATTGTAATAGGGAAAGTGTGATGGTAATTTGACTCTGTGGATACAGCTGTAATGGTTTGAATTGATGTGACTAAAAAATGGAGCTAGTCTGAAAATGTGCCATTGAAATAGTGATAGAGTAGTGACTCCCAACATTAATGATCTGTGAGGCATTAGCTTAGCTGGTTTCCTCTCTCTTTTAATTTGTGTTGCCCAATCAATTTATTAATGATGTCTCATTTGAATGGTCAGCTTAAATTGAATAATTAAGCACTCAAATATGTTTCAGCCAAATTTATTACCTACTTGACTTCACCAGTACAAAGTGGAGTGGTTCACATATTTTTGCACATGTCAGGTTTTCAGGTTAGAGAAATAAATAACATTTTTTAAATAAATATTTAAAATACATCTCTTTTTTTTTTTTTTTTTTTTGTTTGCATTCATTATTTGGAAAGTCTACTTTACTAATTGGTGTTTGGATGCACATTTAATAGGCTTCGTTTTTTTTTCTTTCTTTTTTTTCACAATAACAATGACCATATCTAGGGGATGTATTAACTTTCAAGCATCATTTTATATCCTGACTAGCAGAGAAAACATCTTTTTTTTTCAGATGACAGTGCTAGCATTAGAATAGATCCGAACAAAAGAATATAATGAGATCAGTGCATTTTAATTTTGTTTGTTGATGTCTTTTGTATGTCAGAATATTAAAAACCTACAGAAATAGATTTGAATCATTAATAGATTCATGAAGTGAATCAAAAAGTTTTAGGAAAGTAAATATAATATTTATGGTTTTTCTAAGTTACTTTTCCTAGTTTTTTTTACCTTAGTACATTGTCTATTTCTACATATTGTACTTTACCAGTCCATTTCTCCTGACAAACCCCATGACCATATAATAGAGACATAATTTTATATATTTATGTTGGTCACACCACAAACTCACTTTCATGGTGCTTGACTCTACATTTAAATGATAACTCTAACATTTTTAGATATTTAAAACAACATGCCTGGCCACATACTCAATTCCAGAAAATCCTTGTTGAAAACACAACTATACTTAAACATGAAAACAATAAACAAAAACTGAAAATTCTTGAAGCTCTATACATAAAACGGTTGAAACCTAACCTGATCAAAATAAACTATGAAATCTCCACAAATATCCTTAAATGCCTATAATTTTTAACAGAAGCCATTGGTTTATGCCAACAGCTTCCCATACTTAATACTTCTTGTTTTTTTACTCTCACGTGGTCATGTGTGACGTTATAAGCTGTGACTTGATTTTCACTTCTGTGTCTCGTATATACGAGTTTGTCGTTACTTGGAAATTTTTATGCAGCAAGGGCAGACTATTATTGTTGTTTCGTCTGTATGTTGTTTATTTTATTGAAATTGTCATCTTTGATAATGGCTTATGTAAGCTAAAAGCTTAGATTGGAGTTAAACATGTATCAATATGGTGATTTCCTTTCATCTTTCAATGATAATGTGATTAAGCTTATCAGACAATATGAAAGAAACTTACTTAAAATAAATATACAAAACTTGTCTATATTATTTAATGAACATACATTATATATATATATATATATATATATATATATATATATATATATATATATATATATATTAATGAACATACATTAATATATATATATATATATACACACACACACATATATATATATATATATATATATACTAGTAGTTTCCATGAAATTTCAAGGTTTTTTTGTTTGAATTTTATTTTATTTCTTAATCTCCCTGAAATCAAACAGCATCTCTGACATGCTGTGCCTGTCTTCCCTTACAATCAAAATGGAGCAATCCATTATTTATGAGGTATTGGCAGGCAGTTACTTTCTTTCCTTCTGGAAATCAAGTAGTGTTTCTTATATGTCTTTTCTGTCTTTCTATTCGATCAAAACAGAATAATCCATTATTTATGAGGTGTTGGAAGGGCGTAACGTAATGTGTAAGCTAAGGAATTAAGAGATGGACAAACAGAAATACAATACTTATTACTTGAAATGATTTTGTTTTTTTTTGTGGATATCCGAGTTTGAAATACACCTCCACACACACACCACCACTACTCTTTTTCTTTTTTTTAAAGTGTGTTATATATCAGTGCACTTGATAAAGAAAATGTTCTCTCTGACAGAGTTTGAACATGTATCCTCCTTTGTAGGAGAAACCACCATTTGATCCAGCAGACTTTAGACTGCATAACCACAGAGAACATCACAGTCCAGCAAGGTTTTATTCATCCCTTTTGAAGGATTGTACATTCACTTGTTCACATTTTCTTGAAAGTTCATGTCTACTCAATTTCATATCTGAAACATACGTTATAGTGGTTTATTTGTGGCGTTTGATTTGGGCCTTGTTAGGATTAGTCTACTATAAGGGATGTATTAATGAGTAAATAAAATGATAAACTACATCTTAAGAACAATCAAGTGTGGAGTATAACAATAATAATTTATATAAACATTAATAAGTAGTTTCATATTGTACAAAAATATTGTTCATAGATGGCACAAGGTTGGTATTTAAGTAAGATTAAATAAATTTTTTTTGTTATATTTCAATGAATACAAGTGTTTTTGAGAGATCCTAGTTTCATTTGTTAATTTGTCCTGCAAATAAGAAAAAGGAGATAGAATGTATGAGAGAAGTAAAAGGTGGGATGAAAATGACAAGAAATGTGCAAGGAGTGGTAGTAGTTGTTGAAGCTGAGCTGCCCTTGATGTATTCACTCACAGTTTTAAGTGTTCATCTATGTGTGTCTCCTGTTGGAATCTCTTATTTTGTCTTTTAGACAGCGAACTATTTATATTGTTAGCAAAATTGACAGAAGCTCCGACTAAGTTGTTGATTATTTCAGAGGTGCTCATTTCTTATTGGTCAACATATATATATTTAGGATTGTATTTAATCAACTTCAACAGGAAGTTATGCTTAAAGCCCATTGTGTAAAGCCCAAAATATGTGATTATGTTTTATGCTATGAAAGAGGTAACTTCTTGTTTCTGCTCTTAGTGTCACTACAAAACAATGTAATTTCTAAAGAATTAATGGTTCTTTTTTTAATGCAACATTTTTATTACTTCATTTGAAATAATAAAAATTTTGAATTAAAAATAAATCCATTAACATATATCTTCATGTAAAGTAATTTAAGCTAAGTCTTAACCTTGCTGTATTTGATTATAGGAATAGTGTTGGCTGTCTTTTAAGGACACTTCCCCAAAGTGGAATTACCACATTTCATCTAGTACAGCTTAGAATTACAACTACTCCTTCACAATACAACTTACAGCATAAACACAGCAAAAGTTTAACAGCAAACCTTTTGAAAATGGTGAATGAACTGGCTGAAAGGGCTTGGACAATAATCTCAGTTATGCTCTTAGTCCTGCAAAATGGAAAACTGTAAGAATATTAGAAAAATTGAATAAAAAAAATCTTTTTTCTTATCTGTCACATTTATTGAAATATGTATAAAGATTGCTGCTGAAACATACAAACTCTGCTGCTAATGTAATACTCTCTTCGACTCAAATCGAGCTTGCCTGGCTACTGATGTTTTTCACATAGTAAAAATGTTAAAATTTCCTTTCCGCTCTGCTGTGCAATGACAGCTTGGGGGTAGAATCTCTGACTATTAGGATACTAAATCGGTCGGGTTTCAATCCTGGCTTGAAGCAATTGGGCATCTAGCCATATGAATGAGCTGTGGTAAAGCAAAACAGTCTGTGGATGATTATATATGTGTGTTTGTATAGAGGTGGATAAATCAAATAACTAGATATTAGCAATTGTATATGTGCACGTTAGCATGCATACTCAAGTAAGCAAAAAAAAATATTTACTAAATTTACTTTAAGGTGTAAACAAAACAGTGCTCAATGTGATTAGACAGTGCTAAGAAATATATATTAATAAATATACATATACCTATGTTTGGAGTACGGCTTAAGTTTTGTTGTTCTACCAACTCATCAGACACAAAATATTACTTATGATTTAAAAAAATAAATAAATAAAAAGAAATGCAGTATATTATTTTTTAAAAAAATCATGAGTTATATTTTGTACCTGATGAGTTGGTAGAACAATGAAACTTAAGTCATACTCCAAAAGTAGGTATATATCTATATATATATATATATATATATTGTTGTTTTTCTTTTAACACAAGCTATATTTGTTTATTTGTGACAAGGTATACCTTCTTTTACCATAACTACAGAATTTTTCATTATCTTATATATGGAAGATAACTGTATGAGTGAGTTGTCTGTTTTTTCTCAAGTATATTATTTACATATGATGATAATGATGGTAAAAAACTTTTGATTCTGAATATAGATAAGCACCTGTTGATCTGAACTACTTCAACCATTTGAAGAGTTACACTTACTTTGAAATGTATTTGCCCATGAAAATGGATGTTAATACTGGAACTATGCTCTGCTGGTGTCTAGAAAAAGCAGAACAGATGTTGGTATGACTATTTTAAGTCTGTACTAATACAGACTCCTGATGGAGTGATATACTTCTGAATTCTATTTTTGAAGAATGCTGACACAGACAAAATGTTTTCAAGAATGATAGCAGAAGATTACTTAAGTGTTAGCATTTCAGCATATATAATTTTTCATACTTGCAAAACTAATCCCTGTGTGTGTGTGTACACTGACACAAACACACACACACACACACACACGCATATATGTATATATATGAATGTAAATGTATAATATTACATGTGTGTTGGTGTTAATAAAATTGTGCTTGACATAGAATAACAGAGCAATAAATTATATATTATTAATAAATATACATGTTTTCCTCACCTGTAGCACAACTCGGAGTTTCATACAATAATTTAAATTTTGATATAGATGGTGAACTGTAGTAATCGTAGTGGAGTCCATATTATTTACAGGATTTGTATAAATAAAAAAAATCAACTGCACCAATATTACTATAGACCAGTGTGTGTATGTATATATATATATATATATATATATATATATATAAAAAATGGTCAGTTGCAATCAGTTTTCAATTCAAAATTTATATCTATTATATATTTATGATATATATAAAATTTATATATATATATATATAAGATTGTTTTTTCTTTCATCAAGAAAAATGGTTGGCAAGAGTACAATAGGAAAAAAAATTTGAGACCAGCAGTATTTAGAATTCAAGAGCTCAGTAGCAAGAAATAATCCATTTTACTTTCAAGAGCCCAGATAAGTGTATATGTCTATGAAATTCATCTGAAAAGATATATTACGCATTTTGCATGTTACCATATATACATATATATGTGTGTGTGTGTGTTTACATTATCTTTCCATTGGGCCATTTCAGCAATATGGAACTGGGGTACAGACTGCATGGGTAACAGTCTCTTTGCCCATATTTACCTACTTCAACCTTGAGCACTGGAAAGGGTTGAGAAACCATAGAAAACAAATCAATCAGTCAACCTTATTCACTGGAGAGATGGGAAACAGCAGTCAATGAGCAGACTGCATAAAACATTCACCCAGAGCATAATTCCATAGTCTTACAAGACAGATGGGATATATCCCCATACAATGTATGGCCATTTGATGACATGATAATTACATAAGGTGTGAAACTATCATTCACACCCTGTTCACATTTGCATATATTCTTTGTGTTTTTGACTGTCCACTTCTTACAATATTATACACATCTTGTCCTTCCATGAACAGTTTGTGACATTCAAAATCACTTGATTTCTTCATAGCATGTTATCCATAATTGATTTTTAATAGGACTAATGTTTGATTAGTATTTTATCAAAACTTGATGTTATTCCACCTCCAGATTGTTGCACTCATTTTTGACCAAGATTATAACATGAAGACATAGAACTTCCTCTACTGCTTGGCAACAAATGATTCATCTGGTCTGTGTCTTGATAAAGTGGAAGTTAGAATATGTCTGGAGATGTTTGTATACAAATGCTTATCGGGCTCCTTACCCCATCAACATGCCACAGACAGGTTAGAAATTGTTACACTTCATTCATATATATATATATATATATATATATATATGTATATATATTATAGTAAAAGAAAGAAAGAATAGTAAGATATATAATCTGGTGTTCTTATTGATATTTTTATTTTTACAAAACAGTGCTCAATGTAAATTTACAGACCATAAATATTATAAATTAACTGATTTAAAAATATGGTTTCATCGCTACACAGGAATTACTATGTTTCAAAAACAGAAATTAAAAACTTCAAATTCAATTATATAATTAAAATAAAAGCATTAGTTCTGTTTCCTCTTCAAGCAAATTTTGGAATTTAAGTTAATTTTTTATATATTCATGATTTTTCTTCCACAATAATTTATGTTTATCCTGTTAAATTCTCTATGCAGTTTTTCTTTCTTGTACCTTTCATTCTTTCATCAACAATAATTGTAGTAGTAATATTTTTCCTTCATTGTTTTCCTTAGCAAGTTTTGTCAGGTATATATTTTGTAAAAACAGAATGGCTAAGAAACTGTGATCACCACTTCAAGCTAGAATTATTTTACATCAGCCACCATTTTCTTTCCATTCAGTTTATCTAAATTGTCTATTGTTCCAAATTTTGTTAATTTGTCCAGAAACAATAATTCTGAACCTGAATGGTTGCACAAGTAATGAGAATTATTTATTTAATTAATTTCATATCCAGTTAATCAGAGTGAGATGTAAGCACAAATACAGGCATACGCAGAAATACATGTTTTTTTTAACTATTTTGTTTGCAGTTTCATAAATATCTCCTGTTTTTTTCATGTTGCTAAAGGAAATAGCATAAAGTAAGATTTCTTTTGTTTTCCATTTATTAGACATTTCACTTTTTATAAAGCTATTCTCAAAATGGAGGTTCACTTGTCTGTTTTAAAGATTGTTACACAAAGCAAATTTTGTCTAACAATAAGAATTAAAAGAAAACTTAAAATATGTTAATAAAATGAAAGCATTAACAAGCCAAGAAAAAAAAGTCACTTCCAATGCCATACAATGCATGAAGCAATGATTTTTATCTCTGTTTCTCAAATAATCCATGGAAACTGAATCATTACTTCTAGCAATTGTTAATTTTTATAGAGCTGGTATGTTAGCCTAATGCGTGAGATAAGCCTATATAAATTAATTATTAGTTTTAAATCATAGCAAAAACTAAAAGAAACTACATAGAATTGAAAAAGAAACTGATGCTTATCAAGGCTCATGAATTGAAGGAAGTGTATAAGTTTGATTCCAAATGTTCTATTCTACTGGTTTACCCATCATTCATAAATAGAAAGCTGTTGATACTGAAGAAGTGTTTGCAAGATTGCATCATCCAAGTAAGACTTCACTACAATGCAATAACTAAAATCACAAACTGAGATGAAATGAAACATAAAGAATATCCAGAAAATCTAAAGAATGCTGGGATAAATTGAATTGTTGCAACAATCTGGAGAATATGGAAATGAAAAATCATGGATGGAAAGCACAAAATGTTATGACTGAAGAAAACATATAATGGCTGGTTTATATTGCAAAAAAAAACAAAGTTTTTGATCAGTCATATGATGACTGCAATATAATGATTTGGTGGGACAAAACTTTTAGAACATAAAAAAACATTTCATTTTAAGAAAAAAAATAATGCTGTAAACTTATATCTTCCAAAAATTTAAACATGGGAATAGAGATATTATTGACTCCAATATCAGCCAATTATATCAAAAAATATTTTAATCTCTGCTGTCTCTGAGGCTTCATAGGCAATTCAACTTCTAATATGAGAATGAACTGAAGCATACTTTGTTTGTATGTCATATACTTATATAAAGTCTGTATAATAAACTATTGATAATTACTGAAATAAAAAATTTATTCTGTCTTATTATCCATTCACTTATTAAATTAATACTAACGCTAATTGAGTAGATAAGTTTTGTCATATTTGAAATGATAAATCAGAAAAATCAAGAATATAACCTAAGGAGTAAATATTTTTGTCTAACCAATTCCACTGAGGAAGGAAATATAGTTTAAAGATACTTTGAGGACAATGATAAAAAAGCACCACATTGATAAAATCCACCACACAGTTTCATCATAAAATATTTATTGCATACAGCCATATTTTTCAAAGATGCCTTCACCTTCCATTTTAAAAATAAATGATGAAAGAGTGTATGACCCATATACAAATATATATATATATATATATATACAGTAAATAAAAACTGCTCAAAAGTTATTATACAAGAAAAGCCTGTGGATGCATTGTGTCATAGTTTTAATGAGAGAAAAATAATAATGGAAAAATGATTTTCATTGAATTTGCTCCCTTGGAGTAGGTTTGATCACTGTAAGATAGTTTGTAAGTTTTCTTCTCTTTGTATACAGACAGATCAATAAGTGAGTAGCCTAAACAAAAATATTTTAATCGTGAAACATTTAATTTTCAACATAAGTTCATTCATTGTCAATGCACTTAAATTAGTTGTAGATATTTATCATCTACATTAATCATTATGAAGTGAAGATTTCATACCAAAATACACTAAATAGGCATTTATCAGGCTACAGACCTATTGATACACTCATGTCTTGTATATTATGCATGGAAATCTTCTTTGTCCAGTGTTTGTTTTATTCATATCATAAAGAGTTCAGCCACACTTTTCTTGACAATTCAAGGGCAGTAGGTTTGGTTATGGTAAAGCAGATATATCTATAAATCATACACACACACACACAGACACACACATATATATATATATATTAAAGAGAGGGAGAAAATATTGATCAGAGTCTCTCTGACCCTAATAAAATTTATTTGGCCAATAAGATAAGACTTGAATGCTTATTGACCAGATTTCTGATGCTTTGGCTTGGTCAATTGATTGGGCCTGTTTAGTTTTAGTTTTGATAATGGAATCATCTGTCATGGAACTAAGGGCAAGGTGTCTGGAAGACATGCAATTGTGTGTTCTTAACACTGATACTCCAACATATTTTGTCTTCTGTGTTAAATCTTCTATGACCTCCCAAATATTCTGGTCCAATCACTCAACTTAGCTTGCAAGTGCCACTAGCTATGCTTGACTCCACCCCCAACAATGAATGTTGCCCTTTAAAGCAATCTGTTGCAGAATGTGAACCTCTGCTTCTTTCTCAAGATCAAATCATCTTGATGTTTATACTAACAGTCACGTCCTTTTTACTCTTCTCTGCTGTCCTTCTATCCTTCTGTCACTGTCCACCCAATCTGCATCTCACGAACCCTTCACATTAATATTTGTTTACCTGGATGCAAGCTTCTTTTCATTTGCCTGATCTATAAACAAGGATAGATGATTGGTTATTGATTTTTGTAAGCTGACTTTTTTTGTCTGTCTTTATACGTTTCTTTTCTTTTTTTTTTTTTATATCAATGTGTGTTTGTGTCTCTTGATTTGGGGATTGCACGTTGCCTCTACATTCAAAATTTGCAATTTTTGTTTGGACAATTTCATCTTCCATCATTTCATTTCACTTGAGTGGCTTTTAAGAAAAATATCTCCTGTCCTTTCTTCTTCCCTTCTGATATGTGTCAGAAGATGGAGACAGATTTGCTTATTTGTCTGTGCTTGTTGCATTTCTTTAATATTTGAGCATATTTTTTTTTCCTTCTTCCTGTCCTGCTCATTTTAAATCTCTTCATGATTTCACTCTTTTTTTTTCTTTTTTTTTTTTCTACTTGATTTATTTTTTTTATTTACCCTTCCCTGATATTTTTTTCTCTGCTCTCTATCGTCTTTCTCTTTCTCTCTCCCAGTTTCTTATTTTTCGCTCTTTATGTTCATGTTTGTTCACTTTTTTTCCTTCCATAACAATTCTATTAGGTTGGTGCAAAAATAATTTCGTTTTCTAACATATGTTACTATGTGAGAAAACGAAATTATTTTTGCACCAACCTAATATTTAATTTTAGTTTCTCTCTATCTCTTTCCCCATTCTTACAAGAATCCTTCTTTTCTTATATCTTTACCCTTTTGTTGGTTTTAAGCCAATTGGTTTTTAAATGTTTCATTTATAAATTTCAGTAAACAAAAATGTAAGTTTCAGTGTGACTCAAATTCCCATACTTAGACTTTAGCTTGTGTCAAGCAACTATGTTTGTATGATGTTTGGTTAGAAACAGTGAAATAAATCTTATTCTCCTTTCTGCTACCTGCATTTTTACTTAATTTATTTTTCAGTTTCTAAAATTTATAGTGTGCAAAGGTAGGTGGGGCACTGTCATTCACAGTGACTCCCCTCAGGCTAGAAAACCGTCTTTTATTAATAAAATTATATTAGATGCAATGTAATATTTGTGGACATTTTATTTATTTAGGTGTGCATATGAAGTGGCAGCGAATGTGCAATTTGAAACCAGTTTTGTTAACATTGCTTTCGTCGTATTTCTGCTCATCTGAGATTCTGATAGGAAATATATTCATTAGCAACATTTCATGATTGCTGTTATTGATTTAGAATTCTATTCAGTCTGAATTTTTTAGGCATTTTTACTTGAAGATACAAAGTTAAAACAAGTCCAAAATTAATCCCCCCCCTCCAAGTGTTTTCCATGCCTCATGCTACTCATTTAACAAACCATCTTCAGCAAGTTATTGACACAGAAGGACAGAAGCATATTGAATAGATAGTGTATCAAATAAGTTCATGGACATTTAGGTTTTTTAATTTTGTAAAATATTTCCAAATTGTTTAATAAAGATGGAAAAAAAACCTTGTAACGCTATTTATTGAACACCCTGTATATGTGTATATATTTTGCATACTTGTATAATATTATCACAGTATCAACTGATGACAATACATGATTTAATCTCTTCTAGATTAAATTTTATCCAAATTGAGATTCATCAGTGAGTGGGCGTGAGGCTTTAAAACCTCAAAATGTGGCACTTACATTCTCATGTGAATCTACGAGAGTCTGTCCATAACTCTCTGATTGTGTTTATATATTTTCTTGTCATATAGTTTTTCCCACACATGCACAAATCAAATGCACCTGATCCAATTATGCACATATCTGCACTCAGCAGCTAGGAGAGATCATTCTCCATGTTAACCATGTACCTCACTTCTCTGAAAGACATGGAATGCAAGGTCTTACTCCAGATCATGACACAATACTACACTTGTAAAATCAATTTGTTTTTTTCTCCAACAGGAAATGAAGATTTAATCTCTGCTTGCCAGAAACTCAAATTTGTTTCTTCTCTGTGATGGATGAAAGTTAGAGAAATTTTAATTTTCCTTTTCATCTTGCATTCAGGTAACATTTCCTCTCTTCATTTTCCTTTTCCAACCTTTGCACTTCACCCTGATTGAATCTCTTTCTTCCCACCATCTTGATCCTTCAATATTTTTTTTTATTTCTTTATTGATTCCCCCCTCACTCTCCACATTATTTCCTGATTTGTCTCTTTCTTTTCATTTTTCATCTTTTCCTCTTTAATTTGCTTTAACTCATTCAGTTTTTTTGTCTTCCACAGATGTTTTTTATTCTGATAATTATTGCACTATTTTTGTATGCTAGTGGCCCATTGTCTGAGATTTGTACAGTTATATGGCTGCATTTTTGTCTGTTGTTCTTCTTTCCTGTTTTATTTTACTTCCATTTCATTGCCAATGCTTTCATCTCGATTCTCTCCTTCCTGCCATATTTACTTTCCCCTCTCTTGCTAATATTGTCATCTCTATTCTTTCTTATTCCTGGCATATTTTCTTTCTCAAATATACACCTGTTATATACCATACCTATGAACACTAATGGTCCAAATCCTCATAAATACATTGGACACTATTGTAAGTGGGGGGGGGGGGTAATACGCTGTCTTAGTAGTCCACCACTAGCAGTGGTTTACCTACTTCACACCACTGGCAAGTATTGTATTTTGTTGATGTTATAAAAGTTACCATCTCATTTCCGACCTCCATTTTGGTTATTCCTCATTCAGTAATCTTTTCTAGTTTATAACAACACCTTTTTGCTATTACTGGCATCATACTATTGGCTTCTTTTTATTTCCTACCATATTTGCTTTCTTCTCCCTTTACACTCCTTTTCTAATATATTTATCTGACTTTTGTATTCTTTCTTGCTGTCATATTTCCTTTCCTCACTTCACACCTACTTAGGCAACAGAAATATGGTTCTACAGAAGGATGCTGAGGATAACATGGAACAAACATGTGAGCAATGAGGAAGTTTTAGAGAAAATGTAAACAAAAAGGAAACTTATACTTAGCATCAGGAAGAGACAATTGAAATTTCTAAGTTGTATAATGACAAAAGAGGGCTTGGAATATTTGATACTCACAGGACAGATTGAAGGCAAAAGAGGCAGAGGAAAACTGCATGACCTAATTGGTGAGCTTCAGTAAATGGATGGCAAAACAAAAAAACAAAATGGATGGCAGAATAAAAAGACAAAATTTATTAAGCTACAAAGGATAGAAAATTATGGAGAGCCATGATCAGATACATCCTGAAGGGATATGGCACTTAGAAGAAATCATACAGTTATTTCTCTTCTAACTTTGAAATTTGTTTTCTTTTCACATTACATTCACTTGGTCAGAAAGATGTCTTTCTGCTTCCTGTCATATTTGCTTTCTTCTCTTTACTCTCTCTCTCTCTGTTGCCAATATAATCATCTGACTTTCTTGCTGCCAGGTTTTCTTTTCTCACTTGCTTAGACATATAATTTTGTTCTTTTCTCTCATACTTTTTCTCTACCTCATTTTTTTTTACACATATTTGCAAATGCCTTGACTTTGTCTCTTTCCTTTTGTCATTAATTTTCTTCTCTCTTTAATTATTTTCTTTACTTTTCTCATCTTTCTCTCATATTTTTCTTTCTTTCTCTTTTTAAAATCCTTTTCTCATGCTGCTATCATTGTTTCTTCTCCTTTCCTTCTCACTTAATATGCTGTCTTAGAGAATATCTATTGCAAATGATACAACAATTTATAGGTGCACCTCCCAAAATCTAGAAGACCAGAACCTGGCAGCTAATCTCTTCTCTGGCCTTGGTAGCTCAATTGGGAAATCAACTGGCTTGTAAAATTCAATTCGGTCAAAACAAAACTAGTAAAATTCCACCACCACCGTGCAGAACCTGAATTTTCACCAGTCATAATGGATGGATCTTCTCAAAGAGGCTTGTCCCTTTGAACACCTTTTGGGACACAAGCTCACCCTAGACTTCAAGTGAAATTCATATGTACAATCAATTGCTAAAAGATGATGAAAGAAGGGCTGGCTCATTGGACTGCTCCAATAAGTATATCTTATTTTCCTTACTATACTCTAGAGCCAGAACAGGCTAGAAATGGAATAGTGCTGCCATATCTGGGCTGGAGCTGTACAATCTTCACTTGCCTGTCTTGATAAAGTTCAAAAACATCTATTTATCCTTGTGGGAAATGAATAATTTTCACCCTAGAAAACCTTTCCCATAAATGAAATGTCACAAACCTCTTGCTGCTATATCACTATTTCCATGGCATGTGTTCTGACTTGTCATGTTCCTTGGTACCCTAAGTCCTGACCTTTATAACCTAGAACCCACCAAGTTGTGTAGATAAGAGTGAACAATCCCCATTCCCTTTGTATTCTTCCCAAGAACTGTTGAACAGGCTGCCGGTAGGATGTTTTACAAATCACTACTAACTTTAGCTCTAAGGTTAACCATTGTTTTTCCTGCATAACTCCATATCTTATCTTCTTGCCTTTTCTTGCTCATATAACATCACACAGTGACTCTCTATCCTTGGGCCTTGTGTTGGGTGTACATTAATATAAAAAAAACATTTCTCTTCCTAAAATCAACATCATTTTCCTTTCTTTCTTATATTCTTCTGTTATTGTTTTCTCATCTTTTTCTTCATCCCCACTCCACCCCCAATATATCTTTTTCCATCATTTTCAGTGTAATCTTTGGTTATTGAGCTTAAGAGGATTTAACTTTTTTTCTCCTCCTTTTCCTTACATCTTTCTCTTCCTTCATTTTTATCCTTTTCTTTTTTTTTTTTTTTTACTAACCTTCTTCTTCTCTCATTTCCGACACTCAGTCTTTCATTTATCAAATTAAACATCAGTGGGATAAACATTAAGTTTGTTTTTTTTCACTTCAGTTTCTTCTTATAATTTCCTTTCTTCATCTTCTTTTTGTACATTCTATTCATCTGTCTTTTTCTCTCTCTCTCTCTCTCTCTACCCTGTTTGGTTCATTTTTTTTGTTGGCTTTTCCTTCATTCCTCTCTTTATTTTCTTATCCTGTCAGAATCTTTTTTTTTTTTTAAATGTGAATGATATATTTAGAACATGCCAAAGGCACCTTTTTTTGGTTTTAAAGATTAGTATGCAAAAAGATAAAAAAACAAAATGCAAACTAGCAATCAAAAGAAAAAAAAAAACTGAAAAAGAATGAAACATACACAAACAAAAAGAAAGAAATATTTATTTTTGTTTCTTTTTCATTTGAAAAAAAGACACCTACATTTTGTGTTTAGTGATATCCTCACCCTTCAAACAGTTTAATACTGATCTGTTAAAAGAAATAACCGGTTCTGGTTTTGGTGGCAATGAGTGTGGGGTCTGGAATAAAATGGAATGGATGATGCATGACATCGGTATTTCTGCAAAGAGAGAATTTTAAATTAAAAAAAAAAAACAAACATAAAAAGCAAACAGTTATTCAAACTTTCTCTGAAAATGGACAAATTGCCTTTAGAAATGCAGTAAAAAATTAGTTTCACTAATGTGTTTTCTTCAATATACTTTTCTTCAAATATGCATATCTTTGTATGTAAATCACGTGTGCCCTGGTACAAACACATGCATATGTATATGTGCACACAAACACACACGTGATTGTGGTTGATGTTTATGCAAGAATATAACTTTTATTGTTTTGCATATTAGATAAAATGCAGTTAATCTTGTATATGTATTTGTGCAGTTGTATCATTATGGAACAATTTTTCTCTCTCTTGATACTTACATATATATATATGTATGTGTGTGTGCAAACACATATTCATATTTCAGTGTGTATTTATGAAAAAAATTTTTAAATATATTTAAATACATAGCCATTATTTATGAATGGATATTTTATGAGAGTATATTAACCACATTGCTCTCTGCCTATATACAAAGGAGAACTGGAAAGTTCTTAGCCTCACCAACTCTTTAACACCAGGACATTTAGTAAGATTTTTTGAATTACTTTAATCTCTTCTCAGAAATACCTGGTGAAACCTAAATCCTCTCCATGGTTCACACCAGCATGCATAATCACTATAGCACACAGGAACCACTATTTTTGGCTATACCAGCATAACAGCTCTCATTACAACAGACACCTATTCATGCTGCTTGCAATAAATTTAAGCAAGTCCTCAAAGAAGCAAAGTCCCTGCTTTCCAAGAGAATGAGGCACCACATAGCTTCTATTAACTTTGGTTCTCATGATTAATGGCAACTCTGTAATAGGACATTAAATAGGTATAAGGTTTCTATTCCTTCCCTCTACAATCAATGTGAGGTGTTATCATCCTCTGCTGATAAAGCTGAATGCTTTGCCTGTAAATTCTCCTCAAACTGTACAATTGACTAATTCAGAATATCCCTGCCTAACTTCTCTCCTAGAAGTTTTAATGAGTGATATGCATATAACTCCTTCCATGGTTTCTGCTATCATCTCTAACCTAGATCTCCACAATGCCTGTGTACCCGATGGTATCCCTGTAATAGTCATTAATAATATGCTTCTGAACTGGCTCTTGTTCTCTCTAAACTGTTTAATAAATGCCTCACTGCCTCCTGCTTCTCTTCCTTTTGGAAGTCATCATCTCTTGTTCCAGTTTTTAAGAATTCTGGTGAATACCTTCCAACCTATTAACCTTCTGCCTTCTTCAGCCTATTAGCCTTCTACCTCTTTTTAAGAAACTCCTAGAGGCTGAAATGTTTTATCTGCCATCACAATGCCTTTTTCTCAGACTAGCAATATGACTTTCATTTCTCCAGGTCAATTGCTGATGTACTGATGTTATTTTCAGAAAGGGTCAGTCATGATCTAGATAAAAATGATGAAGCCCAGTCTGTAGCATTTGATGTCTTGAAAGCCTTTGGCAGAGTCTGTTATTCAGGTCTTTTCCACAAGCTGTAAAGTTATGGTGTCTCTGGACACTTCTTAGAACTGATCCAGTCTTTCCTATCAAATTGTGAAATGGGAGTTATCCTGAATGGCCACTCATCTACATCCTTTCGTACTAATGTGGGTGTCTCCCAAGGCTCCATCCATGGTCCTGCTTGATTTTTAATATTCATTAATGACCTTCCCAGTGACGTCAATTCTCATCTTGGTATCTATGCTAATGACACAATAATTTGCTCCTGCCTCGATAGTAAGGCTTATCGCTCTAACAAGGTCAAAATGGCAGCCAATGTCGAAATCAACCTCAAGTCCATAGTTAACTAGGCTAAAAGATATCTTGTTAATTTTAACACCTCCTAAACTAAACTTCTCTCCATTAATCATCTGAGACCCCTCCCCACTGTCTTCTATCAGCATGGTTGATGCTATCCACCAGGTAAGTGCCTTGTTGAGACTTTTCAGGCATACATTCTCTGCTGAGATGAAGTGGAAAGACTATATTGAATCCATTGTTAGCTTAGCTGCTAAGAAATTTGGTTCTATATATATCAGTATATATCAGGTGAGATGTTTCTCTCCAGAATCTATCTTACATATCTATAAGTCTACCATTCATCCATGATTAGAAAATTGCTGCCATATATGGTACAACGCCCCTGCCTTGAACTCCTTTCTAAACACTGAAAGGTTACCTCTCTATATTTTTTCTATAAATACTTTCATAGTAATTGTTTGAATGAGCTCTTCACTATGGTACCTAGAGTTTTTGTATTTAAGCATAGCACTAGACTGGCATTGAGATTTCATCAATTTATGGTTGAACTAATTAGATCTAACCATATATTCTATGCTAACAGTTTCTTGTACTTCTCACTTGTTGAAGTCTCTTCCAGTTCCATGCTTTCCAGCCAACTTTAATCTGCAAAAATTTAAATGCAATGTCAATCACTATCTACTGTCCTCTTGATTATTTTCTTCTCTTTCTGCTCATCATTATTGGTTCTGTTCCTAATTCTTCCACACCCTGTAACCTCTTGTGTTTTAGTGGCATTACTACCTTGCTTGGGGTGATTCCAATTAAAAATAAAGTTAGCCTCAGTCATGCTGATGGAAGACAAAAAAGTTTTTCCGAGATCATTAAAATAGTCCATTTTTTTTTTGTTTTTTTTTTTGAGTCATTAAAATCAACAAGCCATTTCTTGCCCCAGTTAAAAACAGATTGTAGGTAATTTTTTTTAGATCAGCTACTAATTTGACCTTATTGAATAACTCAGAATTATTATTAAGGCAGGATTAAATAGTTGTGTCATCAGCATAGATACAGAGTTGAGAACTGATGGCATCAGGAGGGTCATTTGTGAAAATAAGAAACAATGTAGGGCCAAGGATAGAGTGCTGGAGGTCACCTACATTAATGTAAGATGATCTTGAAGAGTGGTCATTCAAGGCAACTTTCATTCCACAATCTGATAAGAAGGATTGAATCAGATCAAAAATTTGAACAGAAATACAATAACCTTTGTACTTGTGAAGAAAACCAGCATGCCAAACCCTGTCAAATGCCTTCAAGATGTTCAAAGCAACAACCTGATCTTCATTACTATCTAAAGCTTGATAGACTGTTTTAGCAATAATTGTTAATACATCAGCAGTTGATCTAGAGAAATGAAAGCAGTATTGCTTATCAGAAAGAAGACTCTGTGAGATGAGATACTTAACCAGTTCAGAGTTGTTTTGAGCCTCTTTTATCTTGCCAAAAAAGCGATAGAAAGATAATAGGCTAATTTTTAGAAGGATCAAGTAGTTCAGCTGAATTCTTAAAGATTTCCAACAAACAGGAAAGCAAGAAGCATTAAGTCATTTATTATAGAATTTAGAAAGAACAGGAGCCAGTTTAGGGGCACATTTCTTTAGGTCTATTGCAGGAATATCATTTCATTCAGTTTCTTTGTAGGTATCTAGTTTACAGATGATAGCAAAATCTATGGACAGAATTACATGATATCACACAATAGAGCTTTCTCTGATTATATCAATGTACAGACATGGATCAGCTATTTTGTTGATGAAATTCTTTTTTATGCTTGAATCTGTATGTTTATGCATGATGATATAATTAGCTAAAATTAGGCCAATTTCATCCGCACATTCCTTTCCAGCCACTCATTTATGTGACAATTAATTGCAGCTTTTGATTCCATGTTTTCAGTTTTCTGAAAGCATTTTGCTTTTAAGCAGGAATAAATGGTATCATTTAATAATGAGATGCATCTAAGGTATGGTAAGTACACATCAGCATATTACCTTTTCTTTTCTATCCTACATGCCATCAGAAAATCAATAACAGTTTTGGAATATTATTTTTTTTATGATTCTCTCTTAAAAAATGTATTATTGCTGATTTATTTCAGAAGTGACAAATGAAATTTGCAAAAAAGAAAGCATAAATTGCAAATGTAAAATTTTCAAATAAAAATATCAATAAGCAATTAAAAAAAAATTGAAAACGGAATACAACTTTGTAGAGTGCGCGATTTGCAGCTACTTTCAGTAAACTCCTATTTTCAATGGAAGCTCTGGAAAAATATTTTTCTTAGTTATTATTTTTTTTTTTTTTTACCAAAATCCTTTGCATGTTCAATTCTGTGAGAATTTCAAACATTTCCAATTTAGAAAAAATTATCTTAAAAGTTGTCAAGTGTAGAGATAAATGGAAAATACAAAGAGAGTGATGACAAGAAAATGTTAAAATTAATCCAAGTGTAAAACAAAGAATCACACAAAAAGTAATGATAAATGATTGTTACTCATAAAAAGAAAATACTTGAAAATGTAAACAAAAATTATAATTTGAATGATTATAAATCTGTAAATAATATCAGTCAGGAAATAATAATAATAATAATAATAATAAGGAATGTTAATAAAATCTTATAAAATAGTAAGTCAAAGCAAATTAATAATCAGGTTTATGTAGGCATAATAGATTTAAAACAAAATGGAAAGGAAAACCTGACACCATTCAGAGTTTTACTTATAAAGCCAAAAGCGTTGGTGGATTGAAAAAGTAATGGATATATTCATACAAGTAATTGGAACTTTGTGAAAGCAATGTCATGCAGAAATGGAATCAACTAAAAAACTTAAAACAATGAAATTGCATTCATTGCTTTAATAGACAAATGTATATATACAAATATTTTATTTATCTACAATTCTGACAAAATCAAAGAGAATTTGAAATTATGTTGTGCAAAATTAGAATTTTTTTTTCATTATCAACATTTAAAAAAATCAAAAAAATCTGTGCTTTCATAAGTGGGTGAAAACAATTGAACTTTTGCTTAGTCATGCATTTTCTCTCCACTTCAAAAAATTTACTTTATCAAAACACTTCAGTGCTATGAATTGCTATGAATTAAGTTGAATCATAAATAATTTACATTTTTGTTCATCAATTTTATTTCCCAAGAATAGTTTTTCTCTCTAGAGTCTATCTTTGCATCCATAAATCTACAAGTTGCCTATGCTTAGAATATTGCTGCCACATATGGTGCTCCTGCTATTCATCTAGAGCTCCTTGATAAAATCAAAAGAAGAATTATTAATATTATTGGCTCTGATCTGGATTCTTGGCTTATGTTAATTTCCCACCACTGTAAGGTTGCCTCACTTTGCCTTTTCTATAAATACTTTCATGGTAATTGTTTGGATGATCTTTTCATTAGGGAACCTAGGCTCTTTGAATTTAAGCCCAGTACTAGACTGGTGATGAGCTCTCACCAATTTACAGTTGAGCTGGCTAGATATAACCCTCAATTCTATGCTAACAGTTTCATTTCTCACACTACTCACTTGTGCAACTCCCTTCCAGATGCATGCTTTTACAGCCAATTTTAATCTGCAAAAATTTAAATACAATGTCAATCGTTATCTTACTGTCCTCCAGATTACTCTTTCTCTATTCTTACTCCCTGGTAGTTGTTCTTTTTTCCAACTCTTCCACATCCAGTAACCAATTATGTCTCAGTGGTTCTACGGACATATTTGGGATGAACTTGATTAAAGAAGAAAGAAAAAAATAAATGTGTTCTTTCCAGTTAATAGTATTAAACTGAGCTCTTTCACTTCCTGGCTTCAAAAACATTTCGAAGCAGATTGCCATAACAAAAACACTGTGATCTTGTCACCATTTCAAGGGGGAGATAGCTGTAGTACAACAAAATATTAAAAATTAAAAAGAAAAATCATTCCAAAAAGGAGAGGATAACATAGAAACCAATTTGTTTTTTCATGCTCATCTTAAAAAAACTGAAAAATGATCTTCAAAATATTCAAAGAAACTAATGAAAAAGTAATCTAAAGCCTTGATGCAAATATAAAACTTGAACCCTTGACCAGGATTTTAAAATCTGTTTTTATACATCTGATCATGTTTTTTCTCACCCACAAGAATTTAATGACTCCACTGTGAAACATTCATACATAAATTTAAAGCTAATAAAAAAGATCAATACACCTTAATGCATTCATTTTATGGGCACTTTGGCAAGTTTACTCATATGTTGTGTGCATCTATATTAAGTTACAGCCAGGATATTGCACTCCACCTATCATCATTCTTGCACCCTGTCCTTTTAGAATATGGAAATAAAGCAGATTTTCATATACTATTGAGTACTTCAAAGAAAAACAGTTTGTTGTTTGTAAATCCTTCTTATTCCTCGCTTTATCTGAATGGATACATTTAACAAGAAAGCAGGAAAGGTCAAATTTAACTTTTGAGCTGCTACAAAAGAGACTTGACAAGCATGAAGTTCTATTCATGATGGAACTTAATGATGAGGTAGAAATGTTAATAGAAACTAAGCAGAGAAGAAGAAAAGACATTTCAACATGTAGGCTTCATGACTCTTCACAACTTCCAGCCTTTTGTTGCTCTCGGTAATTTTTTAACCCTTGCCATCCCACTGTCCCTGTTTTCCCATCCACTCATACAACCTTGTTAAAGATATTACTCAGTGTTTTTCCCTGCTTATCTTGCCTTCAGTATGCCCTGTGAGTGTTCAATTCTCCAAACTCTCTTTCCTAATTATGTATTCCGGAAATTCCAGCTATCCCTTCCTGATTGTAAATTACAAGTTTCCTCGAGACTTCTTTATTGTTCACATGTTCTGTGATATTCTTAGCATTCATTGGGAGAACCAAATCTTGTTTGTTTCAAGTTTTTTCTGTCCTCGTGAAGACATTGTCCAGCATTCACATATTCTTTGTTTTTCTAACAGTATTTTTGTATGTTTTAATACTTTGCTTAGTTTCTGCAGAGCACCTTTATCTATTTCTATACATTTTTCAATTTCAGTGTCACAATTTCTATCATCCATTCTTACACTATTCAGGTGATTAAAGCAATAAAACTGAACATAATTAAGAGGGATGAAAATCGTAAAGGACTATAGTAGTTAGTAAGACGAAATTAGAATCAAAATAATGAATGAGCTAACTGATAATTGCATGTCACTTATTAGAATTCAGTTGAGAAAAGTTAAATTTTTGTGTGCACACAAAAAAGAAAATACAGGTGTATCAGTAAATATATTGAGACAGGTATATTTTTATAAACAACAATTTATTCAGTTCCACCAATGAATCCATTTGTTTATGTAAGGAAGGCTGTCTTGATTTAATTGAAGTAGTTTCACTGACTTTTAAATGAGAGTTGCATTGTGATTTGCACAAAAGTGAGAACATGTATTCTCAGAAGGACAATGCACATTTCCAATTTCGTATAAGGTATTCTGAGATCACCGACCCAGATGTAACGGCAGAGTTATGCAAATTATCTATCAACCTTTTTCAATAGATGCTGAGTCAAGTTGACTGGTCCCACCTATATAGTCAACTTCACTTTAAATAAGGAAATTACAGAAATAGTTTTAATGATAGGTCGGCAATACTGATGAATAGATTTTTCAATATAGGTCAAGAAGAGAATGAATGAGCCAAAGTATAACCTTTGCTTTCCAAATCCCACACCTGTTTTGTCATTTGACAGCAATGTGAATTTATACAGAACACTTTTGAGGGGCTAAAGTTTTTTGGCTTAGAGAACCGTGAGTCTTAGTATTATTGCTAGATTGCACTACATCCAGGTTATAGCCATTATCATAAAATATTTTCCTAAAAGATTCCAATTCCTGTTGTAATTTATTTGTAGAACAGATTAATTAGAACTCATAGACTAAGATCTTTACAAGACTAATTTTATGTAATCATGGACAAAACAAATCTCAATGGTATACATGATAATCTTGTATTTTGCACTGCATATGATTCTAAGTGTGGGGCACACAATAAGAATTTTACCATTACTACTGAGTAGTGACTTTACTGAATGTTTCAAGTTATGGCCTTCTACCAAACTAAGCTTAATAGACAACAATACTATCTAGGATTACCTACTCAAGAAATAGACCATAAAAAATATATAAATCTGTAATTAAAAAATGTAGGTACTGTAAGTTATTTTGTAAAGGCTCCTCTAAGATTGCATAATTATTTTAAAAGGTATTATTTTTAACTGTAATAATTCCATTTGATATAAAATAAACAATTTTCTCAAAGTCTTTTTTCTTTTTTTTTTTTTTTTTTTATTATTCTGGATTAAATGTAAATGATTCCATTAAGTTCATAAAAGTTTTTTTTTAATTTTATTTCAGAATTTCTTTAGGATTTTTTTCATGACAATGTTCATCTTGGTTGTCACCATCACAGTCTTTGGAGCTTTTGGTTGGTTGGTTTGTTTATTTTTTCATGGTCATGTCATTGTTGGTAACCTTCTTGGAATTTAGAACCAAAATGTTTATTTATTCTTCAATGGGCAGAGTGTTCTCATTCCACTCTCCATGTGAGAAGATTTTTTTTCAGAATTCATTTTTATTCTTAATTTCTTTGTTGTTCTATTATTTTGCATCTTTTTTTTTTTTTTAAATGAAATATTTTATGAAGTAGAAATTTTAAGATCCAATTTACTGTACTTCTTGTGTGAATGAATTCCATTTTTAATGTCTTGAAAATAAACACTGCAATTCCTGTATAAAAAATGAATTGTAAAATCAACAGCATAGAATCCGATTATTATCATAAATAGGTTTTTGACTGTTGATGAAGTTTGATATTTAATGTTCAGTTTTGAAGAGGTAACCACTGTGTTATGGTGTGTGGAAACATGAAAAAGAAAATTGCCAAAAATGTCAATTACTAGAATTAGTGTCTATCATGAGTAAAATAGATTGGGGGTGAACCAATAGTTAACACTGTGAAAATTAAAGTTGGTGAGCCAAGTTCAAATTCCATCTCAGACAGTTGCCTTTGGGAAAAGCATGAAACCATATTTCCCTTCCCCCTTAGATGTAGGTAAAATATCTAAACTTACATGGAAACCACTCCCAGAGAAGTACAATCTGTGATGAAGGCAAAGGCAAAACCACACAGTTTATCATTCCCCTAGTCTTGGCAATATATAGTTTACAGATATTAATAAAAGGAAGCTGTGGATAGTCATGATCATCTACTTACAGAAATGATATAATACTTGAAGTAGAGGATATCACCCAGATATATCTTGTCTTTTACCAAACATAACCTCCTTGGCATTAATCTTAAATTCATTCTATATCTGTTATATTGATTTGCCTTTAAGCTATATATCTTCAAAAGGAGTCTTTTTTCATAACTACTCAGCCTGGGTGCACAACTGGATGCTCCAAATATCAAAGCATTGGATATCCTTTAATATTAAGATAGATTTTCTCAGGAGTTATCAGTTAGAATATTTTTTACTAACCCATTTAATTCATTTTCAAAAGTCGTCTACTTTCTGCCAAATCCAAGTGCCATCTGGAATAGGCATACTGGTAAGAATTTTTCAACTTCTGAAATAAGCACACCACTTCAAACCACCTAGAAATATTTTCATATAAGCTTAATAAATTCTAGCAAAATACTAGGTTGGTGCAAAAATAATATCATTTTTTGACGTTAAAAAATACGTCAAAAAACGATATTATTTTTGTACCAACCTAATAATTGTGTGACTCATGGTGAAAATTATTAAAAAGAAAACATAATAAGCATGCTATATTGTATCAGGGGAAAAATTGGAGGAATTAATTTAATCATGCTGGCACTTGTCTTTAGTCAACATGTGTATTCTTTATTATGGACTCTGTCCAGGAATTTAAATAATCTCAAAGTCCTATTTTGGTTTTATGCTTCGTTTCCTCCAGTTTAGACAGACAACCTTCTGACTTCCTTCAAGAAGATGAAAACTGAAGATTAACACCATATGCAAAAATGAAAATAGATAAATGAAAATATTGAGAGAGAAAAGAAAGGAAGCAATAAAGATTAGAAGGAAAATGATAAGTATCAGAAGACAAAGATCTTTTTTCTTTTCTCAGTCATTATGATCTTCGAAATTTGAAATTCAATACTTTTCTGGCTTAATGCAAAAAAAAGTTCAGAAATAATATTTTCTTCTATACTGAGACAGCCAGTTGATACATTTGTTCATTCAGTGCATTTTTAATCAAGTCCTGGATATATATATATATACAAGGTTATTGCGTGTATGCTGTTATGCCTGAACTTTTCAACTCGCATGACTATATGAAGAAATATCACTAATTAAAATGTATTTCTTTGCCTCGTGTTCTTGTTAAACAGCTGATGAAATAAGCAATGAGTCTGAATTAAAATAGAAATATTCTGCATTTGTTAAACTGATTTAAATCCACAACTGAAAGACTATATAAAGAATAAATATTGGCTAATTCTGTATTTAATTTCTGAAATGTTCATACCAGATGTCTGATATTTAATGTTACAGATTCAGTGACCAACAGTTTTCATCTGTATTGTCGGAAATGCAAGTATTAACATGGTCTGGATAATATCAACCCTTATTTGAATTTTCAATTCATCCAACTTGCATTCCTATTTTTGCTATGATTCCATGTACTTTAACTGTTATGAGCATGCCTCTCCCCTTCATCTTTTACAATTCTCAGGAATGGATCTGTTTTATTTTTTTTTTTATTTCCTTATCTCTTTACCCTGTTATGCAGTTTATGACTGTGATATTTAGACTGGACTCTTTAGCCTTGGTTGGTAACCAGTCAAGAAGGGAGACAACTTTTATTTCAAAACCAGAGTCATGTTGTTCAGAGACTTTCAGGGCACAATTAGAACCACTAAGAACTAAATTGTTTGACATTCAGACATGGTAATCAGTGGGAGATTCCTGATATATAGTTATATATACATACTTACACCTAATCATAAATATAATACAGATATACATTGATTAAATAGAACATACCATAGCATGATTGCAAGGTCATGCTGTATTTTCATATTCAAGGGTGATTTGGGATAAAATATATTCAAAGAAATTTTTTCCTTTCTTTTAAAAGAATACCTCCTTCATAATATTTTTATTCAGAATAAATTCATTTATTTATTGGTTTTATACTTTGTTTCTTGGATTGGGTAGAGTCTTTAGGCACAAACCAATTGAATCTGAATGTTTCAGTGAGTTCTGTTTGTTGATGTTTGGAAAAAATGCCTGATCTTTGAATCTGGGAAAAAGAATTGACCTTAAATAAAATGGATTTTTGTTTCTTCAAGAAGCAATTGAAGCATTTTTCTTTTTTTTTATAATTCTTAGAGAATTTTTTTTCTCTGCTTTCGTCTTCTTTCACCAAACTTTTTTTCTTTATTTTTGTTTTTATAGCAGAGTGCTGAAAGTTCATGTCCCAACCAATAAGGTTTTAAAAAAAAATATCTGGTGTTTGGTAATTCATTCAGATTTTAGTAGAAAAGAACTTTTTGTTACTTGCCCTATTTACAAAATTGTCATTGTTTATTGAGCTAATGTTGAAAATAGAAGAATGTTAACATCTTTAGCATTTTAGATGTTTTATTTTTTTTTAATCATTTCAACACGAGCAAGGCAGGAATGCCACTAGTACACAATGGGTTACAGAGAGTGAAAGTGAGAGAAAAGACTGTGTATAGAGGAGATTGAGGAGGGGGTATTTTTGATGAAAGATAAATGAGATTCAAGACAAGATAGCGGGTGATGAGGCATTTAAATTTTTGAAGATTGTAGTTTTCAGGGAAGTAAGTAAACAGAATGGAGTTCCACTTGTGGAAAGTGTGAAAAAAAGAAACTGTTGTAGTAGAAGTGGTAGTTACATTTAAATATTTCAGCAGTAACTGTGTGGGACCTAGATTCCAATCTAGTAGAATATTTAAATGTAGTTGGGACACCAGGAGAAAATGCTTGTCAGAAAAGTTGCCATGAAAATATTTTTAGAAAAGATTGAAGGAAGCCACATCAAATCATTGAGAGAGTGACTGAAGTTAAGACACCAAGTTAGGGTCAATTACTTTGTAGATTCTTCTGTGGATTTTGTCAAGAACCTTGAGGTGAACAGCAGGGACACCTGATCAGATAGTGCAACAGTATTCAACGCACAAATGAATGGTAGATTTGTAAATGTGAAAGATGGACTCTGATGTGAAAAATATTCTGACACAACAGAATGAGCCCCCTTTCCTTGCAGTAGATCTAGCTATTGATTCAATGTAGTCACTCCACTTCAAGTATCAGTTCAAAACAGGAGGAGCCATGCTGATGGTAGGAAAGGAAGTTTCTCTATGGTGGTTAAATGAGAGCAGTTTAGTTTTGGAGGCGTTAAAATTTACAAGCAGTTTCCTGCCTCAGCTAACCACAGATTAGAGGTCCTTTTCAAGAGCAGTGGCCAGGTTAAACTTTGTAAGCTCTGATGGATTTGCTATTGAGACAAGAGTAAATGGTAGTGTCATCTGCATAAATGCCTACTTGGGAACTGATGACATCAGGAAGATCATTGATGGAGATTAGAAACTGCATAGGACCCAGGATAGAGTGTTAGGGGATGCCCACATTCATGTGAAAGGATCAGGAAGTGAGCTCATTTAAAACAACCTTCATTTCACGATTGGATAGGAATGATTGGATTAAATCAAACAATCATCCTGTAATGCTGTAGCCCTGGAGCTTATGTAGAAGACCAGCATGCAAAACCCAGTCAAACACCTTCAAGATATCTAGAGCCATTATTATCAAGAACTTGGTATACATATTCAGTGATGGCTGTCAACACATTAGTGGTAGACCTGGCAAAATTGACACCATATTGTTTGTCAGAGAGTAGGTAGTGAGAGGTAGATACTTAATCACATCAGCATTGGTTGAAGCTTTGAATACTTTTCTAAAAAGCAATAGAACACTAGTTAGAGGAAGAACAGGAACCAGCAAAGCAATAGTTGTAGAGTTTGAAGAGAATTAGAGCCAGCTTGGAAGCACATTTCTTTAGAACAATGGCTGGAATCCTGGAAGTTTAATTTAGAAATGATGTCTGAGACCAGCGATGGAGTTATGCTCATATCACTCAGTAGAGCCTCTGTTCTAAGGGGGAGGGCATCAGCTGTGGGTATTCCAAATAATTTGAATGTTGACTTGGAAGAGAATTTCTGAACCAAGCATTCAACCTTATCTGCTGAAGATGTCAGGACTTTGAATTGATTGAATAGAAGAGTGATTGATGATTTGCTGTTGCAGATCCACCAATAATCTCTAGAGCTAAACATGTGAGATATTATACATTGTTTCATTATATCAGCAAACAGTAACTTTGCTTCATTAAGGACCCACTTGCACTCATTATGAGCAGAGACGTCTGTTGCAATCAGACATGTTGCTCTGGTAAAGCCAGAAGTGATTCCTGTGGGCTATAACAACTGAGCATGCAGGTGAAAACCAAGGGGATGAACACGGTTTCCTTGCTGGAATGAAAGCATCAATCACATCTTTCACTTTGGAGGAGACTTCAGACAACTATTTTTGAACAGGATGATTAAAAAGTTCATTCTAAGTGATGTCAAGAAGGAAATCACAGAATGAGTCCCAATCTGGTCAGAGGTTCTTGGCTGGGGGGGAGTGGAAAGAGATGTTTAGAGACACTACCATATGATCAGTGTTTCCAAGAGGGCAGAGCTTAATGAGTCCATGGTAGAGGTAAAAAAGAGATTAAAAAAAAAAATAAATGTGTTCATCAGGTGTACTGGGAAATGCATGGAGTAGTTCACCACTTGTGTGAGTGATTGAGAAGGTAAGGGTTTGGATGCACGTGGGGTCAGTGTGAGAGTGTTTAAACCAGTTAGTATGGTGGGCATTAAATGCTTCAAACACAAATATATTTTCAAACAGGTATAGGAGATAGCACTGTCTATATTATCAGAAGTAGTCATGAAAGGAAAGGGGAATGATAGAGAAAGAAGAGATAGTTAACTGAGTCAAGTAGAGAGAGGTGGAAACACATGAAAGAATGGTCTGGAGATCCAAGAGAGAGTTTCCTAGTAAGCAGGAGATGTTCACAGACATAAACTTCCAGGTCATACATGTGGATATTAGAGTTCTTCTTAAGGAGAGGAAGATAGCCAGGAATTGAGAAATAAGAGGAGGGGATTGAAGAGTTAAGATTAGTTTCGCAGAGAGCTAGGATATCTGGAGACTTTTCAATAAGGAACGATTCCACTCTGCAGAAGTTGGTACGAATACCACAAATGTTGGGGAAAGAAAGGTTGGTGGGTTTATGTGATTTTTGTTGAGCTGGTTTAGTTTTATATCTTTGGTAGGTTAGAGTCATGGTGAATTTTTTGGTAAAGAAAGACCTAGGGTAGTAGTAGAAGTCGGTCATCTGATGTAACTGGTGCAGACTGCAACGTAGTGTGGTCTCAGCATTGCCTACCGGAGATACTTGCAGGGACACCCTTCCATGCAGGACATGGCATTGCATTAACCCCAACATTATGCAACTATCGATCAGAGCAGCCTCTCAAAATACTGTGCAATAGTTCAGGAACAGCAACCAGAAAACTGCCAACTTGGTACCCTCAGTGTGAAGAGACATTGCCATCATCAACACACATCACAAAAAAATTCCTGACAGTACCACTGTTGAGGTCTGAGAAAAGGGAAGAAGCTGTGAGCCCCTTAATGAAAGAAATACAAAAGCTATCCTTTGGAACATCATTAAAAACTGTTTGCCCCAGTTTGGTTATATTACTTGCTTTGATGTGAGGCTTCAGGATAATTTAATAAACAAAAAAATCTTACTGGATTGTATTTCTGTGTGCAGTTTGCTATTCAAGATGAATGCAAATGTTCAGAATTTGATGGAATAAAATTTTTTATTCAGTAAAATAGAAAATAAAAGCTTTGTATTGTTACTAAATAAACCAAGCATTTTTGTGAACCAGTAATAACCCTGTGAAGGAAGTTGAGATCAACCTTGTAAATAAATGCTTTAGCACAAAGCAGGAGCTGTCCAACAAAAAATGTTCAACATGCAGAACTTGATCCATTCTATACCTATCACATATTCTATCCTCTAACACATTAATAGTTACTGTAAAAAATAAAAATAATAATCCACTATTATAAGACTCTAAAAAGAAAGTTGTCCTTATAGGCTTCTAAATATTCTGGTTTTAAAAGTTAACAAAAATTCACATTTATAAGTTTTTACCTCTAACCTATTAATGGCCATTATAATATTGTTGGGATGGTGAGCATTATTGGGTTAAGCATTAAAAGTATGAAGATGTAGATTTTCTAATTATTATTTTTCATTATATTCCTCCATGCCAAAGAGAAATAGCTTCAAATATTTTTCATAAAAATAATGGAGTATTTCCTTTAGATATTTGCCAGAAATTCAGTTCTTCAAACTCCAAAGTTAATTTATTCAAACAACAATCTTAAGCTGATTCAAATTCAGAGACTTATTACTTAAACATATGGTTCATTGGTTTTTGACTTGTAAGAAATGGCATACAAAATTCTAATGAAAATTGTTTTATATTATTTCTGATATCATGAAATAATTTTAGAATATTCTATAATGAAGTGGCAAAAAACAGCTGGTTGCTAGATAGTTTTGCCCTCTTGTTTTTGATGATTCATATGTAACAGAATAGGTAAAGATGTCTTGCTGTAGCAGACATGGGGATCAAACAGGATTTAATATTTGATTATAGAATGATTGTTGGGACTAAAAAGGTGAAATATTTTATTTGTCAAGTAGGCATTGTTTGAGGCTTTTCTTTGGTAACAGTAGCAAGGGAAAACCAGGAATGTGTTAATTTTGGACAGACATCAGAAACACATGAAAACTACAAAAGAGAATGCCCAGTATCTGAGACGAAATATAAGACATACAACAAAGGGGAACATTTCATCAAACTACATTCAAATTCAATACTAGTGTCACTCAGTCAATTCAATGTCCAGCAAATATTGCATTCTAGTGTAGTTTCAACAAATAACGGTACCATCATCAGTAACACAGTATTAGTTACTATAGTTATTCTGGACCATAGAACATTGACATTAAATCCTGGAAAACCTTTACCATGTAAGCTGATCAGCAAGTCATATTTTAAGTATCTTTTGGCAGATACTCAAGTTTTTGTGTGGAGAAGACTGTGACCAGCCAGTCAGTCAGCATAGTGTTGTGCAAGCTTTGTAATTGTGTGGGACATTGGAGTTCTCAAAAATCATGTGTAAACCTAAAGTCTCAGCTGACACGTATGATATCTGCAGATCTTGTTGCAGACAACTGGCACTCTTTTATGGCCACTTTGTTTCTCAGAGGTCATGGTATATTCAAGCAACATGATGCAAACATTACTAACATAAAAATGGTTCCAGAAACACTTGACTGAATTCCAGATACCCAATTAGCTTTTGTGCTCACCAGGTTCAAACCCCATTGTGCATGTATGGAACATGCTACTGACTTCAACAAATTTCCCTGCAGCCATATCCAATAAATATGGCATAATGTTGGTCTTGATTGTACAACCCTGAAATGTACATCAATTGATATACTATGCATTTAACTCCAGCATCTCACATAGTGTTTTAGCTGTTATTTGGGTAGGAGGAGTTGCATGTTATTAGACTCAAACTGTTTTGGCACTTCAGCTTATGCTCTGTAGGGTAACTATGTACCCATTATATTCAGCAAAATGGGAAAGTTTTTGAAGATGTCACATTTTTTTATGCGTATGTATTAATAATACATGATTATACAAAAGATAAATTTTTAGAAAAATCTGAAAGAATTTACTGAGTTTTTCAATTCAGAAAAAAATAAATTGATAAAAAAGAAGAAAAAGCAACACTCCAAAGATCTGTTTTACAATTAACCTGTTAAAATAAATTTTTGACATGCTTGAAAGCCTCAGGCAGTACAAGCAAAAACATCCATTTTCATCAAATAGATAATCCTATAAAGTATAAAATACTAACACTGTACAACTGTTTTAAAATACCGGGGCTTCAAGACATGACAGATTTCCTTCTCTCTGTCAAGTAATTAAACATTGAAAATTGAAAATTCTAACCTAAAATATCAAACTTTTGTTTATTATAAAGCTAAGGATTATTAAAGGTCATCTGAAGGGTGCTGAAAAGTTATAGCCTAACTATCCCATACAATCACTGAAGTTAAGCAATGTCAAGCCTGATGAGTACCTAGTTGGGTAACTGCTTGGGAATATCAGGTGCTGTAAGCATGGATGTGAAGATGGTGTGTGGGGGGAAAAAAGGAATGGCTTACCTCCCAAACGCCCTCGCGTCTGTCTAGCCTGTTGGTTGAGAAAGGAAAGGGTCCAAGATGGCGTCCGTGTCTTTTAATATTTGCGGTCTCGTGCAGTCACGCAAAGTCGCGTTACACGCATGGTAATGAGGTGTTTCTGGACTCCATAAAAGCAGGTCACTTGGAGAAATGAACAGAACGGCATTACACCAGTGTTCGTTGTACATGGCTTTGCGTTGCAACGTGTAAGACATTTTCCGACGAAAAGAGTTGCGTCCCTTTCACCCTTGAATTTGACACCCTTGCTAAAAGCTATTTCGGCTATTTTTACAACATGGACAGATTCGACTTGAAGTTGATAACAGAGTTCAACGGTTCCCCTGCTGGCCCATCTGTGGTCGACTGGTGGGAAAAGGCCGAGCGGGTCTGCCGGCTGTGTAAAGTTAAAGATCCTGCACTGGTCATCCCTCTGAGGCTCACCAAAGGAGCTTACGCCATGTATCAGCAGGTTGATGCAGACTTGGAGGAAATTAAGCAGGTTCTATACGTGGCATTCGGTGTGGACCCCTTTGTCTCCTGGAGGCAGTTCACCGAACAGCGGCTTGGGCCAGATGAAACAGTAGATGTCTATCTGGCCGATTTGAGGAAGCTGGCCGCACCGTTCGGTGGAGCAAGCGACCAAATCCTAGGATGCACCTTTCTGGCCAGACTTCCAGACAACGCCAGTCGACTGCTACGAGCATCGTCAAGGCTCAATGAGCTGGGGTTAGACAAGTTACTGGACAGAGCCCGGAATATTCTGAAGGATGACGCGGAGCCTGTCTCAGCAGCTGTGGAAGCACCCGCACCGCCAACTGAGGACACAAGGTCCTATAAATGTGGCGAACTGAACCACTTCTCCAAAGACTGCCGAAGCCGAAGCAGTGCGAAGGATACGCATAACCGAGGAACACGGAGACGTATGCGTTGCTACAGGTGCGACAAGCTGGGCCACGTAGCAAGAAGCTGTCCGGGAAACAGGCAAGGTGAGTAAGCTACAGTGCCAGTCTTCTCCCCAGATCGCCACTGAACAAGGCGCTACCCGCAGTGAGCGTGCGGATTAATTGGCGTGAGCGCTTTGCGCTTGTAGACACTGGGTGCACCCAAACCCTTGTGCGCAAGGCATATTGTTACACGTGGGACAAGAAAAAGATTCCAATTCTGACTGTTGGCGGGGGCTCGCTAGCCTCTTGTGGAGTGAGCGTCATCCGCGCAAGCATTGGCGATGGGCCTGCAGAAGCCGTACAAGCCCTGGTCGTGGACGGAGAACTGCTCGGCTATGATCTGCTCCTGGGAATGGACGTCATAAAAAAAGTGGGTGGCGTCCATGTTGACGAAGAGGGTCGGGTGCGTTTCACTGAAACTGGTCTTGCTCTAAGTGCAGCAATGGAGCTAGAACGGCCTGACTTTCGTTGACGGTTTCCTGGAAATGGTTGAATAATCAACCACCAGAGAAGCTGTACAACAGTGTGCCAGAGTATAAAATCCCCCCCCGCTAGCTCGTGCGGAATACGACAAGGAGTTGCGAGCCTGGATTAATAACGGGTGGTTGGTTCCTTATCCAGAGAAGGAATTGGGGCCCCCGAAGGGCCTGATCCCGCTAATGGCGGTTCTCCAGCACAACAAACAAAAGGTGAGGCCGGTGCTCGACTATCGGGAACCGAACGAGCACGTGGACCCTTTTACAGCCCGCGCGGACGTGTGTACCGAGAAGCTAAGGGAATGGTGACAGGCGGGATCAAATGTATCTGTGCTGGATCTTCACAAGGCATACCTTCAAGTGCGTGTGCACCAATCACTGTGGCCCTATCAAACTGTGCTTATCAAGGGGCAAAGGTATTGCCTGACCCGCATGGGGTTTGGACTCAATGTGGCGCCATCAATTATGCAGATGATTGTTGACGCCATTCTGACGAAGGATGAGCGTATACGGCAGGCAACATCTGCATATATTGATGACGTGTACGTCATATATGCGGCGCGCGTGAAGGAGCATCTCTACAACTTTGGCCTCCTCAGCAAGGAACCGGAGAGGCTGCAGGCTGGTGCACGAGTGCTTGGTTTGCAGGTCTGGGGAGAGGATGACGTTCTGTATTGGAAACAGGGAAACGAACTCCCAGACATGCCCACCATTGTCACACGGCGAAGCATATTTTCCTTGTGCGGCAAGTTAGTTGGGCACCTTCCTGTAGGTGGCTGGCTGTGTGTTGCGGTGGCGTTCATCAAGCGGAGAGCATCTGATGTCACCACTGGATGGGATGACGAAGTTCACGACGCCCCTCTCAACACCATGATGAAGGAGGTCCTCACTAGAGTACGCAAGGAAGACCCAGCGCGGGGCAGATGGTGCATTGACAGCCAAGACCTCGGTGTGTGGGTTGACGCAAGCTCTCTTGCATCCGGTGTATCGATAGTTCACGATGGAGCCGTGATGGAAGATGCTTGCTTGTTACGTCCAGAAAAGGACTCCCAGCACATAAACCTAGCAGAGCTCGATGCTGTCATCAAGGGGATCAACTTGGTGATCCTCTGGAAGTCGACCACCCTGCGTCTGTTCACGGATTCTGCTTGCGTCTATAAGTGGATCTCGGATACCCTTACTGGGAGGGCCAGGGTGCGGACTAAAGCCGTCAGCGAGATGCTTATCCGACGACGGCTTGACACGATCATAAAGCTGGTGCAAGAGTATGCACTGACAATGGAGGTGTCCCTGGTCAAATCTAGCCTCAACAAGGCAGATTGTTTAACGAGGGTGCCCCAAAGGTGGCTTGACGCCACTAAGAAAGCTATTGAGCCTGTGCAACCCGCCTGAGCTGCGTCCATGAGTCCCGTTCGATCTAATCGAATCAAAGAAGTCCACCAACAAAGCGGGTACCCTGGAGTCAAGCAGACCCTGTATTTCGCCAAGTTGGTTGACCCAGGAGTACAAAAGACAGACGTCAGAAGAGTGGTCAGAAACTGCGTGGCGTGCCAGTCTATAGACCCAGCCCCCGTCTGCTGGAAGAAAGGGCAGCTGAGTGTGAGGAACCACTGAAGCCGGCTGGCGATAGATGTTACTCACCACAACGGCGAGGATTTCCTGACGCTCATTGATTGCGGTCCATCCAGGTTTGCGATATGGCGACTGCTGCGTCGGCAAGATTCACCTACCATCATCCGTCAGTTAAACAGCATCTTCCTGGAACGTGGCCCCACAATGGAGATATTAACCGACAATAGCACCGCATTCACCAGTGAGCAGTTCAGGAGGTTTGTGGATGGCTGGGGAGTGCACCTACGGTTCCGGTGCGCTCATGTACCGAGTGGAAATGGGATCATCAAGCGGAACCACATGACCATCAAGACCATCGCAGCCAGGACGGGCTGCACAGTGTCTGAGGCAGTCTACTTGTACAACATGACCCCAAAGGATGATGTCTCACCCTCTACAACGCCAGCCGACACATTGCATAGGTACCACGTCAGAGTGAAGGGCATAGAGCCCAACCCGCTGACAGAACTGAAAGTAACTGGAGAGAGGCTAAAGAAAGGTGATGTCGTCTGGGTTAAAAACCCGCACAGCAAGTGCACGAGGAAATATGGAACCGGACGCGTCACTGAGGTGATCAGCCCACAGGCGGTGCGGGTCGACGGTGTGTCCCGTCATGTTAAGGACCTGCGGCCAGTGACACAGTTGCAACCATCGCTGGACGACGGGAGTGAATCAGAATCTGAGACCAGTGAGGCATCGCTCTGGTTCATGCCAGCTCCATCAGGCAGTGACTCGGATATCAGTAGCCTTCCAAGGGACGCGGTATTTTTTGACCCTCAGACCGCGGACATGAGCGCAAGCGACGATGAGGCTCGCAGCGTCCCTCTTCGAAGAAGCACCCAGTGAAAGTGATCGCCACCTACCTGGCAACTCTGTGATCATGAGATCAGGGGGGAGTTTGGGGAAAAAAGGAATAGCTTACCTCCCAAATGCCCTCGCGTCTGTCTGGTCTGTATGTTTAGAAAGGAAAGGGTCCAAGATAGCGTCCGTGACTTTTAATATTTACGGTCTCATGCAGTCACGCAAAGTCGCGTTATACGCATGGTAATGAGGTGTTTCTGGACTCCATAAAAGTAGGTCGCTTGGAGAAATGAACAGAACGGCATTACACCAGTGTTTGGTGTACATGGCTTTGTGTTGCAGCTTGTGAGACATTTTCTGACGGAAAGAGTTGCGTCCCTTTCACCCTTGAATTTGACACCCTTGTACATGGTGTAATGGATAATGGCTTGGAATTCTTAATCAGAGAGCTGAGTTTCAATTCCCATTGGCTTGGTTATATTCACTTAAATGCAAATACCATTGGGAAAGGGATGATTCCACTCCTTCTCCATCAGCTATGGTTTAATTAGTAAGACTTGTATCATTAAATCCTTATTATCACAAAACAAAAAAAATTCTTACAATGTAAAAATATTTTCTGGCTTTAAATAACCTGCAAAAGGTTTATAAATTGTAGAAAATGAATACATCAATCAGCCTAATTCTCTCCGTATAATTTGACCAAATGACCAAGAATCAGAATCGGGTGGAGTGGGGGGAGTCTTCTTGTTTGAGCAAAAAACCTTTCAGCACCTCCTCATATTTCACAAAAATACCCTAACAGATAAAGTTAGAAAATTATAAAATTGAGGATGTATATATTTCCTGTAGATGATAGATACTGTTGCTTAGAAACTTTTATCCGCATATACCAAGTTTATAAGCTTGAATGTGTCTTAAGTTATATGAATTTCTTGAAGGATTTTTCTAATATTTTTTTTACTCATATCTCTGTCATTCTGTTGGTTATTTTCACAATATCCGTCTCATTACATTGTTGTTCTTTTTTATGAGCTTTGTTGAATATTTCCAACTTAAGATTATAATACAGATATTTTTCATTTGCTAGCTTATAACTTAATTCTATATTTCATTCAAAAATGGAATTGTATCCTAAATTGGCTCTTGTTGTCTCATCATCAGGCCTCTTTATTTCATATTCATCTCTTCTCTACCTTTCGAACTGTATATTCTTTTTCCTTTCACCTGGTTTCATTTTCATCATTCTCTGCTTCCACCTTTCTTCCTTCACCCTGTATCTGATAATTTTTTTAGTTGATTTCACCCTATGCAGGGCAGTAAAGCCATTAAGTCACAAGGGTTTACTAGATGTGGACGAATTAGAAACAGAAACATTACAAATGGACGAGAAGAAAAACAGTAATCAAGAGGACAGTAGGAGCTGGAAGGGAGTTCCACAAATGAGAAATGTGAGAAAAGAAACTGTCAGCATAGAATTTGCAAGTACATCTAGCCAACTCAAATGTAAATTGATGAGATCTTAATGCCAGTCTGGTACCATGGTGAAGAGCTCATCTGAACAATTACTATTAAAGTATTTATAAAAAATGTACAGGGAGATTGACTGAAGCCAAGCTGGCAGCCATCTTGGGCATGATGATAAACTGCATCCATATCCTGGGTAAGACTATAAACTACATCCAACAGTAAGGCCTCTGGTAATATGTTTTTGAAAAAATCATATTACCAGCTATACGTTTTTGAAAGAATAGTGTTGCCGGCTATACATTTTTGAAAAAATAATATTACCAGCTATACATTTTTGAGGAAAAAAAATATTAACAGAAATAGATTTTTGACAAAACAAAAATATTACCAGGAAAAAAAAAAGAAAGTTGTCAGCATTAAATGACTCATTGAGGTTGATATGCTGTAAAACAAAACAAACCAAACCAAGCTGCCAGATCAGGACCAATAATATTACTGATACTTCTTTGGATTTTATCAAGGAGCTCTAAATAAATAACAAGAGCATCGGACCATATATGGCAGTAATGTTCTAATCATGGATGAATGGCGTGTGTGTGTGTATATATATATATATATATATATATATATATATATAGGATAGATTCTGGAGAGAAGAATTGTTTGCCCAACACAGTGAACCAACTTTCTTAACACCAACCTAGCAATGAATCTGAGTTCAAAGAGTTTAGTGGTTATAAAGAAGTAGAATAATATAGGTAATGTATAAATTACTTTTGTTTGACCCTGTAAACAAATAGTGTCAGAAGCAAAGAAGAGTACCTCTAAAACAAATAGAATTAAATAACTGGGTTCTTTGACGTTTAAACCCACTCCTCCATCCAAGCAAGAAGACAGGATCTGATAACTGTAAACCAAACAAAGATGACCCAGTAGATCCTGTTGACCAATAGGCCCACACATCCCAGGGTAAAGAAAAGAAGAACGCAAATAAAAAAATTGGATAAAAATTAAAGGACTTTTCCTAATAATTGAAATCACTGTACAACATAAAGGTTAGAGTCATGTTCACAATAATTAGAGCATTTGTAAGTCAAATCAAGATTGGATGAATTGGAAATTCCATGAAGAATTGGAATAGTCCAAATCATGGTCATGTTTAGGTTTATAAGGATACTAAGAAAGTTGCTGGAAATTTGAGTTAGTATTGACATGCAAAATGCAGACAATGATGATAACACTAATTAAAACTGTTATAAAAATCATTTTTTTTTCTTTTGTTCTTGCATTAGTAAACACAAATTAGTGCTTTATTTCTAAGTTGCAAATATCCATTATTGAATTCTCAGGAGTTTTGCTAGTTATCCTGATTTGGCTAAAATCATTGCTTCAATTGAATAGACTGTTTTTATTGAAAAGATGAAATTATTTGAATGTGAATAAATGTGTCATTTGTACTTCAATTATAGGTTCTGTAATTTGATTATAAAATTCACCCTTCATTTTGGTCCATGGTAATATTAAAATATAAATGTGTTTAATATTTGCATTCATCTTCTCGGGAAACTTTCATATATTCTCTATGAAAATGTATGGACTTCATTAATTTTCGTATTTCTGTCTATACGATTCAGATGTCCATTAATAATGAACAAATAACTTTTGCTTATTTTATAACAAATATTGTATATGATCTGCAATTAATATTGATGCTTTTTATTTTTTTTATTTTTGAAAATCATTAATTTTGGGAGAAATTGCATTTCACTGTGATTTTACATGATCAAAATAATGGTTTTTAATTTGACATACACTTAATAAGGTAATTATCTTGTTTGATTCCACAAAAACAATACTTGCCAATAATATATAAAAATCTAAAAATTATGTTCATATTAATTACATGACCAAAAACACATCAAATGTAAAAACTGCACTCAATTGTCTTGCACTTGCAATCTTTGAATTGAGTCTGATTTGCATTTATAAATCAAGTAAAAATAACTGCTTACAAATAAGACTGTGAGCTCTGTAACTAGCTTTTATATTTTAAAATAGTTTAACTGTGTTATTGAAGAAATGATGGCAATATTTAAATAATTTGGTAATTGTATTTGTAAAATATCAAAAACTTTATACTGCTCTGCGTTTTTGTTTATGTTCAATACCTCATGAATATTGAACTCTACACAAATAACATTCTATTTCTCTTATCACAAGGTAAGTTCCACTACACAGATATTGGCAACATGCTTATCTCTTTGTAATGGACTCATCTGGTAACATACAGGTGTTTTACACAGACACGTATAGGTCAGGTTCCTGTTGAAAACTGTTTTTTCCTTTGTCACTAATTCTTTCAGGTATGAATCTAATTCTCCTTTTGATTTGATACATTGCCTATCATTTTAATCATGCTCTTGTCAGTGAACTTTCATAATGATACATAGATAAAAAGTGAGTTATTGACTAAATCTACAACTCGGTGAATATTGTATCTGAACTGATCAGGTAGTGACAGAAAATGGCTTGTGTATCCTCTGTCAACCATGACAGGTATAGGTGTCTAGAAAGTTAGTTTGTTTATGGTAAATAAATCTCTGTATAGCTTCGATAGAAAATGAAGTGCCAAAAAATTAGAGACATTTATCTAATAACATTTAGCTTCATGCTTTGCCTGGAAAACAAAGCATGTAAGTAATGTTGTATGGCATTTACAAAGAGCTAGAGTCGATGCATAGATTTTATTTATCCAGACGCATTACAGTTATGTCCATAAGTGTGCTGGATGTATTTGGTGTGTCTACTTGAAAAATACCAATAAACTTCTGATCCTTGTACTTACTTTAAATATACAGAGTTGATGTAAGATTAGTAATTATTAAGAAATATACATATTTTTAAACATACAATAATTATCAAAATATGAAGAAAGTAAAAGAATTATTTAGACACATTTTAGATTATAATACTTTGTTGTCAAGCCCTATTCTGGGATGTTTTTCATAACATTTCACAAGCTACTTGCAGCATTTTCTTTTTAATTTTTTTCTTATTTTTTCTTTGTGAAAAACTTTAAAATCATTAATGTTTCTGGGTATCCCTCTGATAAATTTAATCTTCAAGTTTCACTATAAACTTCCAAGTAGATTCAAGATAAGAGATTAGTAGGCTAGTTAAACTCTTGTACATTATTTTGAATAAACACTTTGAGTTAATTTAATTGTATTCAGATTGTTAGCTTGTTTAAAGATGCATCTCTTGTGAAGCTTCTAGAGTTGTATGAAGACAAACAAATTAACTTTCAAAATACATTGCTATATTATTGCAGTCATGATTCCATCAGTCAGGTGATTATTCCCTGTACCATTGAAAGTGAAACACTTCCAAACAATGATATTTCCAAACAATGATATTTCCAAACTTTACTGTAGGAAAGGCATTTTATCAATCTTAGGAATATCCAGGTTTTTTTTCTGTACATGATGAATGAGCTTGTGGCCAAAAATCTCCATTTCCATTTTATTTGACCAAATTATTAGGCTGCCAACTGAACTTCATCCAATAATCCTGGCGTTTTTTTTTTTTTTATCAAAGGTTTTATCCATTGGATAAGGGATTGTAAAACATTGCAGTTTTTTTACTTTTAGTTCTTAAATCATCTTGGATCTCCTTTTGACATATGTGATACATTTTGACTTTATTCAGTTTTGTAGAGAAATTGTACATCAAGTACAAGTTGTAGAAAGGGTTTTAGTCATGCCAAACAGCTTCCATTTGAGAGTAATCAATCCAGTAGGGCTGACAGCAGAATTTCTTTTTATATTTGCTTATTTTACATCAAAATGCATCACTTGTATAAAATAACAAAACCAACAACAGAAAAAAAATCCAATGTAAGCATTGAAAATATATTAAATATTTTACAAAGCATCAAAATACTACTCTGTCTCTCTCCCTATTGTATATATATTTATAAGAATAACTTGTACAAACCAATTTACCAATATAGTTTGTAAAATACTGTGTGTACAGCTGACAAAGAGCTACTGAAAAATTATGGAAACTGAATCTTAGTCATTTTTTCCTATGTTTATGTAAGCAATTAAATATTATGTAAGCATCCCAATAACACACTTTCTTCTCTGCTGTATATGTAACAGTAGTCTGGGCTTGCTAAGAGAAAGAAAACTTTGTATTTCAAACTAGGGAAATCACATCACTATCTTTCCCAATAATCTGTAGCAATTTGTAGATAATAAAAGAACCTATAGAGAGAGATATATTGAGAGGCATTGGCATTTAAAACAAAAAAAATAGCCTGGAATATTATAAGAACATCTATATCATTAATACAAAACTGTTTTTATCTTGGTGCATGATAAGGCATTATTGGTGGCAAGCCAGTCTTATAAAGAATTTGCTACAGGTGCAAATTCCTTTCTCAGATGTTGCTTCACTTATGCCATAGTCAGTAAATAATAATTGTAAATAATGATAAGATGGTTACCTTGCCCAGACGTTAATGCTGCTATCATCTAAATCGTAAGTTACTGTCAATGAAAGAGCAGCACATGAGGTTTGAGATACAAATTTGAAACTTGTTAGACCCTATTTCTTTTAATTTAACCTTATTTTATGACTGAAGAGTGGATTTACTAAAAGTGTGTGTGTGTCGGGGTGGGGGTTAATAAAACAATGAAACAAATAGCCTACTGTTGATGTGTTGACTCACTGGGTGCAAACAAGGCAAACAATAACAAAACGGTATTAAAAACAAAAAGATGACATGGAGAATGGAATTAGTACAATCTATAGTCCTGGGTATGACAATAAACTACATCTGGCAGCAAGGCCTCTGATCAGGACATGGGAGGTTTTGAGGAGTGTGGAACCACCTTTGAATTGCTGTTGTTCCTAAGTCCATCCTGACCTGGGGTGGTAGCACTTGTTAGTTCTAGCTATGGCCAAATAGTTAACCACCCCCACCAAAACTGGGGGAAAACACTATGAAAGTATAAAAATACCTGCAATAAATTTTCATGGTAAAAAAATTACCGGTACTACATTTTTGTAAAAGAAATTACTAATGCTCCCGAGAAAATAAAATTTTGGCATTAAATGACCCATAAGGAAGTTGATATGCCACTAAATAAACAAAAAAAAACATTTTTAAAGCAAAACGACCAGCAATATAATTTATCTGCAGTTGTAGGCATACAACCGAGTTCAAAATATGATTAGTTAAAACCATAAAGTTTTTTAAATTATTTATTTCAGCATTCAATGACCCATAGGGGTTGATATGGTATTAAACAATATCAGTCAACATGAACAATCTACCGCATGGATTAAATAATGTGTTCAATTTGAAATTTCCTGAAGGTTAGCCAGATCAACAGATACCTGAAGAATGGTGGAAGGCACAATGACCATAACATTTGGATAATAGCAATAAAGATGAAGACATAAGCTTGAAGGACAATCTTTATCCCCCAAATCCTTAGAGAATACAACAAAAACACAAAGATTTTTATAAAGTGATGTTTTAAAATAGTTTGCACATAATTTTGTTACAATATTTCATGTTCATGGCGTAATGGATCAGAGTGTTGGTAAAGTTAATTTGGTCAGCTGGAGTTCAATTTTAGGATCAGATAGTGTGGGAAAATACAGTGGGTCAGAGCAGCATAATAAAGAAGTGGTGATGGTCACCAGTCCTGCAATATTAGGAGCTACAGTGCAAGATGTGACAGGCAAAAGAATAAAGAAGAAATCACCAAGGGATTGAATAAAGAGCTCCTTAAAAAAAAAAAAATCTCCAAATATAATTGTTATGGTAACCTAACTACATGAGAATGAATTCTTCCTCCTCCATAAATACTAATCTGCGAAACTTCCTAAGGAGGCAGTCGGGACACAGTGTAACCTGACAGTTCAGACGGACACTTCTTTCTGCTGACTAATAGCACTTATTTTGTATATATGTTCTGTTATTTCGATACACTTGTTCAGCCTACCTTATTTTTTTCATGCCTTTCTTTCTGCCCCCTAACAGGCCACAACAGTAATTTATTTTATAATCTTGGCTAACATCTTGAAGTTGGCAAATTGATTGATTGAAATATTTTTTATGGCTTATCAACGCTTTGTGAGTTATTTGTAGCATAAATATATTTTGGATTGTTGGAGATTGCTTACAGTATCAGGACATTTCCTACCAGTCCCACATTGATTGGGATTGACGAGGTAATTAAGAAAAGCAATAGCAAATAAATAGCAAAAATAATTTGAAGCAGAGATCATTGTCAAGTGAAATTGTTAAAATATGGATTGTTTTGTTTTTTTTTAACAGAAATATTAATTCATGGATTGACAGAGAATATCAAAGACATTTTTAGAGATTAGTGATTATGTCACTCTATATGCAATGGACAGTCATAGTTCTCCAGAACGTTCTTCCTTTCAACGATACTTTATCTATTACAACCCCTATTTGCATTTGTGAGGTGTGTTCATCCATTTACTTAATCTTGTTAAGTAGGTTGCTTTCTTCCCTCTCATATTAACAGATTCTGAAAGATGACATTCTTAAAAGTAATCTATTCTTTGGTCATCTGGTCAGATGTTTGGCTAATGAGTTGGGCTAAAAGCTTTCCTACAGCCTTCTCATATGAAGAAGCTAACTATATAAAAGCTATTTGCATTCCCCCTCCCCCTACTGCTACCACCTCATACATCTTCATTATTTTTATTTTTCACTCAAATATGTTTTTCTTCATAATATCTTTCTTAAATTTCAAATTGTCTATTAAAACTTCTCAACACAAACTCAATCATATCTTGTGTTTTTTTTTTATTTAAAACTTATTTTTATTTGATATTATTAATAGATTTTTAAATTTTCACAGGAAAGTTTTCTGCCATTATTGAAAATGTGCAGAAAATTCTCTAAAAAATACAGAGAATTTAAATATAATTTATGTATTTTTGTTGCTGTTCTCATGTAAATATTCGATGGATTGATTGTTAATGCACCTGACACAGTTTTTGAAGTTGTTACATTTAAAGTGATATGAGATTATACGTTTCCCTAAAGAGAACGTTTTTGATGTCATTTATTTCATTTATAATCAGAAATAATGCACAGTTTAAGTCACAATTTTATGGTAGTTGCAGAAACACAGTTTAAATCATATCCTCTTTTTTTGATTGTTTGAAGGAATCTCTTGAGAACTTCTCCTGAAAGGTTCCATTAAAGTTTTGTCATTATTTTCATGGCATTTTGTTGATTTAAGAATCATCACTAATGATTAACTTTATAATGAACCATGGATGCATAGCTAGTGTAATGGTTAGTGAATCAAAATGAGAAACTGATGAGCAGAGTTCAAATTCTAGCCAAATTTGTTATGTTCACTTTCACACAAATATCCTTGAGAAAGGTATGAAACCACTCTTTTTTTTTTCCTCGCCTCCAACTATGAGTCAAATATCAGGGCTCACTGGGTGTCTTATCTTGAGATGGGAACCAGTCTAGGAGAAGGAAAATTCTGAATTCAAAACCAGCTTAAAGAGGAAGTGTCCCCATCAGGCTGTTATGCCCTAGACCACTGATACTATTGTGCATGTGGTGCAGTGATGACTGGAAGAAGTTACAGGAATCAAGACCTGACATGAAATTGAATCAAGGTAATAAAGAATCTTTTACTTTTTTTATTGAAAAATACTTTCATCTTATAAATAAAAGCATTTCTCTTAGACCACTGAATGACTCCATCTTTCTACAAGGTCTATAAAGCATGGAGAATACTGGGCTATTCTGGCTCATGACATAGCAAGAGATTTGAATTCAGACTGCCCTATAATTTTACCCTATGAAGAGGGATTGTGGATTCATGCCTTCCTCAACAGCATTAGTATGAAGGGTATTGAACAACTTCAGCTGGAATTTGAACTCTGCCTAGGTCATCTTATATGCAAATAGCAATTATGCTTTGCTGTGTGTATTTTTGAAACTGGTAAGGTCTTGGAATGAAGTAATATTTTTTAATTCGGTTTCTTATTACAGTGATTTTTCTTCTCACTGTGCACCCAACATTGCTATTCTTATCACAGATTAAACTAAGCTTAGTAAACACTTATATATGTGTGTGTGCTTGTGTTCATATACATACACTCTCATGAATTCCCCTATAGTATTGTATATATGAAAATATATACAAGCTTGCATATACAAAATCTGCCTGCAAGGCATCTTAAGAACTGATCATGCAACTCCAGTTTAATTTGAGAAACAGACAAAAAGAATGCTATGATATGTAGGTGAAGAGACATTTTCCTTTGGGTTTATCCACTGAACAGAGAGAGAGCCCTCCATGAGCTTGCCTACTGTGTGACCATCACATTCATCATGACAATGGTCTTGCCTGTTCTTTATATTTTATATGGGTTTGATTATTTATTTATTACATTTCTTTTTGTAAAACATGCCATTCTTCATGTAAGGGAGCCACTTAAAGTCCAGAGTTGGTTTCATGCAACTTCTGACTTTTGCCAAAGCTAAAATCATTATTGAAAAATGAGATTTTAAACCAGAGTCAAGATTTATGATAATGGTAAAATTAGCCATTGCTTTATGAAGAAACATTCACTGACTAAGCAACCAATGCTACCTTTGATTGAATATTAGAGGATCATTCTCTTAAAACAATTTTTCAGAAAAATAGGTTTATCAAGTTCACTGTCATCACTTCTTCTAGTATTGATGAGGGTTTCTTTTCTAACCTTTTGTTTGAAATAGCATAGAATGTTAACAATTTGCTTGTATCATTATTTACCCTTTGTGTTACATGTGATATCCATTTTAGTTGTTGCTGCTGTTGAAAGTCATCAAGTGATGTGCTTTCTGTTACAGTTTTGTCTTTCTGTAGGTTCAAAGCAGGATGGTCCTTGCTAATATAGAGAGGCAGCTGATGGTAATCCTGAAAGAGGATCTTAAAGATTGTTTTGAAAGATAGAAACAAAACTGGGATAAGTATGTGGGGTCTCTAAAAGAGTACTTTGAAGAGAACTATGGCCATAATGCTTTAGGTAAAATTGGTTGGATATTTTCCTGACATCATGGAAAGTGGAATCAGCAAACTGACTTACATTTCCAGGAAAGTCTGTTCCATTCACTTTTGTACCAATGCCTTTGGGAAAGGCATGGATCCATCTATGCTCTTCTATCCAGTTGTGAATTAAATAGTAGTGCAGGCTGGGCTTTCTAAGCAACACTCTAAGGGATTTCTATACAGTGGAGACAGTATTTGAAAACTTGTCCACTATGTTTACCAAGAAGTCATGGTAATTCACAGATAATAAAGAAAAGGAAGTTGTGAAGAGCCACAATCATTTCTATCCTGAAGAGTCATGGGATGAAAAAAAAGAATATAAATCCAAACATTTAAAATAAGAAGGGATTCATTGAAGATATTCTGAATCCCAATGTGATCTTTGAGATTGAAGATCACTACTCTGATTTCAAGTTAAATAAATGTGCCTGGCTGTTAAAAAAAATGTCATAGACAAGCATCACAATGACATTCAGCTTTATTGGCAGATGACTGGCACCGTTTCAGCATCCAACTGGTTAAGGCTCTTCTGTAATGCACTTGTTGGTGAACCGCCAACAATTTTTCTTTTCTTTTTTACTATCCATTAAGTTGACTGGTCAGAGTTTCTAACCCCTATCAAGGCTTTAAGAGATATTTGGGTTTTTTGTTTTATTTGTTTATCAAAATGAACTTATTCTTGGCTCATGATCAGCTATTTTGTCTTTTTTATATTCAATATTTTTGGTCTGCAAAAACTGGTCTAAAAGCAAAGAAAATTAACTTTGACATGGTTACTCATACTGTCAAAAAGTGATGGTCAAATTTAAGTAATTTTGCAATTGCGTTGATTATGTTTTTTGCCTGAACAATCTAAAATCTTTCTCTATTTTTATATATGGTAAAAAATGGTGTCATTAAAATAAAAAACAAATATCTAAAGAAATCCAAGAGTGAAAAATGAAAAAAAAACACAATGTATAAACAGCATGATCTCCTTTACTTACCCATAAGATTGTTCTATTGTTAGCATGAGCCAGGTTTGCTTATTGGTACATCCTGAGACCAGATTGTGTGACTGATAAATTTTAAAAAAATGTTAAAAATTAAAATCTAATTGTGATTCCACTGAAGTTATATCCTCTTAAATATTCATAGAATATATCATTTAAGTTTTTCCTTACTTTTGAAAGATAGATCATATATATATTTATATATATATATATATATATATAGATTGTGTAGGCATAGGAATCAACACTGCATGGTAACTGTCTGTCTCATGTGTCAAGCAATGTTCAGACCATCTAAAAATCATTTTAGGTGGGAGGGAAAGCCACAGTCAGTGTGCTTTGTTGATTCTTATTTTCGCACTCCCTCTTAATACTCTACTCTGATTTCCTACCTAAAATTTTAAACAATATTTAAAATATTATAGAAAATTTTTAACTGTCCCTCTCACACCCATATGCTACTTGATCTGTATAGACGAAACATGACCACAATATTTTTCATTTGCATTGCTTCCATTTTCTGACAGAGAAATCTAAAAGATTTACTACAGCAATTATCTATTGCTACATATAAATAATCCAGTAAAAAAACAGATTATTTATGACATGTATCAATCCTTAAACAACTATATAAAAGAAAATAATGAAAGAAAAGAAATAAAAAGTAAAATATTAGCAGCCTGATATCCACTACTTACTAATAAGGTATTCCATTTTCAGGATAATATATTCATATATTGGCATCTAGTCATGCCACCTGTTAACAGTGGAACATCTCATTGCTAATACCTCATGTGGTCATGTGACCTCACTATAGTCCATGTAGAACTGGTAATATATAGTGGAGTACCATGAAACAGGCATCCAGTTGTTTCATGCTGATAGTAGGGTTTGAATATGGAGTAGACTCCCTGGGACCATAGATTCCAGTTGTTGGGAAGACACTGTGAAGGATAGTAGGGTTTACATAATGGTATACAATGTTTTTACATGATGTGAACTTGATCTGTTTATTTGCCTGAACAGGTTATTTACCATTGACCACTGATCTCTTTGATGCACATCTTCCTGACCATTTGCGCACATTCATAGACTCCATAAACTATAACAACAATAGGTTCTTCTAGCAGGATAATGAATTCTGACATTAGGTTTAAGTTGTTCAGAATTACCTTGAGTAGCATTTTAGAGATTTTTAATAATTTCTATTGTCAGCATATTCATAAAACATAATCTCATTTGTGGGACATGGAGAAGTCTCTTCACATATCACATTGAAACATTCATTCTCATCTGATCACCAAAGTTAAGCAATGTTGAACCTAGATGGGTGACTGCTGAGGAATATCAAATGCCATAAGCTTGTATGTGTGGGTGTTATATTAGATAAAAAGCTTCGAATGAGAAATCAGTAAGTTCCAGTTGTGTTTGATATATTCACTTATGTGCAAATGCTCTTGGGAAAAGTATGAATCCATTTTGTCTCCTCCCAGTTATGGGTTAAGTAGTAAAGCTTGTATCAGAAAATCATTATCTCTCCCCAAAAATTCTTACAATCCGAAAATTTGTCCGTCCTGGGTATGACAATAAATTACATCCGCATCCTGGGCAAGATGATAAACTACATCCAACAGCAAGGCCTCTTATCAGGAGGTTTTGAGGAGTGTGAACCACCTCTTAATTGCTGGTGTTCTCAGGTCCACCCTGACTGGGGATGGTAGCACCTGTTATGGTCCCAGCTATGGGCAAACAGTTAACCCCAAAATTGAGGTAAACAACATTATGAAAGTGTAAAAATAGGTTTTAATACCAGGAATACTTTGTAAAAAATTATTACCAGAAATAAATTTTTCAAGAAAAAAAAGTATTACTATTATTTGAAAAAAAAAATTACTAGCAATACATTTTTGAAAATAATATTACCAGCTATACATTTTTGAGGAAAAAATATTAGCAGAAATAGATTTTTGACAAAACAAATTATTACCAGGAAAAAAAAGTTGTCAGCATTAAACAACCCATCGAGGTTGATCTGCCATAAAACAAAACAAACCAAACCAAAAATGTGTTTCAGCTGTAAGAGAAAAAAAAAAATTAGACAAACTGGTATAGCATCTCTCCATACATCTTCCTGACACTTCTGGAATTGATGCCGGGTTGAATTGCTGTGTAAGAGGAGGTCCTATATAATATAAGGTATCTGTTCCATGACTTTGAGCACATCACTGTATTTTGGGCTGTATCAAAATTATTTTGGGTTTTAAAAGAATCTATAACTTTCAGGTTATGTATTACTCTATATAAGGTATCTTTCAGTGATCCAAGGTCTACTGAAGGTTTTCGAGCCCTGCTGGGCCACTGGTCAGGTTCTTCACTATCTTTTGTTTCAAAGTAGTATAATAAACAAATGTTGGTCCCTCATGTCTTACTTTAAAAAACAAGTCACCACTCTTAGATCATTTTTAGGCACTATGGTCTGATATCATTTTGTTTATTTCCATTTCCTGAATTTTTCCAGCAGGTTTTGAAGCCCACTTTAAAATAATACTTCAATGCTGGAATGTCGGTACTTGTATCTACCATTAAAATATCTTAAATAAACTGTATACCTGATTATTATTGTTTATGAGAAATATGATAAAGTGTAGTCAACGGTATTGTGATATGTACATGAAAAAATTAGCTTTCACATTAAAGGCTGTAAAAAATGTAAATCATTTGATACACTCTAATATATAATAAAGATAATGTCGTATGGTTGTATTAGATTCTGAAGTTTACATAAAATAAAATTTAGAGTAATGATCTGTAAAAAATAGAAATACTTTTAATATACCCTCATACATTGAGTCGTTCTGGTTGGTTGTGATTGTATACACACACACACAGACATAGACGCATACATACATATATACATACATTTTGGAATACCATGGACTGAACATGTGAATAACAAGGAAGTTTAAAGGGAAAATGGAAAAATAAAGGATACTCATACTTTGAATGAGAAATAGACTGTTGAAATTTCTAAGAAGTATAGGGAGGAAAGTGAGCCTGGAGAATTTGACATTCACAGAACAGATTAAATGTGTACGTAGGGGACAGAGGAAAGCAATGACCAAGCCAGGCTAATGAGTTTCTGTAAATGGTTGGCAGAAGAGGGATTGAGAAATTTTCTAGGAGATACAAATGATAGGAAGTGGTATATCACATAGAAGAAGAAAACTTTTGACATGGACAGTTCAACATAATTATGTCAGGTTCATAGTCCTGATGATTTCTGTCGGATTTTTTAAATCAGTCTATGATAACAGAGTGTTACTTGAATTAAGAGTGAAAAATTCTTTGATGCAAAAAAAAAATAAAATCTGAATTTCAAATTTTGAACAAATTATCGCAGCATATTGTCATGAAACTTTAAAGAACATAACATTTTTTAAGCATTAAAATCTAAGCAAGCCATTTATTCAAACAACCTGTAACAATAAGCCATTTCCTTACAAGAAAATATTTGGTATTCATTGTGGTCAATCTCATCAATGCTACCTTTGACTCGGAGTTATTTAATATATTTTCTTTATTATATTAAAAACACTGTTGTTTTAACAGATTTATTATAATGAGATTATTAAAGAAACCAGCAGTTGCACTGAGCACTTTTTTTTTTCTCTCAGATCATTTTTTTAATTTTGCAAACATAAAACAAAATGAAATTTTGTTTTATTTGTTTGAAATCTAATTCAAAATTAGTTTTCTATTTGCTTTTTGAATTGTTTTTGAAAAATTATTTCTGAAGCTTTATCTGGTTTCAGGTTGTAATTAATTTTGGTGAACAAAACACTCGACTTTTATCCTTACTTTTGAGAATTTGCTGTTTTTGATTAAAACTTGAACTGTTGATAAATAAGTTTAGATTTTTCTGTTCTTTTTCTTAAAGTTCATGTTTATTAAAGAAATGTTTATTTAAACAATGCTGTTGAATTTTTTTGCCAATTTTCTGCTCTTGTTAACTGAATATTTCTTTGTCATCATCATTTCCCTAAGGCAGAATGTATGTCTGTATTGATCATGGAAATTGTAAAATCAGCCAGGATTGCACACTATTCATAGAATTGAAGAATTCAATTGCATTACAAACAATTGAGATTTCTTTTTTGTTAATCTCCATCAGTGGATATACTCCTGCTGAGGTCAGCCTTATTCCACAAGCTATCCCCTGACTAATATCCTTTCTCTTGTTTTTATTACAATATAAAACACAAGGAAAATTAATGTACATTGAGTTACAGTACATGGTTACAAGATTACCATTGTTTGCAGAAATCTGTACACCAGCATTGAAGATCTTTTGAAAGAGCTAAAATGGTCAAAAGATACGATACATTGAACAAAAATACTTATTAATACACACTTTTATATAAGAATAAGATAGATACATGTTCAGTTAACTTGTTGAATAATGACATGTTGGGGAATTTCTGACTATTGAGTTCATTAATAATAAATATTTTCCACTGACATGAAGTGGAAAGATTATATCGAATCAATTACTAGGTCAGCTGCCATTAAAGTTGTCTCCCTGTGTCATGCTAGACAATTTTTCTTGCCAGAGTCTGTCTTACATATTTGTAAGTCTACCATTCATCCTTGCTTTGAATATTGCTGCTACATCTGGCCTGGTGCTCCTATTATATATTTATAGATTCTTGATAAAATACAAACATTTGTAATGTTATTGGTCCTGATTTGGCATTTCGGATTCAATCACTTTCCCACCATCATAATGTAGCTTCCCTGTGCCTTTTTCTATAAATGCTTTCATGATAATTGTTCTGATGAACTTTTCCTATATGGTACCTAGACTTTATGAATGTAAGTGCAGTACTAGATTGGCAGCATGGTCTCATCATTTTACAGTTGAAATGGCTTGATGTAACCATAAGTTCTATGCTAATAGCTACTTCTCTTGCATTTCTTGCTTGTGGAACTATCTGCTGGCTTCTTGCTTCCCAGTCAAATCTGATCTTCAAACATTTAAATGCAATATCAATCATTATCTACTGTATCCTTAATTCTTGTTCTTTTAATGTTCTCTCTATTTTATAGTGTTTTAATTTTTTTCTTATGTTCTCTAACACTCAGTAAACCCCAGGTTTTTAGTGGCTTTATTGCCTTGCTTGGGGTGAAATGATTTTTAAGAAATCATTGTATTATGGATTCTTTTTTTGGGAAAAAGGATTTAAATGTAAGATATATAAGTTAAGAGCAAGGACTTCTTATAGTAAGAGTCTAAAATAAGCACCAGATTAACATTTGAAAATGAAAATTAATGAAAGTTTTTGATTTGTCAGTAATTTAATAATTTCTTAAGTTTTATTTTGCAAAGAGATTGTTGATAGCATTTCATATGGAATTTCAAGTTTACAGTGTAAACATGAATTATGACAGGTTATGATCAATTTATTCACACACAAAGAACTGAAACTGAAAACATGTGATTGCATTATAAAATGAATTTGAAAATAGAAAGGAACATTCAGACTCTCACTCTTAGTAGGAATAGATTTGGGAATATTAAGAGGAAAAAGAATATATTTAATAATTTGATGATAAATATAAATAAAACATAAATTTTAAATTCATAATTTTACACAAGTGAATCGGGTATCTATTCTAATTACAGTTCTTTTTCAGTGTTTTGACATTTTCAGATCGTTCACAAATCTAAAACCGAAACAGAAATCTGATGTCTTCTTGTAGAATATTATCCAATTTCAGTCTTAAGATAAATTCTTTTTTGTAAAATTATTAATGAAATCCTTTAAATGAGAATCATAACATTTAATGTATTAATATTGTTTTTTATTGTTTGTTTTACTTGAAATGTGTGTAAGAAAAAAATAAACTGATCTTCAAGCCAATGATAACTCATTTTTTCTGTCACACCATTTGTCTTAGTCTTTTCATCTTTGTCTATCCCTCCCAGTGTTTTCCTCTGTTTAATCTCACATTCTTCTTATCTTTGTCTACTCCTCTCAGTCTTATCCTCTATCTCTTAGTCTTATCTCCTCTGTCTACCCTTCTCAATTTTATTCTCTCTGCCTACCCTTCTCAATTTTATTCTCTCTGCCTACCCCTCTCAGTATTATCCTCTGTCTACCCTTCTCGGTATTATCCTCTCTGTCTACCCTTCTCAGTCTTATCCCCTCTTTCTACACCACTCAGTCTTATCCCCTCTTTCTACACCACTCAGTCTTATCCCCTCTTTCTACACCACTCAGTCTTATCCCCTCTTTCTACACCACTCAGTCTTATCCCCTCTGTACACCACTCAGTCTTATCCCCTCTCTCTACCCCTCTCAGTCTTATCTCCTCTCTCTACCCCTCTCAGTCTTATCCTCTCTCTCTACCCCTCTCAGTCTTATCCTCTCTGTATACACCTCTCAGTCTTATCTCCTCTGTATACACCTCTCAGTCTTATCTCCTCTGTATACACCTCTCAGTCTTATCTCCTCTGTCTACTCCTCTCAGTCTTATCTTCTCTGTCTACTCCTCTCAGTCTTATCTCCTCTGTCTACACTTCTCAGTCTTATCCTCTCTGTCTACACCACTCAGTCTTATCCCCTCTGTACACCACTCAGTCTTATCTCCTCTGTCTACCCCTCTCAGTCTTATCCTCTCTCTCTACCCCTCTCAGTCTTATCCTCTCTGTATACACCTCTCAGTCTTATCTCCTCTGTCTACTTCTCTCAGTCTTATCTCCTCTGTCTACACTTCTCAGTCTTATCCTCTCTGTCTACACCTCTCAGTCTTATCCTCTCTGATCAACCCCTTTGTCTACTCCATTAAATTTTTTCCTCATTGCCATTCTGTCTTAGTCTGTTCTCTTTTCTCTACCCATCTCAGCTTGTTCCTCCTTGAAGTTATTATGCTGAAAAGTTAATTATTAATATTCTCTAAATAACCACATTGAAATTCACCTATGAACAAAAATACTGATAAATATGTCTGAAAGAATTGACATAAAAATGATCAATATATCAATATAATGTAAATAACAGCTTTCAAGGACACCATGCTAAACATTACTCTATGGCAGTGGTTCACAACAGATTTCATATGCTAACTAAATTAGCATGGATTCCTAAAAAAACATAGTTGGGATATCTGATCAGTTGCAGTTTTCATATGCTAACTGAAGTGTGTAGTGGACCCCCTGGAGGGGGCATGATATAACATGGCCAGTGCTGCCCATAACTATGAGTCACAAGAAGCCCACTAATGTTTTAAATTAAAGATGCAAAATCTGACAGGTGAAACGAAAACGGGCAATAGAACAAAGATATTTAAAATTTAATACAAAATTTATTTGCAATACAGAGCAGAGTCCTTGTAGGTTAAATTAGCATGTAAGTCCATGGTTTGTAAATTCACTTCACATGTCTGGCAGAAGTGTTGAAATGTTACTGGTCAAGTCCTGTTGTGAACTTTCCTTAGTATTATATGTGTATGGAATAAGGTTATTATAGTCTGGATGATAAAGCCAAAGTAAAGAAAGTTTGATTTAAATGTTTGGTACTTGCATTGAACAGTTGCTGGTCAAATCCAATGTCTGGTGCTGGCATTGCACAGTTGCTGGTCAGGTCCAGTGGTGAACCTTCCATAGTATTATAACCGAAATGTATGGAGTAGATTGTTTGAGTTTGGACAGAGTATATATACAGCAAATAGGGACCAATGTGCAGCTGGAAGTTCAGGGCTGTTGTAAGCATTTCCATTAATGCCAATCAGCTAAGTGAGTTAGTTTGAAGTAAGGGTCCAGAAGTAATGAAGGGTAGGAATGCCAGAAGTCAGAAACTGAGGTAGCCGGAAGAAGAGCTCTGTGCTAGCTGGAAGTAAGGGCAGGGGGGCTGGAAGTAAAAAGGGATCGGAATACCCAACTAGCATCCAAATGGCAGACAAAAATAAATGGGAATATAACTCAATACATAGCCCTGGCTACAATGGTCAGGGGTCTGTTTTTCTCCTCCTCCTCATTCTCTCTTTGGGTTTGGCAAGAAGTCACTGGGTTATAAGGAAAGGGAGTGTAAATTCTAATTGGTCCTGCAAAGTACTAAAAATCTTAAGAAGAATAAACTGAGATGTGCTACGGAATATAAAAGTATAAAAATGCTCACAAGGTGTATTCTGACTAGGTTAGTGAAAGAACTACAAAGTCATTAGGCTCTTTATAAATGTAAACTTATTTGATGATAGAATATAAATTTTGTTTTTTTTTGTGAATCAAATTTCTTTTTCTGATGACACCAAATAAAAAAAACCTGTCAAAGTAAAAACAAAATCTTTCAAAATTGCCTTTATATATTTACCATACACACACACACACATACAAATTACTTATATGTGTATTTATTTGTGCTTCTATCAAATCTTCATCAGATGATGATTCTCAACCCATCTAGGTTCCTGTGACTGAATGTTTACTTTCTGCTCTAAATTATGTAAATATGCAATATTTATATAAACAAACTTGAATACCCATCCAACAGTCAGAAAAAATAATTTGTAATTAAAATTCTCTTCATGTTTTTATTATTATTATTATTAATAATAATAATAATAATTCAGCAACAGATTATATTTGCATATCTAAATAATTATTTTTATGTTTTTATTAATTATAATATTAAAAATGAATTTGACAATAGATAATATTCACTTAATGAAATATTTTTTCTTCAATTATATATAAAAATGTTATTGATTTTATTTACATCAACTTTAAGTCCAATTAAAATGAAATTAAAATCTGGTATTTTTAGATAATTCTGTGATGTTTTTATTAATATTAATTCAAAATAAGAAATGCTTGTATAATAATAATAATGATAAATAATTAAGTAAAATTACTAATTATTTAACTTTTTAAAATAATTTTGTACATTTTTAAGAAAATCTGATTAGATTATTTTGACTTACTGAGATAATTTTATAATTGTTTTTTTTTTGTTCATCTCAACTAATTTATAGTAATGTGATGAAAACAAATTTTACTATAAATGGTTCAGGATATAAGATCCTTACTACCAATGCTGGGAGCAAAATTCTATTACATTACACTATTTACATTATTCGAACTGTTGTCCTCATCTTTGTCACCATATTCATTACAACGTTTCGGCCGTTGTACGCTCTGGCTTTCTTCAGGTGGTTGGAATGTCAAACTGAACCCTTTATTTTGCTCACTGGGGTAGACTGTTCTAGTTCCACATGCCATGTTTAATGGATGTCAGTTATCAGTTATCGCCTGTTAATTCCCCTTTGCACTTAATTCTCCACTGCCTTAACCCAGGCATTGAACACACACTCTTTGGGTCCTGTCACTAGATCTCATGCCTTTATCCACTGTGCCATGTTTCCTTGAGGACATCCATTAGACATGGCATGTGGAACAAGAAAACTCTACCCTAGTGAGCGAAATAAAGGGTTCAGTTCAACAATCTGACCACCTGAAAAAGGTGGGAGCATACAACGGCCGAAACGTTGTGATAAATATGGCGACAAAGATGAGGACAATAGTCTGAATAATGTAAATAGTGTATGCACATAACGTTTCACAAATATGGCTTTTATTAAAATAACATTGTTATTACAAAGAATACTGCTGATTGCCAAATGTGGCTGTTTTTTTAAAAATATACAAACTTCATATTGGGTCCAAGCTTTTCAATACATGTGTCATCATAAGGTGTGTGAATAAGAAAAGAAGAGAAAGTTATATATATATATATTTTCAGTCCTTTGTTTTAAAAATTTTTACTGCATTCTTTTGCATTCAAGCAAAAAATAATGGCACATGTACTGCTCAAGAAAGATTTGGTTTTCTTGTCTTCTCTCTTTTTTATATTACACCTCTGATGATGAGTGATATGAGTTGAAAGCATGGTCCCAATATAGAAGTTTGGCTGTTTTATACATCAATAACAACCACTATTGAAAAAATATTATTCAGAAAAAAATGGCCAATAAATTTAATTTTTTTGTTCTTGAGAATTGACAACAAAATTAATGAATACTATTTTTTTTATTAGATTCTTTATTTACACTATTATATTTTTATTGGAATGTTTGGTAAAACATTGACTAATTGCCAATTGATCCAAACTTTATAAATGGTAAACAATAAGGATTTCTTTATAGTTGGTTCATATATTTTAATAATTTAGTAAATGTTTATAAATGTATGAAAAAAAATTATTTTCATATTTCTTGGTAAATGATAAATATGGAATTGCATTAGTTTTAATTGTATTAGATTTTAGCATGTTTGAAATATAAAAATATTCTTGTAAATAAACAATCTAATAAATAAATAGTTTTGAATATTTTTGTTGTAAATTCTGAAAAACAAAAAAATGTATAAATTCACATCCATTATATGTTTAGATTCTATGATAATTCTAATCATTTTTTTTTTAAATGATAACATTGCCAGGGAGTGAAGATAATTAAAATAATAGTGGTATCAATGGGAAAAAAAATCACTCTATTTTTTGTGGGCATGAAGGTTCAAGTTTGCCAAAGCATTTTCAGTAGACAAGTCAGTATGCTTTCAAAATATTTGTATACATTTTCAACTAATTTAGCAAATTTATTAACCTTTCCATCTACTCCCATCTTTAGGGATAGCCTCAGTGTAGCTTTAGAAGTGGTTGCATGACTAGTTGTTTCTTTTATGTGTTAGCCATCATGTCCTCATTTGTGACTTTCAGTGAGTCCTCTGTATTGTTCCATCCCTGGTTTAGTCTTCATACAAATCACTTTGGACACTAAACTGGAATTTTTGATTTTGTCACCTGCAGAGTATAATAAGGTCAGTTGGGCACCATATGTGAGAAGAACACCATGACATAATTTATTCCACCGAAAATTTGGAAATGTCATTTTCACTGGAAGCTTCATTTCAGAGCGTTTTTATGTCAATCTGAGAGCAGGGCAGAGAATTCGGAAAGAGTTGGATGAGTCTAATGGTGATTACGAATGTGTTTAGAGTGATCACTAGTGATGGTGATGTTATGCCTGCATTACATCTGGCCACCTAACTTCCCAGACTGCAATCCCCTTGGTTATTATGTTTGGGGTGCATTTGAGCAGAAGACCAACAAAACTTCTTGTAACACCAAAGATAAACTGAAGGCATGGATTGTAGCAATATTCATCAACTTAGACAAGGAGACCATTCAGAAGATGCAGGAGATTCCAAAGTCAACTGAAGGACATGTTAGTAGCAATTGGTAATTTTATTGAATAAATTTTCTCTTTAGTATTTCAATATATTTTTGTGCAATTTTGGTAAATATATCTTTTAAAAGGAGTTGTCAGTATTCTTTCAATTTTTGCTTAATTTAGAAAACAATTTATCCATCTCACCCTACATATGTACATAAAGTGAATTTATATCTCTACTGGTCATGAGTTTGTCAGTCATATTTGCTGTCTTTAGTTTTCCAACTAGGTTGCTCAAATTTTTTTTTTATATGTGATGGATTGATTGTTTCAAGGAGAGGGGTTAAAATTTTGTTATGAATAGCTGGTTTGTAGGGGGGAGGGTGCTGCCTATTCCTGAAATAATGAGGCCAAATAATGAAAAACTCATTACCACAGGGGGACCCTTACATGCACTAATGAGACTATCAAAAAATCAAGAAATTTACATTTCCTCCATGGACAAGGTGAGTGGGATTGTCATAATGAATAAGAACTCATACAATGACAAAAAATCAATCAACTACTAAACAAGATTGACACCTATGCAAAAATAAATGCACAGAAATTAATTACAGAAGCAGAAAAATTTAACGATTGTTATGAGGAAACTAATTAAAAATGAACCCAAATGTTAGTCTAGATTAATAGAAAATCATCCAAGAATACCCAAAATTTATGGTCTCCCTAAAACCCACAAAACAGATATCCTAATGCACCCCATTATTTCAGGAATAGGCAGCACCCTCCCCCATACAAACTGGCCTAAAGCCATAACAAAAAATTAACGCCTCTCCTTGAAACAATCATTGTTTTTTATTATGTTTTTTGTTTATGGCCAAACTTAGTTCTGGGATATTACTTCAGAGATAATCAACTTGTTTCTTCATTTATACATGCATAAAGGCAAAGTTCCAACGAAAAGCCAAACCAATAAAAGCAGAAGATAAAATTCCAAATAATTCCATCAAGAACACAAAGCAACTATGATAGTGACTTAGCTGCTTTGGGTAATGTCGGAATGGACAGATTCAATAATTCCCAAGACACCCAAACAAGATCTAATACAAAACAGAACTTTGTCTCCAAATGTTAGATTTTCAGTTCCAATCAGTTTTGCATGTCTTTGGCTTCTTCTATTCTTACCTGAAGAGGTTGTGAGACAGATTATAGGCTTACGTTTTTATATATTTTGGTAACAAATCAGGTGACATTTTTATCTCTCACAAGTCATTCTACAAAGTGTGTCTTGTCTTCTTTTATCTGCAGAATTTGGGAATCGACTGAGGGCAGTCTCTGTGAGATCTGTTGAATATCTTCTCTGAAATGGTAAAAGATTTCCAGTTTCCATGTGGGAAATGTTTTAGTCTACCAAAGTTATAAGAAATAATCTGACTACTAGTAAAGCGTTGGTTACATTCTTATGAGAGATTTTCAGATTTCATTTGGTCACTTTATCTGTGGCAAAATGAATATAATATATTTCAAAGAAAGAATGAAAGTCATAATGGTGCCTTTATAATGTTTGGTGAGCATTTTGCATAGAAATTTTATTTGCACACAAAGACACACATACACACATATATATATTAAAATAATGAGAAAGAACAGTAAGATTTATAATCCTGTGTTTTTATTAATTATTTTTATTTTTAAAAAACAGTGCTCAGTACAATTCTGCAGAGCATAAACATTATAAATTTAGTATCTGTCTATATTTCTGAGATGAGGTATTATGTACACTATTTACATTATTCAGACCATTGTCCTCATATTTGTTGCCATATTTATTACAACGTTTTAACCATTGTATGCTCTGGCCTTCTTCAGGAGGTTGGAATGTCAAACTGAACCCTTTATTTCGCTCACTGGGATAGACGGCTCTAGTTCCACGTGCCATGTTTAATGGATATCAGTTATCAGTTATCTCCTGTTAATTTCTTTCTGAAAGTTCTACACTGCCTTAACCGGGTATTGAACTCACACTCTTTGGGTCCTGTCACTGGATCTAGCTAACCCCTTTATCTACTGTGCCATGTGTCCTTGAATAAATTTCAAAATAAGTTATTCCAAAAATCACTTGAAAATCAAGCAGTACTAAGGATTTTAATTTTATTCTATAATTAAATTTGAAGTATTTAGTCTCTGCTTTTGAAACATGGTAATTCCTGTGTAGCAATGAGGCCATATTTTTAAATTAGTAAATTTATAATATATAAGAAATGGATTTATTAATCCAGCATTTTTATTATTTCAAACATTATTGTGGATTTGATTATTTGAAATAGACAGCCCCGTTTTTATTTTAAACAGTGTGTATTGCAGCTATCAGGTCTTACAAATTTGGGAAATCTTAATAAAATATATGTGTGTGCATAAAATATATATACACATACATACCCCATGCACATATGCACAGGTGCTAAAAAGTTATCAGCCTGATCAAGAAGACCTTAAGTAAAAATGTCTAATATTTCATTATTGTGCTAGATGAAAGTGGGTCTGCCTAAAAAAGTTTTAGTAACGCACCCTCATATATAGACAAAGTGAGAAAACAAAACTTGCAAAATTGTTAAAACTTTTGAAACATATTTATCTTGAATAAATACATCTATTAATACAAATACATATTATTAAAACTTATAATATGAGAATTAATAATTTATTTGATGTTGTTTGCATTAGATTAAGTTACAGCCTTCACATGATTTTGAAAAGCTGTACAACTCTTAATCGCTTTGTCTTTGGACACCTTGATCCAATTCCTCCAAAATGGCAGTTTTGAGAGAATTGATGCCATTAGCTCTTGCATACAGACAACATCAAGGTTTGCTTTCTTGCATTCTTCTAAAATGATCTGATCCTAACTGGACAGTGATTTGGCCTATTTTCTATTTGAAGAATTTTTAAACTTTGGATTTTTTACTTGATGTTGATAAATGAGGTGGCTGACTAGACCTTTCCTGATTTTTGATTTCAGCTTGGTGTGTCTTCATGTAACAGGAGATGTCATATTTTGTTATATTTTTAGGCATTATTATGAGGAAAAAAAGGATCATTTTATATCAGTTTTCTTCTCCTAGATCAGGTGCAATCTTTTTGAAAATGCAAGCCAAAACCAGCCAAATTGCTGACAAAATTTTTCCATGTGCCAGCAAAAATGTTTGGGAAACAGATTATTTGGTATCTCTTAATTATGTGAAGAACTTTTTTAAATAATAATAAATCCACCCTGCAAAGCAGTAAAGACAGTATTTTAGGAAATTATGTAAATCATGTAAAACTGACTGAATTAAAAAAAATTATGACGGGTTTTTATGAAAATGTTTCTTGTGATATTTTTTTAGCTTGTAAGTATAAATGTAACTGCCATACATATTCCCACAATTTAAAAACATTATTAACTATTATTAGCATCAATTAAAAAAGGTTATCTCTAACCATTATTTTTTTCAATTAATCAATCATCACTTTTTTCCCAGTTATACATTCTTATCATTAAAACACTGTAAAAGGTTATCGAAAATAATCTTTTGCTGATTTTAAATCCTTTATAAATGATGTATAATATATATATATATATATATATATATATATATACACATCTTCACAATTACATTTAAAAAGCCCTGTCCATTTGCCACTTTCAAAAGAAAACAGATAAAATTAGAGACAGAAAACTTGTTGACTCTTTTTACTTATTGTCAGTGGACTTCTTGATCACTGATGACTGCGATTTTATATTGGATTTATATTTAGTAACCGTGAGAGATATGCTTGTACTACTAGTTACATCCATCAGGCTAACTCTTGTTACAAGTCTTAGCAAAGTTCATCACTGAGAACAAAGATTCACAAGCATATGTAGATGAAAACATGGATAGTAATGCTGTTGCAAGTTTTTTTTAAAACGGACAAAATTCTCTGGAATGGTATTCCAAGTCCTTTCTACATTGTAACCCGGATATAAGAGAGATTTTCTCTGGTCCCAAATTAGAGCCATACTTACCGAAACAAAATTGACAAAACCCGGATATAAGAGAAACCCACATATAAGAGACCTCTTCTCTGATTCCGACAGCTCTCTTATATCTGGGTTACACTGTACCTTGTTTTCCACATTTCTTTAATCGCTCCTTTTCAATATTTTCCAAGTCAGCTCTAAGGTCAAGAAATTTCTGCTTCCAAATTGAGCTACTTTGAAATTCAATCAACTGCATTTCAAAATCATCCAGATCTATCCATGAAAACATTTGAAAGTTCAGTTCATCCAGTTTGATACTGTCTGGAAACTTAACGGATTTTGCTGTTTCCTGCTGTCCTCTGAATTTATCAAATCTTGTAAAGAACTGCTCAACAGTTGATTTGATGATGTTTACAAACAGCTTTTGAAGACATAAGCAGTCTGTTCTATCATCTTTTGCAAGATCCTTGATATACCTCTTTAGGTTTGGGAAGTATCTAAATCTCTCATTATTTACATCTCTCCTAAAAACTTCTAGTTTCATTTTGAAAAGCCTTTATGTAACAAAACAAAGCAACAAGTGTCTTACCAGAGCCTTGTAATTTAATATTCAAGTCTTTTAAATGTTCACAAAAATCTTCAAAAACACTTTACAAATCCCCTTGATGTTAGACAATTCTTGATAAGACACTTGTTGGTCATTCAAAAAAATTTTTATCTCGTCTAAGCATTCAACAAATCATTTCAGAACCAAACCTTGGCTATGCCAATGAACATAGTTGCATATTTTTAGTCGTTTATATACAGATTATCTCATTCAGTAAAATTTGAAATGGTTTGTTATGTAAAGCCCGAGCAGAAATGTAATTAACAACCTATGTAACTGTTTCCTGAAGTTACTTTAGGTCAGCTTTTGTGTATAAACCCTCCTCATGTATGATGCAATGAAAACATATCAGTGGATGACCAACATCTTTTGCAAAAAGTTTTACAAATCTTGCCTTCTCACCAGTCAAGCTGGGGCTGCCATCTGTTGTGGCAGATACTTCTTTTGAAATGTGAATTTGTGAGTAGATAATTCATTCGCAACTGCTTTATTTTAGCCGAGGTAGTCCACTTGGGTAGTGTTACAAGGGTAACCATCTTTTCACATACTTCATCACCCCTACAAAATCGAGAAAATATGGCTAGCCTAGCTGATGATGTAATGTGCGTGCTTTCATCAATACAAATAGAAAAACAACTTACATACAGAAAAATCTTTTGCCAGTTGTTCAGCTGTATTCCTTTCCAATTTAAGTATCCTATCCTCAGCTGTTTTCTTACTAACCGATCGCTGAATATTTTCTTTTCTGAAAAATTGTCGAAAGGAAAGGCGCACATGTTAGCCAAGCTTCTTTAATATGCCCCCCATCACCGAGTGGCTTTCCATGTTGGGCAATAACTTTTGAAATCTCAAAACTAGCAGCAACTAAGTTGGAACTAAGCCTGTCGGAAATAAAGTTCATAAAAGTATCAGCATGTTCTTTCAAAATGTCTCTTTACAGAAGAAGTCCTACAAATGATTGTTTCGGAACAGAAAATACATAATTCTTTATTGTCTTTCTTAATCATGCCAAATTTTTCAATCCAGTATTCTTTAAATTCTCTAATACCCTCTTCATTTGAATGACATCGTTCCTTAGCTGATGATCGTGGCATTCTGCACAATCTCTAAAGGGCATAAAATAAAAATACATGAGATAATGATATACATGAAAGGAGGAGAAAGAATAAAAATAAGTCGAAAAGGGAATCTAATGAATAAGTTTTTGTGTGCCAGAAAGAAATAATCAGCATGTCATGTTTGGAATGTGTGGCCAAGGGCTGCCCACTCCTGCCCAAGATAGATGACCACTAATATGGCTGTCTATCTACCCATTTGATTTTATGTCAGAGTTTGCCTTCTCCTAGATGAACTGCCTTCACAATGGCCAAGTATGTTCATCTCACCTGCTTATAAAGACATGTTTTAGAGTTTAACAGGTGAGTGGTATCCCATTGCCTTCTTTATGGTAATTGTAAATTTTAACTTAGTTAAAGGTGAAAAGGTCATTTTTTTTTCTCGCCTTGGCATTTTAGGGCTGGAGGTGAGTTGGTTTCCCTACCTACCAAAAGCAACACGGTATTTTTTTTTTTTTACCAAAATTAGCAAAAGAAAAATTAGTGAGTGGAAGTTTTTGCCCATTAACATAGCACAAACGCAAGAAGAAAATATAGTAAGTAATTTCACCGGGTATACAAATAGACAAATTAAAAGTGTCAAATACCTCTGAAAACATCCTGGTTCAACAATTGAAGTTAACGTTTGGTTTATTTTATTTTACGGTATATCAACTTCACTAATTACATTATTCAGACTATTGTCCTTATCTTTGTTGCCAAGTCGGTAGAATGTCAAACTGCACCCTTTATTTCGCTCACTGGGGTAGGCTGTTCTAGTTCCACATGCCATGTCTAATGGATGTCAGTTATCTCCTGAAAGTTCTCCACTGCTTTAACCAGGTATTGAACTCACACACTTTTGGTCCTGTCACTGGATCTAACTAACGCCTTTATCCACTGTGCTATGTGTCTACCCCAGTGAGCGAAATAAAGGGTTAAGTTTGACATTCCAACCACCTGAAGAAAGCTGGAGTGTACAATGGCCAAAATATTGGGATAAACATGATGACAAAGATGAGGACAATAGTCCGAATAATCTAAATAGTGTACATAATAACTCATCTCAGATATATAGACAGATACAACCTTGCTAATTTATTTAATGCTGATTTTTAGGATAGGTTCATATGAATAGAATATGTTTTCTTTGTAAGAAATCAGTTTGTAGATCTTATTTTCAACAGGCTTAATATGTGACATAGCAGGATATATACAGGTTGTGATGGGTAAATTGTTGCCATTTGATATTTTTAATTTTGCATATGCATGTTGTTTGTTTTTGATTTTGTCAACTGCATAGTATAGTAGGGTTGGTTGGGTACAGTCTGTGAGAAATAGAATGAAATGACATTTGTGATGGAAGATCCAATATGGACATTTCAGTGTGATTGGGTGTCAGTGCAGAGGATTTGGAAAGATCTGGATGAGTCCAATGATATTTACGAAGGTGTAGAAGTCAAGTGACTTACCTGCCAACATGGCTGCCTTCTTCTGTTTCCTTGTAATTATTTATTGTACTATGTAAAAATGTGGCACAAGGCCGAAATGTGGAAAGGATGGTCATCTTTTGTCTTAACTTTAAACTTAGCTAGCCACAATCACTGACCCAAACATACAAACAATGTTCCTTTCACCAAAACGACACATCCATTACATACCATTCTTACTACATCCACCAAAATGCCTCAGTGACTCTATGAAGTTCTAACTAGTCCCCATATATACAATTCATTGTCTGTGGGGGGAGAGGAATAAAATTACATCTAAAAACCCCAATGAATATTTACAATGAATAAAATCTATATACAAGAAACTAAACAAAGATTTGTTAGTAGTAAAACCCCCCACAGCCCTAACTGTGGTAGAAACATCAGTTAACTGGACAAAATCAATGCGGGACTTAAAAAATATATATAAAACATTTGTATAATCCATGCACTCGCTACAAGCACACACTCAATCAAACACAACAACAAATACGAAAGACACACTCGGAACGAGAGGCGCCCCGCACCCACCAGAGAACTGATATCACTAATCACCTAATGATGGGAGGGGTGGGGAATTAAACAAAAGAAAAAAATAGGGCCAGAAATAAAAGGGGGCCAATGAGCATACACACCCTAGCTAAGTTAACATGGGAAAAAAAAAAGAAAAGGTAACTAAAACAAAACCGACCCTAAACTAACCTATACATGGGAGGGGTTGCCAATGTTCACCCCAGCAATCCCAAAATTCTTAAAGCCTAACTGGCATCAAAAAGCCACTCCAGGTCAGCACCTTTCACTCTGCAGAGACGCGCAAGACTCACCCACCTTTCACCAAATTCCAATGGATGGAGTCACTTCCTTTCCGTCCTGATCTTGATTTTAAGCTGATGCTTAAAGAACAAGATCAGTTGGGAAGAGGTAAACTTCTCGTCCCCATGGAATTCCTTCAGCCGCGTCGTCCATATCACAACTCGTATAACCCCCAGTAAGCAAAGGAACACATAGAGCTCGGCCTTAGTCAACGGCGGTACTATATTGCTACAGACGGAACTGGCCTCGAGGACAAAGAACTTTCTGTGCAGCATGCGAACCATGATATCTTCAATGAACTTGCACAACGGAGCTACGACACTACAATGAAAGAAGGCATGACCTAGGGTCTCCACCTCCCCACTGCAGCGAACGCAGTTTGGTGACTTTGCCAAACCTGCTGCGCGAAGTCATTTGCCGACCCAGAGGGCCCCTCGAATCACCAGGCAGGTGAGTGATGCCTCAGGGTTAGTGAGACATTTCAACCCGGGTGCCCAAGGCCATATGCAGCAAGCCTCCAGCTTCGTCAGACCGAGCTCGCCTATCAGATCATCTTGAACGTTCCCCCTAACTAACACCTGATATAATGCCTTACGAGACAACGGCTGGATGTCGGAGAGGCCATCCTTCGCCCGTAAGATTCGCTTGAGGGCCAAGTGACATTCATGATAGAGCCCTCGCCTCGATGATTATGGCCGGCGTCTTCCTCACACGAGCACACATTTCTCAAGGATGGAAAATCTTTATGGACGTCTTCCTTCCAGAATTCGCCGTTCTCATCCAGTTGCATACACATCCTGTCTAGATAAGTAATGCGAAGCATATTTCGACGAGTCTCAACGCAAGGCACCCCCAGCTCGCCATCAGAGGGATGGAGGTAACAGATCTCGCGACTAACCATGGCGGACCTGCCTCTCCACAAGAAGGAGAACAAGAGCCTTACAAAAGCCAATAAAGTGTCATACGGGAGTGGAAGCACGGAGAGTCGGTAAAGGAGAATCGGGTAGATGTGCGAGGCACATACTTCTGCCCTCCCCTTCAAGGAGAGATTCCTTCGAGTCCACAGATGTACTGCGAGCTCAGCCTCTTGCACCTCCGACCAATTCATTTCCAACAGGAGGTCGGGTCCGAACCAGATGCCGAGTATCTTGACCAGCCCGTCCGTCCAGAGGAAAGGTCCGGGAAGAGAAACTCCCCTCCACGAACCCAACTGCAAGCCAACAGACTTATTGCGGTTGATCCTGGCCCCTGTCACCATCTCATAACCCTTGATTTCTTTGCTGACTTTGTTAATTTCGGCCCTACTCAATACCAGAACCGAAACGTCATCAGCATAGGCGGAGTACCTGGCCGAGGTGGTAGCACCAGGTAAGGAAATTCCACGAAGGACCGGATTCGTCTTCAACTTACGCAGGAAAGGTTCCAACGCAAGAACGTAAAGCAATGGAGACAGCAGACAACCTTGATGAATGGAGCGAGACAAAATGAAAGGCTTCGATCTTACCCCATTCACTTCTACCAGCGCACCGGGGGACGCATACAGCAGTCGGATCAAAGTGCGAAAGTCCGGCCTGAAACCGGCGGCTGAAAGGACAGCCTCCAGAAACTGATGGTCAACCCTATCAAAAGCCTTGGACTGATCTAAATTGATCAGCGCGGCATCACTGTCGACTTTCTCGATGATCAAGCGTACCAAATGAAGGTTGTCCTGAATAGTCCTGCCCTTCACAGCACAAGTCTGCTCGGGACCAATCAGACTAGAGAGGACAACCTGCAAACGGTCAGCTAAGACCTTGGCTAAAATCTTCAACTCTGTATTTAACATCGTCAAAGGCTGATAATTATCTACCTCATCCCCACCATCTTTCTTCTTGCGAAGCAACTTGCTCACACCCCTGGTGAAGTGTTGAGGAATAGACCCCTCCCTTATCCAGTTGTTGAAAATCAGTGCCAGCAAGGGGACAAAGACGGGCGACTGCCTCAAGTACATTTCATAGGGAAGTCCATCTAATCCCGGAGTCTTGTCCAGGCCAGCTCATCCCAGATCTCAGACTCTGTTATGGGACCCTCGCACCCAGCCTCTTCCGCCGCCCTAAGGTGGGGAAAGTCGGCTAAATAGGCATCGAACTGAGCAGGGCTCAGACCGGGCTCCCTGGTAAAAAGCTCCTGAAAGTAGTCACGAAAAGCCTCGCAAATGCCACGTCTGTAGTCACAGTCAGCTTGTCCTGCAATGTGATGCTCGCGATATGCCGACTAGATGCTCTACGAGCTTCCTCTGAACGCAATGAAGCGACCATATTCGTAGCCTCACAAGACATTTTTTTTATCCTAGCCCTAACTACTAGAGCTTGATCCTTCTTGATAAGCAAGGAGGCAAGCTCCGCCTTTGCTAAGGCTATGTCCCCACTATCACGGGATTTTATCGCCCGATCTACTTTGGCCTCGAGACTTTTGTGCTCCTAACCCTGCTAGATTGTGTCGTCGGCTAAAATCAGCAGGAAAAAGACCTAAGTTTTGATTTAAAAGAGCCCCACCACTTATTCCCAACCACAGCCCCCGACAATTCCCGCTGTAACATTAGTAAAAGCTGGTCCCGGAAATCTTGATCACCAAATAATGATGAATTTAATTTCCAGTAACCAGCCATCTTAACCCTCGGCTTATCTAAGTTTACCCGAACCTGGACAAGCCTATGATCCGAGTAAAGTATAAAATGGAAACTTGGACATTCTAAGAGCCCTACTTCGAATCTCTTAACTAGAACTCGGTTGATGTAGCTTGCGCTAACCACCGTATCCGAGCTGCCGGCCCTAGTCCAAGTTCATGCTACCTCCCGGGGGTGCTCATTTCGGTACTTATCGACGAGATCTAACCCGTCGATAAAGCCCTGAAACGATTTCACATCCGGATTGTTAGTACCCGGTTTTTGCCCTATACGATCTATATCGGGATCAAGGATGGCATTCCAATCACCTGCTAGAACTACTGAACAAGAAGTCGTCAAAAATGGCTCGATCTGCCAAAACAAACCAGGCCGCTGCGCATGGTCATTGGGCGTATAAACCCCAATGAGACGAAGAGCCTGATCCTTTATGGTGACATCCTGCACGCAAAGCCTGCCCGCCGGGTCCACAAAGACCTAGAGCACACACCGCATCCAGAGACTTGCTCACCAACCAGGAAACACCCCTCGAGCGTCCATCAAAACATGCTGAATAGAGGACGAACCTCTTAGACAGAATGTCCTCATGATTGCGAGATAAAAAATGGGTCTCCTGTACACAACATACATCCACCCCGAGGTGCTGAAGATCATTATCAAGCCTCGCCCTTTGAGACTCCAACCTCAGGCCCTGGACATTCAGACCTGCTAACCAGAGAGCCATTATCAGACCTAATTAGGGTTGGGACACTGGTTTGAACATGGTCGGGGTAAGGATACCGACAGTCTCACCCATAGATCCATGGCCCATCTCAGTCTTGATGGTACCGTCTTGGGAGAGACCGCCTATATCCCTGGGAAAATTCAGTTTCAATGCTCTGTAAAGGGAGGTGTGAACTAAAACTGGGACCCTCCCTGCACAAAAGTTTTTCAAATGATTCAGTTTATCACTTTCAGCGATGACAATTGGAGGAGACATTTTATATGAACTAATCGCCTCCTCCAACATGGCCCATGCTTGATGAGCTGCGGTTCCTGTTCTTATTACCATGAGAACTCTCTGGGCATTGGGAAAATTATGAGGGTCTTCCATGTCTTTATCCGCGTACTGCCTTATCGAGAGAAGGTACTTCAAATCTTGGATTCGGTTCCCGTAGTCTCTGGCCCTTTCAGCCTGGGCCGGGGAAATTCTGCAGATATCCTCCCCTGTATAATAACTGTGTTTTGCCGTTTTCTTCTTCTTTTCTTTTGTGTCCTGTGTAGGACTTCTCTGCCTTTTTGGTGTGGGAGGAGGCATTTCAGGGTTTTTAATGGGGGAAGGACTGGGAGTATGAAGAGGGGTATATAAGGATTTTTGTTTATATGGGCTGGGATCTCTACTGAGGGGAACAGTTTTAAAGGGTGATGATAAAGGGGTGGAAAGTTTCTGTGGGGAAGGATGTTTTGGAGTCGCAGGTGGGGACAAGGTAGATGGCGATGAGGGAGTGCCTTTTTTAGTCTGCGATAGCCTCTGCTTGTCTAGTTTATCTTTTAGCTGCTTTATCTTTTCTGATTTTGCAAATCCAGGGTCATATTTTTGTTGTTTCTCTCTCAATGTCTCGCCAGAGACCGGGGCATTGCCCTTAACGTTGACAGTGGGAGTGGGGCTGTACGTGTCTTTTGCCCTTGGGGCTTCACTTCCCACTGGCCTTACCAGCAACCAGCCATTCCCCCTCCCCCTTCTCCACAACTCCACTAGCAGCGGGCGAAGGCTCTTTGAGGAATGTGGCCTTTGTGCCAACGAGAGGTTTATCCGACCCGGCCCTGGAAGCTGGCATGCCCATTACAGGCGAGGCGGAAGGTAACGACACGGTCAGAGGGGGATCTTGGTCGATTGGCGCTTGACTTCCAGAGGCCTTCTTCTCTGGGCAGGAAGATGAGAGGTGACCAGTCTCTCCACACTTCCAACATACCAGTTTGCGGCCGGTCACAATGACCGGCAGTTTCAAGCAGCCTACTACCAGACAGTTGGGGATGGAGCGGAAGGCCTGTTCGTTCAACATTATATCAAAACTCCCCCCCCCTTTCAGGTTATCGCAAGAAGCACCCAGAATCGCGCCATACTGTATATTGCTACACTGGTCCTTCTTCGCCCTTCATACTCTGTGCGCAAAATCAGCTCTTTTGTTATCAAGTCGCGACTTGATGCAGCGACACAGTCTTCTGCAGTGGGTAGCAATATGTCCCACATGAAATATTTTGCTCCCTTAACAATTCTAAGGGTCTTAAACCCCAGGGACTCCAGTGATTTTAACACTGTGTCTTTCGTCGAGCGACAAATTTTGCGCGAACGCTTGTCCACGACAAAGATCGACACAATTCTTTTTTCAATCTTTCGTAATTCCTGGGCGTCTTCCAAGAGTCCACCTTCCACGACAAGGTGAGCGTAACTCTTGGCTCGCTCCAGGAACTCTGCAACATTGATTATACAACTCAGTGGGGACGACCAACAAGAGGGCAATTCCCCGGCCTCTGCATTCTTATTTTTCTTCAGTTCGTTTTCGCCATTCCCAGCCTCTTTGTTTTCCAAAATTTCAATCTTTTTAGACTCTGAGGTCTCCGCAGCTTTTTTTAGAGTATTCACCATTTCTTCGTTAGATGGAACTAAAAAAGGGTACTCATCAGTATCATTTTTATCAGGAGGTTTTTTTTTATGGAGAACAAATGTTTTTTTGCAGTTTTTTTAAAATCCGGAATTACTGGTTTCTTTTTTTTAATCAGAAAAGACGGCACTAATCTTGTTTTTTTTTCCATTTTTTGAAGAAGGAAAGGGAAGGGGAGGGTTGGAAGGAGAAAAGGGAAGGGGAGGGGTGATAGGAAAAAAAAATTGGGGCGGGGGTAAAAAAGTGGCGGTAAAAAGTAAATAAAAGCGATACAAAAAATTTAAACTAGTAAACAGAAGGGCATAAAAAAAAAATGGGGGAGGCTAAAAGTAAATAAAGTTTCTCTTATCAGCGAAACAAATAGACCGACAAAAAAATTAAGACAAAAGGACGTATAAAAAAAATTTAAGACGAAAAATGTTTCGCCTAAGAAATTAACAAATTTAAACAATTAAACAAAAACGCAAAACAAATAGACGTAAGACAGACGAGAAAACGTGAACAAAGTTCACAAAAACGAAGAAAGAACAAAAAATTAAAAGGACTACAGACAAGAAAGCAACAAATTACACAATAAAAAGAAAAATTATAAATGGAAAATTAAGAGAAAACACTATACAAAATAAAATACAAAACTAAAAGCGTGACAATTTACAATATGGCTGCCGCTAAAAACCGGTCAAACCAAAAACAAAAACGTTAAATAAGTAAAAAAAGCACAGAAATTTACAATTTAAACAGAAAATTTAAAAACAAATATTATACAGACGTAATTAACAGATAAAATGCAAAACTTTTACAGATATTAAAAGAAAAACACAGAAATAATTAACACGTAATAAATAAATAAAAAAGTTCGGACGAGAAACGAAAAATAAACAGATAAACTCCGGGGTGTGGGCACAGAAAGAAAAAAATGAAAAATAAAACGTAAAAGAAAATCAAAACTTTAAAATAAAAAAGGAATAAATAAAAGCAAAAATTGAAGTAACTGTAAAAAAAGAGGGTAAGGAATTAAGAACGTTAGAAAAATGAAAAATTTAACAAAAAAGTCACAAAGCAACGTTAGAAAAACGGTAAAATAAATCAAAACTTAACTAAATTAAGGCAGTCAAATGTTCAGTGTAAAAATCCACAGACAGAAATATGTCTAACAAGGTCAGACAAGAAAACAGGAGTAAAAAACTTGTTTCCTTGTAATTATTTATTATACAAAAAGTACAAATGTGGCACAAGGCCAAAAATTGGGGAAAGGGGGCAAGGATGGTCATCTTCTGTCTTAACTTTTAAACTTAGCTAGCCGCAATCACTGACCCAAACATACAAACAATGTTCCTTTCACCAAAACGACACATCCATTACATACCATTCTTACTACATCCACCAAAATTCCTCAGAGACTCTATGAAGTTCTAACTAGTCCCCATATATACAAATCATTGTCTGTGGGGGGAGGGGAATAAAATAACAACTAAAAACCCCAATGAAAATTTACAATGAATACAAAACTATATACAAGAAACTAAACAAAACTTTTTTTTTTTTTTGTTAGTAGTAAAACCCCCCACAGCCCTAACTGTGGTAGAAACATCAGTTAACTGGACGAAATCAATGCGGGACTTGAAAAAAATATATAAAACATTCGTACAATGCATGCACTCGCTACAAACACACACTCAATCAGACACAACAACAAATACGAAAGACACACTCGAAACGAAAAGCGTCCCGCACCCACCAGAGAACTGTTATCACTAACCACCTAACGATGGGAGGGATGGTGAATTAAACAAAAGAAAAAAAAATCGGGTCAGAAATAAAAGGGGGGGGTCCAATGAGCATACATACCCTAGCTAAGTTAAACTGGAAAAAAAAGAAAAAGGTAACTAAAACAAGACCGACCGAAACTAACCTATACAAGGGAGGGGTTACCAATGTTCACCCCAGTAATCCCCAAATCCTTAATGCCTAACCGGCATCAAACAGCCACTCCAAGTCAGCACCTTTCACTCTGCAGAGACGCGCAAGAGTCGCCCACCTTTCGCTAAATTCCAATGGATGGAGTCGCTTCCTTTCCGTCCTGATCTTGACTTTAAGCTGATGCTTAAAGAACAAGATCAGTTGGGAAGAGGTAAACTTCTCGTCCCCATGAAATTCCTTCTGTTGCGTCGTTTATATCACGACTCGCATAACACCCAGTAAGCAAAGGAACACGTAGTGCTCAGCCTTAGTCAACGGCGGTACTATATTGCTACAGACGGAACTGGCCTCGAGGACAAAGAACTTTCCGTGCAGCATGCGAACCATGAGATCTTCAACGAACTTGCACAACGGAACTACGACACTACATTGAAAGAAGGCGTGACCAATGGTCTCCACCTCCCCACTGCAGCGCACGCAGTTTGGCGACTTTGCCAAACCCGCTGCGCGAAGTCTTTTGGCGACCCAGAGGGCCCCTCGAATCACCAGCCAGGTGAGTGATGCCTCAGGGTTAGTGAGACATTTCAACCCGGGCGCCCAAGGCCATATGCAGCGAGCCTCCCGCTTCGTCAGCCTGAGCTCGTCGATCAGATCATCTTGAACGTTCCCCCTAACTAACACCTGATATAATGCCTTATGGGACAACGGCTGTATGTCGGAGAGGCCATCCTTCGCCCGTAAGAGACACTTGAGGGCTAAGTGACATTCGTGATAGAAAGAGCCCTCGCCTCGAGGATTACGGCCGACCTCCTCCTCACACGAGCGCACATTTCTCAAGGATGGAAAATGTTTATGGGCGTCTTCCTTCCAGAATTCGACGTTCTCATCCAGTTGCATACACATCCGGTCTAGATAAGTAATGCGAAGCGTATGTCGACGAGTCTCAATGCAAGGCACCCCTAGACCGCCATCAGAGGGATGGAGGTAACAGATCTCGCGACTAACCATGGCGGCCCTGCCTCCCCACAAGAAGGAGAACAGGAGCCTTACTAACGCCAATAAAGTGTTAGACGGGAGTGGAAGCACGGAGAGTCAGTAAAGGAGAATCGGGTAGATGTGCGAGCCACATACTTCCGCCCTCCCCTTCAAGGAAAGATTCCTCCGAGTCCACAGACGAACTGCGAGCCCGGCCTTCTCTTGCACCTCCAACCAATTCATTTCCAACAAGAGGTTGGGACCGAACCAGACGCCGAGTATCTTGACCGGCCCGTCCGTCCAGAGGAAAGATCCGGGAAGAGAAACTCCCCTCCACGAACCCAACCGCAAGCCAACAGACTTATCACGGTTGATCCTGGCCCCCGTCACCATCTCATAACCCCTGATTTCTTTGCCGACTTCGTTAATTTCGGCCCTACTCGACACCAGAACCGAAACATCATCAGCATAGGCGGAGTACCTGGCCGAGGTGGTAGCACCAGGTAAGGAAATTCCGCGAAGGACTGGATTCGTCTTCAACTTATGCAGGAAAGGTTCCAGCGCAAGAACGTAAAGCAATGGAGACAGCGGACAACCCTGACGAATGGAGCGAGACAAAATGAAAGGCTTCGATCTTACCCCATTCACTTCCACCAGCGCACCGGGGGACGCATACAGCAGTCGGATCCAAGTGCGAAAGTGCGGCCCGAAACCGGCGGCCGAAAGGACAGCCTCCAGAAATCGATGGTCAACCCTATCGAAAGCCTTGGACTGATCTAAATTGATCAGCGCGGCATCACTGTCGACTTTCTCGATGATCAAGCGTACCAAATGAAGAAACTTGTTTCCTTGTAAAGCAAGCCAGCTGATTTTACCTCATTTTTATAGGAGAGTGCCTAATACACCAGTTAGGTTGGTCCATTTTGCTAGAATGGACCTGTACAATACATTTGCATGAGTGGTCTTTATTCACCGATATATTTCTCCATGAAATGACTCAAGTCGGTTTTAGTTTGGCTACTTGTATATCAGACCGGTAGCAAGCTAACCAATATTCTACAGAAGGTATGTCCATTTGGAAAACTCACTGTAATTATTCTTCTAAGAAAAAGAACTCCTGAATTTGTTGATGGGGGCCTCAGACTCAACACAAAGGCCTACATGAAATGCCTTAAGGTGATACGTCTACCTTGGGTTAACAGGGTGTCTGCTGGGAGACCCAGTGTCTGGCATCAGGACTCTGCAGCATGTCACATAAGCAGGAAAAACCAGTCATGGCTGTCAGACAATTTTTGCAATCCCCTTGATTATTATATCTGGGTACAGTGTAGTGAGAAACAAACAAAACTCCTTGTAACACCAAAGATGAACTGAAGGCAAGGATTATGGCATCATTCACCAACTTAAATAAGGAGACTGTCCAGAAGAGTTGCAGGAGATTCTGAAGTCATCTGGAGGATTTGGTTGAAACAAATAGTGATTTTACTGAATAAATTTGCTTTTTAATATTTCAAGATATTTTTGTGTAATTTTGGTCAAATGTATCTGTTAAAAGGAGTTGTTAGTGTCATTTTCATTTTTGTGTAAATTATACGACAATTTATCCATCGCACCCTCTACTGTTTGGAACTGGATGTATTTTTTCTCCTATGATCTTATAAATTCAACTTCATATATAGGGTATATATATACATTCAGATAGGTTTATATATACATACATATACACACACACATCCATATATGTGTGTGTGTGTTCATGCTAATAGGTAAATCAGTTTAGACATACATACTCATTTGCACTTTCATATATAAGGGAAAAATAGTACAGATAATACTTGTGATAGTGAGAAAGTAATGATGTTAAGGATGATTACACTGGTAAACATGTTTATAACTCCATAAAAATGAGTTTTCATGCATACATAAACAGTTAAAATAAAGATTTCCCAAGTGAATTGGATTTTCTCTCAGTGAAAGCACAAGGAAATTGAATGTTTTCAGTAATTAATGGATAGATTCAATTGAAAAATCTCTCTCATCCTGCCAATTTATGAACTAATGTCAGTAAAATGATTAATATTAAACACAGCAATTTCAATTTATTAGCTGTCCTGGAATGTCAATATTACTTACCACAAGTGCAAACATTCAACTATCTGGGTAGTGTGAAAACAAATGAGGAAAACATGGAAATTTGAAAGTCCAAAGGAATAGTGACAGACGCTTTTCAAAAGCTGAGTGAGGCAATAAAAGACAGAAAAATAATACTAGAAAAGTGTACTCAATGTTTGTATGATATTTAATATCCTATATGAAAGTGAATGTAGAATAGTTTTGGTCCATGTCTGAATAAAAGAAACGATTTGTGGTTCTTCCAATGAATTTCAAGAATATAATTTTCTTTTTACAGTAAGGTTCACCTTGTACAAGACCTGAGGGCTACTCAGGGCAGAGTGTTATGGTAGGAGGCAGTTTGTATGAATTGGAGGGGAAAATAGTGATTTTCTAAGCACAGCTTAGATGTGGCACAAGGCCGAAAGTATGGAGCATCTATTGAGGATCAAATTCACTACTCACTTGTAATTGATCTAGCAAGACAAGCTTTCATAGCGAAGAAAACGGTGACTTACCTCGTCAAACCAAGCGACAATGTTTCACGTGTATTCTACGATGGAAAATATGGGGGGAAAAGAAAATTACCTACCCCAAAAAAGGGCATGTATTCCGCATGACATGCTGAAGAAGGAATATTTAAATTTAATAACAAGTCCGTCGCAGGAGTCGCCATAAAAGTATTTTGATATGCAAAAATTGAGTGTCCAGCTGTAAACGAATGGAAAAAATGCTCAGCCGATAAAAGCAGTTGGTGTTCTTGAATCAGGGGAAATTTGAGTATTTTGGCTACTGTGTTTGTTAGAGAGTGAGTTATTTTTCTGACTGGTTGCATGCATTGTGAGATAGTACCTCCAAATCAAGTTTTTGGCATTTCTTTCTGTCCCCGATGTTTGAGTCTGAACTTAGTGATTTATTCTCTGCATTGTGGAAGTAATCTGCGAGAAATATTTCCTTTGCAATACCAGATCGCTTACAGCTTCCTAACCATTACACCACATCAAGGTGCCCAAATTGGAGGAGAAGATAATGGTTAACCCTAGAATTGAACTGGTTAAGATTGCAGTGATTGGGAAAGCATCTTTTTGGGAGTTGGTTCCACAGAGCAATGGTCAGCAGGAAGAAGATGTTTGAGTGGAACTTGCCGATGGAATACAAAGGAAATGTGGGTGTTTTTCTTATGATATAAGTGGAATGGCAGATCCTAGCCATGAATTTTAGACCTGGCAGAACCAACGAATGTAATTGAGCACTTTCTATGAAAGTAAACAATAGAGCAGCAAGAAGCTTGCCACATCTCAACTGTGAGAGAGAATTTGGAGAGTGGAAAACAATTTGTCGCCCACAAAAACACAGAGATGTTTTGTACTCTATCAAGGCTGGGGTATGTGGTCTGGGCACATCCCGCCCAAATATGATAATTATTTTGGGCCTGATCTGGTAGAGGATAGTATACCTGCATCTTTAGCAGTGACTAGTATGTAAGAGTTTCACTTGACATCAGGTGTGAGTTTAAGTCCCAACAGAGCATTGGAAAAACAAGGAAGTTCTAGGTAGAACAGGAACTACAAAGAAACTGTCAATAAAAAAAATGCTGCTGAAATTCAGAAAAAAAAGAACATTCAGATAGATTTTATATAATTTGTCATATAAAAGAAAAAATTATCAGATCACATGAGAAATTGTATGAAAAATTAAATCAAAGCACCTTGTCTGTTGTATTCAATGAAATGTGTATGAAAGAAGGATTGCTGCCAAAATTCACATGCACACACACACACACACACACACACACACACACATATATATATATATATATAAAAGTGAACATAGAAGTCAACACTCAGTCTGTTTCATACTAGATGCAATTGTCAGGGAACGTGGCAGCAGACCACCTACTTGATAAACTTGTGTAAATGGGGATGAGAAGCTTGACAAAGTATAAATATTACTAAGAGATACAAGAAAAAGGACGTTGTAGAGAGCCATGATCGTTCATGTTCTGAAAAAACACAGCACACAGAAAATATCTTATTTGCATTTTTATCACTTGTCTATCCAGTGAACCAAAGTATGTAACTTTTCAGCGAAACCAGACTTGGGAATTGAGTTCACAACAGCAGCTTTTTTCTTCTTTTATATGCTATGCCCCTTCAGGATGTAGGCGATCATGGCTCTCCACTTCACCCTATCCTTTGTAGCTCTCAATATGTTTTGTTCTTTTGCTACTTCTCCCAAACCCTGTTTTGTCATCCACTTACTAAAGCTTTCTAGGTGTGTCTCACATTGCTTTCCCTTGTCTCTCTTTTCCCCTATCTGCCCTGTGAGTATCAGATTCTCCAAGCCCTTCTTTCTCATTATGTGTCTCAGAAATTTCAACTGCCTCTTCCTGATGTTAAGTATAAGCTTCCTTCTTGTTTGCATCCTTTCCAAAATCTCATCGTTGATCACATGTTTGGTCCATGATATCCTTAGCTTCCTTCTGTAGAACCATCCTCGCTTTTGCCTCATGTCTCTTCTTCATCTTTGAGGAAACTGTCCAACATTTGCTGTCATAAAGGAGGACAGATATCATGTAGCAATTAAGTACCCTTTCCTTTGTTGCCAATGAAATCCTTCTGTCTCCCAATACTCGGCCTAGCTTTTGGAATGCATCTTTCACCATCCCACTATGTCTTCAGACCCTTAGCATCACACTTAATGTAATGTCCCTGACCTGTAAATCGCATTTCAGGCTCATCTTTTTTCTGACGACCATGCATTCTGTCTTCTTGTACTTTAAGCTTAGTCCCTTCTTCTTGCTCTCCTTAAGGAAGTTTTGTAATTTTCTTTCCATATTTGCTATGAACACTGTGTCATCTGCATATCCTGTTGTTAAGATAGTGGCCACTAATGATGAATCCTAGTAGCATTTCCAGTTCTCTCACAATTGCCTCTCCATATAGGTTGAATATGTTTGGTGAGAATGCCTCTTTCTATTTTTGTATATCTACTGAACTCATTCTGTATCTGCATGCAGACAGTTTGTTGCCCAGTGTAGGTTCTCGATTATTCCAATATCTTTCCCAAATATATCAAGATTGCGAAGCAGTTCCAACAGATATTTCTGGCATACTTTTTTGAATAACTTTGTGTAGTCTATAAAAGATCGGTGCATGTTCTTCTGCTTTTGTATTGCTCTTTCTGATAACATTCTGTGCATGAATATCACATTCCTTGTTCTGGTGTCTTTAATGAACCCACACTGTTCTTGTCCATCTCTGGCCTTATTCTGCTGCACACTATTTATCAGAATACAGAGGATGAATTTTGTTATATAGCTTATTAGGCTGATTGCTTGGTGGAGTTCACATTCATTTGCACCTGAGTTCTTAGGCTATGAAAATAGACCTGCTTAGATCTTCCGGTATATCACTACTGTTGTAGATTTCATTTATTATTTCAGTAATCTTGTCTATGTCAAAATCATCTAAGGCTATCAGCATCTCTGTTACAATTCCGTCTGGCCCTGCCGCCTTGTTTCTGTTCAATTGTACAATTACAGACTCGACTTTGGTTAGAATTTCAGGCATGTCAGTAATTCTGTGTATTGCTGGTTGTTCTCTTTCATTGTGGAAGTGTTCTTCAATATATTTGTTCCAGCGTTGAAGAATTTTTTCCTTCTCTAATATGAGCGTTCCACCTTAGATTTTATGCATCCTGTTGACGAACAAGTCTTCTGTCCTGTTAGTTCCCTTATTTGTTTATGCATATCACCTTTGTCTGTGGTATTCAATCTCTCTATTTCTGCACATTCTTTGTTTAGTCACTCTTCTTTAGCCTGCCTGCATTTGGTCCTTATTTCTTTGTGTATTTTTCTGTATTCCATTCCGTATCTTTTCTCTCTTCTTTGCATCATATCGAGAATCTCATCAGTGATCCATTCGTTTTTTCTATTTCGTCCATTCTCCTTTGGGATGATATCGTTTGCCAATGTCACTAAAGCTTTTCTTAGTGTGTCCCATTTCGAGTTTTCATTTCCATTTTGTCCCTCGCATCTATTCACACTGTCTATATATTTTTCTTCAATATTTGTATTGCATTTTAGGTGCTGCGTTAGGCTTCTTCATTTTCCGTAGTTTCACTGTTAGTTTACATATAAAAGGGCAATGGTCGCTTCTGCAGTCGACATTTGGGTAGATTTTGCAGTGAACCATTGCATTCGTGAATCTTTTGTTGATAGTTATGTAGTCAGTTTGGTTTTTAGTTTCTCCTCCTGGGCTCCTTCATGTCCATAATTGTCTTGGATATTCTTGGAACCATGTGTTGGCTATTACCTGGTCATTGGCCGGGCACCATTGGATCCATTTTTCTCCACATTCGTTACAGGTTCCTAGTCTGAATTTTCTGGCTATATCTCCTGCCCTCTCCCTGCTTACTTTGGTGTTCAGGTCTCCCATGATAATTATAACTTCTTGCGATTTTCAAAGACCCTTGGCATTGTCTAGCCTGGAGTAGGAAGATTTGAATTCTTCTTCCTTACTTTTTGCTGTCAGTGCATACACTATTATGATAGATACATTGAAAGGCTACAATGTATATATGAAAATATATCTTTTCTCGCCCCAAACTCCACAGTTAATGGATTAAATAGTGAGGCCATCTTGTCCTGGTAGGTTAACCAGCCTAGAAAAACTCAGAATTCAAACAGCTGCTAATATATTATGGTCTACCATATAAGAGAAAGAGCCATTATGTCTTATATCTGATAGATCTTGGGGAAGTACTGAATCATGCAATGGGAAAAAGTCACTCACATAAACACAAAGGAGTGGGATCAATAAGTCTGTTATGTGAAACATTATCTGCTGGATTTTTAATTTAAATTTTCATTGTATAATGACAAATCTGTGATTAACAGTTTTACATTGTTATAGCATTGTTGCCTGGTTGTGCTGGCTCATTTTGGGACAAATTTAAAAAATATTTGATCTATTAGCTGAACATTTAGATGCTGATTTCTTATGGTTACTGCCAATTTGATTAGATACCCTGCAGGATAAAGATAAACAGTCACTTCAAAATGCAATGCAACAAAAAAGATCTCTTATAAAAGGTTGTATTGTCCACTCTGTCTACACCAGTTTAGAAGTAGCTTTCATTCGTGTAAAATAAATGATTATTATGTGATAGATTTATATGTAAAGTGAAGTGACAAAAGATAAGAGATATTAATGCACTCGATAGTTTTACTCTGTTGTGTGTTATAATAGACACAGGCAGATGATGTATATATGATGTAATAGCTAAGGAGGTGGTGTAGTTATGACAGCAGTGGGTCAAGAACAGGATTTAAAACTGGCTACAAAATGATTGTAGGGGCCAGAATGTGTATTCTCTGTTTGAGGTGGCTCTTGACTTTTCTCTTATAATAGTAAGAAGAAGATATCAGAAATGTGTGATCTTTAAACAGAAATCAATGGCACATAAAATCTTCACGTGGCACAATAACTACCTGACAAATGAGAATATTGCATTAAATCAAATCAATAATCCATCGTAATTGTAGATCTTCTGAGTCATTGATCAACAAAGACATCAATATACACAACTTTGCTATGGACAACCATAGAATAGGCCAATGTAAATATACTCAAATAAAGACATCATATTGCTGCAGTTATTTAAAACAAAATATTACCAAATAACACAAAACTATGTTACTTCCAAGACTTTCAACAGTAGCCACTACTAAAATGGATGGCACATGTAAGGGACGAGAAAATAATGATATAATCAAGATGATAACTATCCTCACTGCCAAAAATAAAAAGATCAAAAGGAAAGTCCCATCAATATGAGAAAGAGTGATAATAGCAGACTTAAAAAATCTAATTTCTTGAAAAATTGTTTTAAGAAAAATATTTTATAAATTCAGATAGCTAAATTTACTATTGCTATTGCCAAGGGTGGAGCTACACCCCCCACACATACATACATACATACATACATACATATATATATATATATATATATATATATATATATATATATATATATATATATGCTTGTGATTATGTGTAGCTCAATCCTTATTTCCCTCTCCCTCTCTCTCTATATATATATATATTCTCTCATTCATATATTAAGATATAAACTAACATGTGTGAGACAACATATTTACAAAGATGTTCATATCTATCCACAAATTCATTGTTATGGTCGCAAAAACATATATGCCCCCAAAATAAATGCATCAGCATATATATGTGTGTGCAAATATGTGTATGTATGTATGCAAATTTTGTTGAAAATGACTGACATGGTGTGGTGGTTAATTTTTTTATATAATTTCTCAATGTGTTTGTATATATCATTGAGAAATTTTGACAATTAGTATATGGGTGTTAGTATCTGTGAAATGATAGGTTGTAATGGGTATCTGTGTATTTTGAAATTTCTGTATAGGTATCTTAGGTGGTAATCATCAATAATTTTATTGATTTTCAAGGATCATATATCTGTATTGTTTCATGTTATGAGTTTGTTGACAAATTTTTTTAGAGTATCATTATTTTTTTTTTACTTAATTATGTAAATTTAGATTGATCATTAATGAAGTGCTGTAATTTTCTCGAATAATTCAATTTGTCCAAACTTATGTAACTATCAGATTTCTCAGCTCATCTGATTACAGCACTCCATCGATGATCAGGATACTTAAATCTAAATGTCAAAATACACAAACCTGGATACCTATTACAACCTATCATTTCACAGATACCAACACCCATATACCAAATGTTAAAATTTCTCAATATTATTACCTCATATCTACCTTTCAATTATTACCTCATATCTACCTTTCAATTATAGCATCAAATCAACTCATGAATTCCTTAAAATCCTTCAAACTACAAAACCAAGAAAATGAAATTATTTATTACAAAATATTTATAACTGCTAACCTCATTGCCAAAAATAATAATTCACCGGCAAGATCTACATTACAGAGAACTAATAATTAAAAATTTGTAAATAATTATATTGGATATACAACAACATATTTAACAAGATTTTAACAAGATGACTCGCATTACATCTCTATGATCATAGCTCAGTTAAGTCACATTTAAATACACATTAAGAGACCTACCAAACTCTATTCATAATATGATCATTGATAATACAAATAAAATAGCATCATTCACATGTACAAAACGACTAAAAATAATGGAGACATTATTAATAAAAAAAGAAAAAAAGTCAAAACTCCATAATATTAACTATGAACATGTCCACAATGTGCTGACCCTGACCATGATGGAAAATAAAATATTCATATAACTCTAGATACATATATAAAACAATGCATATATTCAGTTAAAAGTAAAATAAAATTCATCTTGATAATGGCATAACCAAAAGTGCTTGGAAAACATTCAGACAATTTTTATATAATTTGTATCCTGAAAAGAAAATAATTATATGAACACTTGTTTAAAAATCTCAAACACCACACCTTGTCAGTCATTTTCAATGAAATTTGCATAAAAGAGAGGTTGCTGCCCAAATACAAAGCATATATATATATATATATATATATATATATATATATATATATACTTGATAAGCTGCAGTCGTTTATGAAGTGGCTAGAAACAGATGGACAAATTCTGAAACCAGAACAATCTTCTGCTCGCAAAGGTAACTAAATTCATCGACTTGGCAATCAGGATTGATTATGTCCATTGTCCTGAAGCAGTAATTGCTATTTACAGTGGAAGATCTCGCCATTTGTAGTTGATATAAGGGTCCTTAATGTCAAGCAGCTGGATCAGAATGAAATGAAGCCATAGTGACAAGGGCTGCAACTGGTGATGAATAAATCCACTGAAGATGTCTTTTCTTCTGTGTCTTTTTGTTGAGTGCACCAGCAGTGCATATTGATAATGATGCAATTCATCTTTTATGCATATCTAAGATCATTTCACAGATAGTTCAGTGAGTTTTACCAAATAGATTCATCGAATGAATGTCTTGAAAATAGATTTTTTGATCTGTATAGTGAACAGTATTGTTAGTTTTACACTTGAAGAACAGATAAAGTTAGGCATGGTATGATGCGTATCCTTCTCAAAATTATATCAGTGCAGTTTCAGTAAGCAAGAAAAGTCACTAGCAGTTACATAATATTTTATGCAACTTACGAAGACAACCGTGGTTTAAAATATTTATACAAGTATCTCATTTGTTCATAATGTCTAATCCTATCGTCAACATCCAAAATACAACTGTCAGCACATGATAAATTTCAGTAGATAATACCAAAATGTTATAAAGCATTCACTGCAAGGAAAAACTAAATCTTCTAGAAACCATTACCTACAACTACAGGAGACAGTATCTTAAAATTTATCATAATTCCCCATGCATAATATGCATTTTTTCTAAAAAATAATAAGCAAATTAACAGGTGCGTATTATGTGCAACTACAAAAAGTCTTCAAAAAATTGCCATTTCATAGGTCAATTTCAGTTGTGAAATGACTACTCAACACAAACATACAACAATTTGACACTAACATTTGGTGATTGTGACCTCACAAGGATGTCAAATATAATCATATGTACCAAACAATACTTACAAATGTAAAATAAAATAAGAATTATCATACAATTAAATTAGAATAATATTATTCTATGTTTAAAACCATTTTTGTAAATAAGAGTAGGAAATGCTGGCCATAATGAAATTGGAGAGGTATAATTTATAGGGTTTAATTACCAAACAAAGGTGCATATTATGCATGAGTAGAAGCATTTTCCCACACTTTCAGCACAATTTTAGGAGTGTTTATTATGGTTGAAGATGTATTATATATGGAAATTATGGTATATGAAATATTTAATATGCATATAATAATACATATTAATATTTACTACATGCTTTTCTTGTGTGTTCTAGCTACATGTAACCATTTGGATTAATTTGAATTTGAGTTCTAAAATTATGCCAGGTTGTAACTGACAAAATCTTGTCTACTATACTGACAACATACTGTTCTTCATCATGACTGAGTTAAAAATCATCAATATTAGTTTGTGATTGAATTTTTAATATCAATCTTTGTTTTGCAAAATTCTGTGGCTTTTAAATTACTATTTTACATAAAAGTTAATATTATTGTGGTCTTTCATTAAATCCTAGCCTTTTAACTTCATATTTTTTAAAACATCAGTATTTTCAAAATGCTCTTTTTTTGTCTTTGGCCTTTTCATTTCAATTTCTGTAATGGGCTTCCATTAATTCCTATTCATTTTTTTTTTTTTTTTTTTTTGAAATTCCAAACCAAATTTTCCATGACCAGATTTTTCCTCATTTTTCTGTCATTTTTCTTATTTCATTTTTTACTTTTGTTTCAAAAGCATTTTAATTGTTTATTCCTCAGGCCCATATAGCATCTTGCGAATACTTTTAAATGGTCTCTTCTCCAGATGTCAGATATGCCAAAGGAAAGCAGAAAAACTGAGCAAATGAAAGACTGTTTGAAATAAAAAAAATATTATGTTCATCATCCATAAAATAATAAGAGTATATCATTGCAGAAAAGTTAAGATATTTTTTATTCATATACTTTGTAAATTTTTGTAAGATGAAGTATTGACATTTTTTTTTCAATTTAAAGTAACCACAAGAATAAATAAATAGCTACAATTACATGGGGGAAAATTAGCTAGTAAAAACATATCTAAGTGAAACATGAGAAAGACTTTCAATTAAAACAATTAAATCTATTGAATAAAAAATTACTGTCTGTAATATTAGAGCATATTCTAACAAGGATTATTAACAAAAATTTACTCTAAGCAGAATATGGTTAATAAGTGAGGTTCTAGCAAATATTTTATAATATGTTGATGGCAAAAACAGAAAGAAAACTGAAAAACTATTATCATGTTACTTGAAGAAAGCAAGAAGAACAGACTATTAATTACAAGAAAATGGAAAGCCTATAGGAGGATGCAGAGAATACCATGGACTGAAAATGTGAGCAGTGGTGAAGTTTAAAATGATTACAAAAAAGGAAACTTATACTTAACATCAGAAAGAGATAGTTGAAATTTCTAGAGCACATAATGAGGAAAGAGTGCTTGGAAAATGTGACACTCACAAAACATTAAAAACAAATGATAGAGAGGAAAACAATGCATAATCTACCTGACGAGTTTGAGTGGATAACAGAAAAGATTTTAGAATAGATAGAAAAACAAAATTTATTAAGAGCTACAAAGGACAGGAAATTGTGGAGAGCCATGATCACCAACATCTTGATGAGACATGGCACACAGAAGAAGGAGAATTTTGATATTGCATTTCTTATTGTTTCACTAACCTGGGTAATAATGGGAAAATTGGAAGACTCAGGTCAAATACTTAAAATTGTTGCCACATCTTGAGAGTGGCATGAAGTCTCCTATATCTGTTTATATTTCTGGTATGGGGTATTGTAATTATTTACACTATTTACATTATTCAGGTTGTTGTCCTCATCTTCATTGACATATTCAGGATGTTTTGGCTGTTGTACGCTCTGGCCTACTTCAGGTGATATATTTTGGAATTTCAAACTGAAGCCTTTATTTTGTCTACTGGGGTAAATTGTTCTACATGCCACTTGTGGGTGTCTCAGTATAAGTTATCTCCCTGAAGTACACATGGCCCAGTAAATAAAAGCATTTCTTGAATCCATTTACTTACCAAAGATGTGTGAGTTTAATACCTGGTTGCTGCACAGGTGAGATCAAAAACTTGGAGAGTTGAGTTAAAGGGAGATAACTGATACTAAGGCATCTGGAAGAGGCATGTCACATGGAACTAGAACAATCTACGTCAATGGATGAAATAAAGGGCTCAGTTTGAAATTCCAATCACCTGAAGAAGGCTGGAGCGTACAACAGCCGAAACATCATGAATATGGCAACAAAGATGAGGACAACACTCCAAACAATGTAAATAGTTTAAAGAAGTCTCCTATATTTCATAAATGCTGAAATATTCTGCACATGAATAAGGCAAATATTTCTGGGAATCTTCTCACTATTTCTTTTTGGTTTTTAAATTAAAAGCAAATAGCTAATGAAACAAATTTTATATAATATGCCAATTATATTTTTTATATAATGTTTGTAAATTGTAATCTCTCTAATGCAAAAGAGACAACCAGTTATATCGCTTTTCCACTGACAACACCGGTTGGCAGTGTCTTTATGTCAGTACTGGATTGTTTGAAAATGACGACACTGGCTTGAATAAATCAGTGTACTGCAATGATAATTTCTCAACAAAAAAATACAAGCAAAAATACCAAAATCCCTTTTAATGATTGTTGGCCTGACAAATTATTTCAGAAATATGTAGTTTAATCTCTGCTTGTGTATATATTAATGTAATTTCTTTTTAATTGTTGCAGTCATCAGGCTGTACTTCAGATTTTACCTGTCTTAGTATGATAAGCAGATACTTTTTGGGTGACAGATCCTTGCTGACTGTGCTTTAGTAGAGAATAATTACAAAACTAAAAGCAAAACCTTAAAGTTTATATTATTGTTCTAACAATTCACATGTGACTATGAAACAACATAAATCTATTAAACTTTAACTTCACAACGACATCTGATATGCAAAATTAGATTAAATCAGCTCAGTGTGCTTCTCAAGTTAAATCTTAAAGATGAAAAACAGATTTCAGAACAATAAATAAATTCTTTTATTTCCTTGCCATTAAGCCTGTCCTTTTTTCATTTTAATTCTTTTTAGTGTGTCTGCAAAATTAATGTTTCCTATTTCTTTATGTTGGACTTGGTTGTAACATAGAGAGGGTTACTAAATGAGGAATAACCAAAACAAAGGTTGGAAATGAAACGGTAATATTTTAAACATCAACAAAATACAATACTTGCCATCAGTGTGAAGTAGGTAAACCACTTCTGGTGGTGGACTACTTAGACAGCATATTACCCCCCACTTACAATAGTGTCCAACATGTTTATAAGAAATGGGACATACCCATTAGTGTTCATAGGTACAGAGGTATATAACAGACTCCATGATATCAGAGGCAGATATTTTGTTATAACAACTGTGGAGGGTGAACTTTCCTCAACTGTAGAATTATTTTTTTTGCATTGTTAAAGTCTAGCAAAATGGCAGAGAACTTAAAAGTGTTTACAAAGCCAAGGTTTGTCATTAAATTCTTCCATGAAAAAAGTACACCCATTGACATCAGCAATGCCTGATCATGAGTTATGGTGATGTTATATCTCCATTCATCTTCCAACTAGGCCTCAGACTGACCATAATCAAGACTCAACTCATTCAAGTGCCTTGAGTAGGTAGTGCTGCCCTGGGTCAAGAGGGTGGCTACTAGAAGTCCCTATATCTGGCAACAAAACTCTGCACCATGCCACACAAGTAGGAGAACCCAGTCTTGGCTGTCAGAAAATTTCTGCAACCATATCACCCCTTACATCTGGCCACCTAACTCTCCAGACTGTAAAAACATTACTATGTATGGGGTGCATTTACATAGACCAAACAATTGTTGCGAGCACAGTTAGGAGATGAAAAATGCAAATCAGTAGTGATAGCAGTAATATATATGACAAGCCATGTTTTGAGCATCCCTGCACAACTGTCAGTGCACAAAATAAAGTGCACCCTGAAAAGACATGGAGAAATGTTGGAGACTATATGAAAAAAAAGTATTTCTTTTTTGTAGCTGAAAACCTGTTCTGTCCAATAGTTTTATTGTGCTTTCTGAATCTCTGCTAGTTTCTATTGAAATAAACAGGAATCGTTATTGTCAGAACATCTTTTGTAAAGCTTGTAATTAATATATGTAGAGTTTTTTCTTTTATATCATGAATTTATTCTACTTTTTAATCTGGTATGACAAAGTTTTGTGGAGAAGCAGGTAGCATAATGTTTAACACTGGAAAATAGAGTTCTAATTCCAGCCAAGGCAGTTTGTGCTGACAATGATATACTTGGAACAGGTATGAATCCATCTCTTCTTTCACTCATTGATTATGGGTAAAATAGTAGAGCATTTCTTTTGCCTTGATAGGGCAAAAAGGAGGATACATTTGAGTTCAAACTGTAAAAAATACTAAGGGAAGCCAATACTCTATATTGCCCAAGAAAAATCATGACATTTTTTAATAATAAATTTCATCGACTATGAGGTTCAAGAGCCGCTCAAGATAGAGGATTGACATAAAAATAGTTATGATGAACAAGGTGTGTGATATGACTGTAAATGGGGGTGGTAAGAAGTGAAGAATGTGAGGACAGATAACAATTGTCAATCATGACCTATCCTTCTTATTTTTATCTTTTTCAGATATTAAAGGAACTTGCATTGTGTTTAATAGAATAGATATGAAGAATTTTAATGAATCCCTGTCCTTTCAGATCATTCTATCAAGATAGTGTTTTAAATTGATGTCTTCCAAAAATCTTTTAGCTGCATATGAAAAAACTGTTGTGGTTAATAATAAAAAATTTGTAGGTCGTTGTAATCACAAGAGTTATTTTCCATTTTAGAGGCATTACTTTTTAGGATGTCTGTTGTTCTGTGTATTTGATAAAATTTATCTACACTAGATTTTTCTGAAGGAAAATAGACAGGAAATTTTAAATTATTATCTCATTGTACATTTTCTTAGCTTTGACTGCTCTAAAAACTAATTTAATAAACATATGTGCCCAGATATAAAATCTCAAGCTAACTAGATCTAGGTTTTCCAGAAATTTCTTGAAAGATTTCAAGGTAAATGAAATATTATACACATAAAGCAGAAAGTAGCTATAGTTTTCCAAATAACAGAAACTGAATTTTACAGTGATTTAAATAACATATCATATAGTTTACTTATATAGAATTGTAGGTACTGGGTTGTGTGATGTTTCCTAACAGAGAAAATGAATTTCAAATCTTAGCTGAGGTTTTTATTTTTCGCAATTTAATAAATGTTCTTCCTAAAGTTATGAGTTCACCTCTATGTTTTCTGTGGGTGACTAATCAATTGCAAAAACGACTCTGCAGTATTTATTTCACCTGCTCATTCTGCAGGAAAGTTGTCATTTCTATTGTCAACTTTGATAGGTTCCTATCAAGCACTTGTAGTATTGCTGTAAATCTGAGATGCCCAACAAGTAACTCAAAGCAAACAGCTGAGAAAAAGAATTCAGTCATATATATAAATAACAATATTGTAATGTTATCTTTTGTTGGTTATTATCAGAAAGCTAGTTTACCCACACTATCAAAAAGTGGTGATAATGTTTAAGTAATTTTGCTATTACATTGATTATATTTTCTGCATTTGCAATCAAGGCTCCTCTTTACTGGTGCAATTAATGTTATTGTTGAATGCAAAAAAGAATTATACTTTAAAAGTAAAAATTAAAATAAAGTTAAAATATGACATATTAGCAGCTGGATCTTCCCTACTTACTAAATAATGTATACGCTTTGGGGAATCAACTAAATGTAACATTTTATTTCTAAGTAAGAGATATCATGTTACCTGACTAATAAAGGCATGAAGTCATGTTTTGTTTTATGTTATTACATGTACTACAGTGTGTGATGGGTAAATTGTTGACATTTTATTTTTTTAATTTCACACATGTTTTTTATTTTGTTGACTGCACAGTATAGTAGGGTCAGTTGGGCACCATCTGTAAAAACAAGAGCACCATGATGCAATTCACTCGTCCTGTACTGCTTGGAATTGTGCCAGAAGCTTCTTTATGAACTTTTCAAAGTGTTTGGGTGTCAATCTGAGAACAGTGCAGAGGATTCAGAAAGATTTGGATTATATATATTCAGTCAACATCATGGTGTTTGGAGTGATAGCAATGTTATGCCTTCATTCATCTTTCCCCCCAAGGCCTCAGACTGACCATAATCAAGACTCAACTCAGTCAAGTGACCTGAGGTGGTAGTGCTGCCCTGGGTCAAGAGGGTGGTTGCCAGAAGACACTATGTCTGGCGACAAGACTCTGCACCATGCCACACAAGTAGAAGGGTTATTTTTCTCATTTTTGACATCTTTATCCTACTGTTTTGGTCAATGTACCTTCTTGCTTTAATTTGGGTTTTTTGCAGTCATTAACCTTCCATAATTGTTGATGGATTTATTTGTTTCTTTAAAAACATATCAACTCCTTATGGGTTATTTAATGCCAAAATTTAATTGAAATATTTTGAACACAGTTTTAAGGCTTCAACTACATAGAAAACATCAGGCTATATGACGGTTCCATATAGGATACAGGTTTGATTCCTGTTGGAGGACACACATTTTCTATAAAAATTTCTCAGACATTCAGTCTGGTAAATGTTGTTAATACTGTTTATTATAAACAGAACATTTACTTGAATATTTTTATCTATAGAAAGAACATATAAACATAAAAATGTTTTAAAATAATTGTTGGATTTTGTCCGTTTCATAATGTGTGACATCATTTGTTTACATTTAGATACGCATTGAGCAGATATGAATGTATGGGAGAAAATCATGGAGAATTGTAGTTTAAAAACATTAAAATTGACCTTGCTAACCAAAACACTCCTCTGTGGCTCAATCGGTAAAAGCACATCAGGCTATATGACGGTTCAGTATAGGATACAGGTTCAATTCCTGTCAGAGGACACATATTTTCTATGAAAATTTCTCAGATATTCAGGCCAGTAAATGTTGTTAATACTGTTTATTATAAACAGAGCATTTACTTAAATATTTGTATCTATAAAAAGAATGTATAAACATAAAAATGTCTTAAAATGTATTGTTGGTCATTTTCCTTTAAAATTGTATTGTTGGTATTTTTACTATAAATATGCATTGCCAACACCTCCACTATAAAAATGCATTTCTACACTTTCACAGTGCTCTGTTCTTGTTTGGGGGTTCACTACTTGCCTACAACTGCGACCCAAACAGGTACCACTACCCCAGGTCAGAGCAAACTTGGGAATAACAATAATTAAGAGGTGGTTCCATCCAGTTCAAAACCTCCAATCAAGAAGTAATAAAGGCAATCTTTTATTTGATCCACTTAACAAATTTGCATTAAGATATATATATATACATACATACATACATACATATATAAGTTCAATTCCACTTTCATTCATATTTGGGGTTTATAAACAAAAATGGTTAAGATCATTATGTGAAAGAGATTTGTCATGGCGTTAATTCCTTATTTATAAATCTGTGAAGAAATCAGTGAATTTAAAAACTGTCTTCAGCCTATTTATTACCAAGTTGAGACTTGGAGAAAGACATAGAAACTAGTGAGAAGGAGAAATCTAAAAAATAAAATTATTCAAATGAAAACTTAGTTGATTGTCATGGAGAAGGTAAAAAGACAAAGCCAACATTTCCAATTTGGATGATGGAAAATTAGGAGTAAAACGGCAAACACCTGAAATTAAAATAAAAAGAAAAGTAGCATTCATGTCACTGAAAATGAGAACAAGAGTTGTGACAAGAGAATTGTCATTTTTCATTTAGAAAATACACAAGAACAACAAAGATAAAAGCATTGCTTCAGGAAACACAAGAAAAAAGTGTTAATTTTTAAGATTTAATTTTAGAGATTTGCCTTATTTGAGAAACTCATAATTGATTGGTGTATTTCAAGTGACAAATCATGGCAATTAGACAATAAGAATTTGATTTGACTTGGAATGTTGAAATTGGGTGAGTATGTAGATTTGGGGGAGGAAATGTGCAGGAGTAGAAAGGATGCAAAAGAAGGAAGGAGAATAATAGGGATCTGGAGGAGGAGAAGTAAGTTCTGGGGTGGGGAGTAAGAAAGAGTAATAGCAAAAAATGGGTTAAAAAAAATAAATAGACAAAGATATTCAAGAAAGGAGAACCAGATACAAATATATAAAAGAGTTTTGAAAGCAGGAAACACTCCCAAACTTAGGGGATTAGCTTCACACAATCTTCCTATCTAATGTATTTATAGTCTTCTGAGTGGCTGGGAAGCACGTTGGAGAAACATTGGTTCCTGTACAATCACTGAAGTTAAGCAATGTCAATAGCTAGATGGGTAACTGATTGGGAATATCAGGTGCTGTAAGCTTGGATATGTGGGTGATGTAATGAATAGTAGCTTGAAATTGTTAAATTAGAGAGCCAAGTTCCACTTCCAGTTGTGTCCACTTGTGTTTCACATGTACAAATATGCTTGGTAAACATGAAACAACCTCTTTTTCAAGCAGCTATGGGTTAATTGGTAAGGCTGGTATAACTAAATCATTATTATATCCCAAACATATAGTCATCCACAGACAGACTGTATCACTATAGCATAGTACTTCAGTGTGGATAGACCACAACCGATTTGGCATCAGTCAGAGATCCTAATCCATGACAGAAAGAAAGGGAAATTTCAGCATTTTCTATACCAAATATGCTAGCAGATAAGAGAGCTCAATTTGTACTTGAAGAGTAATGCATTCATAGCAGCATCAGCTACTGTTTTTATTAAATTTACCCTGGTCTTTAGAGAGCTCTATCAAAGGGACTTCAAGAGGATATATATATATATATATATATATATATATATATATATAGTCAGCCATAGACAAACTGTTTCACTGTATCACAGCTCTTCAGTGTTGCTAGACGTCTGATTGCTTCAATACGGCATTGAAAGTCAACCGATTTGGTATCAGTGAGAGATCTTATCTATATATATATATATATATATATTCAAATTAAGATGAAACAATATTTTAAATGCTGATTGTTTTTCAGCAGCAAGGATCCTCTCCAGTTAGATTATTGGCACAATTCAATCTTTCTAACTAATGTTCCCTCCATATTAAACTAAAATTACAAGATGCATAACATCTACTGTAGCTCAATGGTTAGCATGTTTGTCCTGTGTCATGAGTTGACACCACACTAGGTGTCTCATTACTATTGCTTTGTACCAAACTAAGCTAGGGAATGTATTACCATCTCACAGACTAATTCACCAGTGTAGAGGCTTCAGTTTTCATTGGGTTTGGCCATATGAAGCATTTTTATATTAAGTCACAAACATATTGTCACAGCATCACACTATTTCCATAGAAAATGTTCTAAGCTACATTCTTTAGTGTAACCAGCTTAGTGAAGACCTGCCATATACACAGAGGTGAACCACTCACATTCTCTTTGTATTCCATTGTTAAGAAAGAAATTCCATTTGGATAGTTTCTTTCCAAGGGTTACTGCTTTATCAAGCAGACTCCCAAGAATATTTTTCAACTATTCTAAATAAAAAATTTCCTCAATAATGGGAAATTACTCTTTTTTTTTTTTTTTTTTTTTTTTAAATCGGAAAACTTAAATCATAATCAAACTATTTCAGGCATAAAATGGAGAGTTTGAAAGAAAACTACATTTCTAGGGGTCAAAATTCGACAAAGTCCATTGGTAATTTTCGATTATATAGCCGCCAGGGGTTAAAAAATAGACACCCAGCTATGGAAATCTTTAGTGAAAAGCGAAAGATTTATCCACAATTCCTCACCACTGGAAACCAGGAGTTTATAGCAGCGATAAGGAAAATTAAGCCAAATTGACTTTGACATGTCTGGGTCAAAGGCCAGCTAGCTAGCCAGTAATAAATGTTGAACAAGCTGTCATCAGCTTGTAAATCCCACCACTTACAAGATAAGAGCAAAGAGTGAAAAATAAAAGTATTTTAAACAGCTGTGTCCATATTCATGCTCTTTCTTGTCTTAAAGACAGAATGCTGTAATCAATTGCCTGTATCCCTTTTGTGTGTTAACACCAATCTTTGTGAACTTTTTTGCCTTACTGTTAATTTGCCTACTTTTGTCCTGCACACACACACACGTGTGTGTGTGTGTGCATGCAAGACAAAGAACAAATTAACACACATGATAAAAATATAGTTTTTATATAAAATTATTTTAAAAATATACTTTTTAGGTGTGTTATATTTATGGGTTAAATTACTCAATATCAAGGATAGGGCATATGTAAATATGAAAGTGGACATTGAAGCCACCACCTATGGTGACAAGGTGTTTCAGGCTTAAACACAATCATCAGGCCATCTTATTGATCTCAATGTATACTTTCATATATATAACCCTTGCCCTGTCTTTTTCTTTCTTTTGTTATTGTTTATTGCAGATTTGTTCATTTGGCCAGTTACTCTACAAGAAGAATAAAGTTTCTATTTTTAAATTTCAAAATTCTATAAAATTTGATCATAGGGAAAAGAAACGTATTTTTCAAGATTCTTCATCTTTTTTTTCAACTTTCAATTATCTTCTTATATTGCTTTTTTTTTTTTATCCCTTCTCTTTAGTGCTTCTTCCTTCCTTCCTTCATCTTTTTTCCTTTCATCTGCCTTCTCTCATCCTTCTTCCTTTCATTTTTGTTCTCTCATTCAATTCCATATTTTCCTTTCTTTCTTTTTCTTCTACTACTAATACTACTAGTGTGCCAGTGCTCTGATGATCTTTCATAAGACTTTGAAAAGTTTCACTACTTTTTAGTGCTTCAAACTGTAAGCAATTATTCAAAATAATAATGAAAACAAAAGAAAACAAACATCACGAGAATTGTGTTTTTTTTGTTTTTTTTGTTCATATTTTTCCTATGCTGGTAGATTGTATTTTTTCTTTATGATGGATTGAACTATCAAGGAAATTATTTTTCTTTTTTACCTCTTCCTCATATTCTTCTCAATGACTTTCAGATAGACACATTTTTCATTCGTTTCCTTTTTCTCTCATTCTAAATGGATTAACTTATGGCAGATGTTTCTTTCTGCTGCTTTGGAATAATGAAGATATTGCACCCCCCTCCCCATAACATTTCACTTGTGTTTTTTTTTTTTTCTTCTAAATTGTGTTTCATGCTAATTCTGGTACACATGTTCTTTGTTCATTTGACTTTTCTTTACATTGTCCAGTTGTTCCTTTTCTTGGTTCTGAAATATTTTGGCAGACAGAAAAATAAAATATTCAAGATTTAATTCTTTAAACACTTAAAGATCATGTTTTTTGTGTCCATAAGAGATGTTTGGAATTATTGTTCACCATACAAAACTAAATCAATATCTGAAAAAAAAAGAAGCTTTTCTAAATGTCATTTATCAAAGTAAATCTGTAAACTGATCGCTAGTTTTTCACTTATTTCTCAGTTTTAAAGTTTCTACTTTGATTTTAGAAATATACAAAATATTAATATCTAATATTTAAAATTCTAACCTCCTTTCGATAACTGTGTAGAGAGAGCAAACATGATTAGGCAGAATTAATGAAATTCTCATTAATAATCATAAGAATAAACGGAGAAAGAAAAACCTAAATAATAGGAGACAAGACAATGTAATGCAAAATAAGGAAAGGCAAAGCAACTATGAGACAGTAACATACTAAAAGTTTATAAAATAGAAATTGTGTTCACATGCAGGAGTATAATGACTATTAGTCACCTTTCAAGTTCTTAATAGTTTTTACCTCTAGTAGGATAACCTTCTGGCTGGCTGACATTCACCTCACAGTTAACCCTAGAACACTAACCATCAATTAAAGTTACACCACTACTAACTGTGGGTATATCATACTTGATTTTTTGAAAATATCAAGAAAAATATTAAATATAAATCTTTATTTGAAATATTTTACATGCAGACACTTTGAACTTTGTACTTTGAGTTAACATTAATAGGAACTGAAAAACATTAGTTAGGTAAGAAAATCAGGTACTGAAGATTGTAATTAAAAATAAGAAAATTTGCACTGGGTACTCTATAGCAATGGTTAGTGTTCTAGGGTTAATTGGGGCATTTCAGTATGCAGTTTTTACATTTATTTCATTGACAGATAAATTGAATAGATAATTACATTATAGTCCATACAGATGAGAGATGTGCTTTGAGTGAGAAAGTTTCCTTAGAGTCTATTCCAAAGGTTTGAGATTAACCTTTAACAATGAACCATACTTTCTATTGTTTGTTGTCATCTTTATTATTCTTAATAGTGTAAATCTATTGGCTCCCAACCAAGAGTTTTACATTTTGAGAGTATGATTAATTCAAATGTATCATCCATTTTTTAGAGCATTTATTTCACTTTCCATTACCTCACTTGATTTTATAGTCATTTGAAGTAATAAATTTGTTATAAGTATTGGATATATATTTCCAAGAATAGCAAACATCTTTTGTTGTCTAAAGTTTTAACCACATGATCATTTAACTATTCAGGCATTTTTCATAACCTGCAGGGGTATCTTCTGGTAGATATTTCTGGAAAACTGAGATTTTATTGGCTGGAAAAAAATCCCAGTATGCATCTGTAGGATTTGTCTTTAGATTTGGAGAGGGGGGGATTTTTTGCTGCCATTCCCCCAGATTGAACTTTATATGTGTAAAATTCAATTTAGTCCTAAATGCACTTGGATGTTATTATTTCAGTCAATGTTTAAACAATAAAATCAGTATTAACCAACTAATGTTAGTAAAATCCTCAGGACATTCTTATATTTATATTGGTTTTGGCTGATATCTCTCTTTATAGAAAAATATAGAATTGCAAGTGACTTGTATAACTTTTCTCTGATCTTTTTTTTCTGAGTTTATGCTGTTTCAGAAACGTAATTAATAACTTTTCTCCTCCAAGCAAAGGTTACATTAGTTTGAGGTGTTGTTGAAAGTAAAAACGACACCATTTTACAACAAAACCTCCAAATGCAACCTTTGTTTCAAGGAGAAAAATTGCAGTAATCACCTTTTCAGATAAATATAAAATCATAAACAAAAGATCCAAGCTCATTTCCAAATGCAGATGTCAATGTAAGTTTCTCCTATGCTACCTACACCTACCTAACAACTCAAAAGACTAAACAACAAATAACCCAGAAACTATTTCGAATAAACTTTATTTCAAATACCAAAATTTAAAACTGAAAAAAAGTATAGAAAAATAAATCAATAAATAGATGGAATCAAACAAAAATAAATAAAAATAATAAAATAAATAGAAATAATAAAATAAATAAAAATATGATAAAATAATAATAAATAATTAAAATAAAAAAACTCAAGATGATGAACATAAATAATCTAAAACAATACTTAATAATATAATTTGGGGGGAACCAGTTTTCCCCTTCCTCAATTCACATAATTCCCTAGCAGACTATGTTTAGAGCACAAAGAATTTCGTAATCACTTAAAGCATGAAACTGATAGTGAATATAGTGTTGATTTCGATGTCCTCACTGTTTCTCTCTCTCTCTCTCTCTCTATATATATATATATATATATATATATATATATATATATATATATAATTATTATGAAAACAAAGATTTTTGAAGTCTTTGTTTTCATAATTATTATTTGCTCTGTTTTTACATTGAGCTCTCTCTGGATTTACATCCTCTTTGGAATCATGTGAAATATATATATATATATATATATATATATATATATATATATATATATATATATATATATATAAGAGAGAAAGAGAAAGAATGTTCACAGTACCTATTTGTGACCCACTAAAAGTTTCATGATGTTATATATCAGGGTTAGATAGGATGAATGATATGATGAAATTTTTAGTCAGTCAGAGATAAGTATTGTAAACATTTTATTTATTTATAACAAAGAATATTGCTCTAGTTATGTGTTGAGCAGTTTTATTACTAAAATTCTGTTCACCTTGATATACATTAAATTCCATAATTGTATGTAGGTATAATAATAATAATAATAATAATTGTTATTATTATATATTGTATATAAGACTTTTCTTGGTCTCAAGAAAAGTCAACAGATTACTGATTGGTCATTTACCCATTTCTATGTCATAAATTCTTTTGGTGACATTGAAATTCTTACAGTGATGTATAAAATCATAATCAGTGATGACTATAATATTATTTGTTTAGTGTAATATTTTGGGACTATTTGAATATAAGTAAGAGAATACAGAATAACAGAAAATTTTAATATTTTATATGTACAATGAAATTGTAAAATTAAGTAAATACTGATGTCACTTTTTAGCAGTATGTAGAAACTAGTTCAACATTAATAATTAAACAAAAATATACTTTCTCAAAATAAAAAGCGTTTTTTTCAAACAGCTCGTCGACTTCATCCCTAACATGATTTGCATGAAAATAATAATAATAGTTATCTATGACTAAAATTTTTCCAAAGAAAACAGTAAATAAATAAAATGCAATTTCTAGAACAATAGAAAGACACTTCCAAAACAAAATTGTCTAATGTGTTTTGAAAAACATTTTTTGTTAAATAAAATATTTTTATTACAAGAATTTCCTTCAGCTTTCTGTTATTTTCAGCATTATTTGTTCATATAAAGAAAGAGAGAAGCCCTTTTCAATCATATCTTCCTAAACATTCTGGATATAAATATTGTAATAAATGCATCATTTCTTTTATCTAAATTGAATATTAACCTTGGAGAAGGTCTTTTGAACTATTCCTCTTTTTCTTCAGTGCCCTCCTTTTTAGTGCTTTTTTCTCCCCATTAGAAAAACAGTTATCCATTTCTCAAAAACACATCTAAATACTGCATTCAACAATGTAATATTATTTTTTATCAAGATAACATTTTCAACTTTTGCATAACTGCCATATTTTGCAGCCAGAATAGTGAATACCTTTTACAAGAAGTTTTTGGCCTGTTGCTCACAGAATTTCCCTTCATTTGTAGAACTTTCATGAGCAAACTTCCAATATCGGCATATTGAAAACAGTATAGTATAATAAAAATCATCTATGTTGTTCTCTTCTCTCAACACTATTTGCAATAAAAACAGATGTTCAAGATACTGTGTGCAGCAAAACTTTTTTATGGCATCAAATGTAATAAAAGATTTATATTTGGGCCTTGTGCCAAATGTAAACTTACCTTCCGCCATAGAGGGAGGAAGAAAGATATACATCTTAGTTGACTGTGGATGCTAAAGCTTGCTTTTTTTTTATTATCATTATTATTATTATTATTGTTTGGAATGGATAGAAATGGAACAAGAGAACAAATTATTTTTGTTAAAGAAGAGAAAAGTTTTTCCTATTTTAAATTTTCTGACTGCATGTAGTTGTATGGATTATAGCTCAATTACTGCACTAGTGTTCAGAATACAGAGGAAAATGATCCCAAGTAAAGATATTTGCATTATATATGTATTCTCTAGTCAAATATGCACAAGCACTTGATACATACTGAGTTATACACTCTGCTGTTTCGTTCCTTTGATCACAAAATCGATAACTCTCTTTATTCAAACTACATCACTGAAAAATTATTTACCTTTTAGCAAACAAATATAATTGTTTTTAAAATTTTTAGGCATAATTGAGGAACTCGGAGAGAAAATTATTGAAAATTGTCCTCAGAAAATTGCAGTGTTACAAGTTCTATTCATCTTGTTTTTGGCTTAATAGATGTTAAATGAACCAATGGTTAGATGTTCACATTTAGTCAAATAAGAATATTATTTGGATCTTTCAAGGAAATTAATTTCTACATACAAAAGTCATTTTGAAGGTTTTGCCTTATCTGTGCAAAAGTTTTAATCAAGATCTATTTCTATTTGTCTATATTTCTGAGACATTATTCGAACTATTGTCCTCATCTTTGTCGCCATATTTATCTCAATGTTTTGGCCATTGTACACTCCGGCCTTCTTCACGTAGTTGGAGTGTCGAACTGAACCCTTTATTTCACTCACTGGGGTAGACTGTTCTAGTTCCATCTGCCGTGACACATGGCACAGTGGATAAAGGCATTGGTTAGATCAAGTGAAAGGACCCAAAGACTGTGAGTTCAATACCCAGTTAAGGCATTGGAGAACTTGGAGAGGGGAATTAACAGGAGATAACTGATAACTGACATACATTAAACGTGGCATGCGAGTTTGATTTTTTTTTCTCCCTTTTATATACATAGATCAGATAAAGGCAAAGGTATTTGTATTTAATACTGATCTACATCAGTTGTGATAATACAATGTTCTGTCTTAATTTAGAAATAAGATCCCTCAAAAATAACAATTATAAAGAGTACAACAAATTAAAATTATTTTATTTAGTTTGTAATATTGGTTCAAATCATTCAGGTTGTGGGCGATCATGGCTCTCCATATTTCTCCCTCTTTTGTCACTGTCAGCAATACATTTTCTACAGAATCACAAAGAAGTGGAGAAAACAAACCAATTGAGGACTTTCAAAAACCACAATAACTAAAATGAATATTCACATATTAGTTGTATGTGTAAATAGATACATGAAGAGTTGACAAAAAGGATTCCCAAAATAAGAACATGAAGTTTTTTTAATTTCCTTTTGGAAATTGGATCAAATCAATACATCTTTAGCACCTTTTTGTCTGTGCTTGGGTTGGGTTGGTTTGGTTTATTTTGTTTGACGGCATATCAACCTCAATGGGTTATTTAATGCCGACGACATTTTCAGGATAGATTCGCATGAATAGACTAAGTATTCTTTGGTTTAGATTGGTTTTATTTTGTTTTACAGCATATCAACCTCAATGGATTATTTAATACTGACAAAAATTTTTATTGCTGGTAATATTTTGTTTTGTCAAAAATCTGTTTCTGGTAATATATTTCTTTCAAAATTGTATTGCTGGTAATAATTTTTTCAAAAAAGTATTGCTAGTAATAGTTAACTATTTGCCCATAGCTGGGACCGTAACTGGTGCTACCACCCCGGGTCAGGGTGAACCTGGGAACACCAGCAATTAAGAGATGGTTCCACGCTTCTCAAAACCTCATGATCAGAGGCCTTGCTGCTGGATGTAGTTTAACATCTTACCCAGTACACGGATGTAGTTTAACATCTTACCCAGGACACATTTTTGTGTGTGCGTCTGTGTGTGTATATATATATATATATATCTATATCTATATATATATATATATATATATATATATATATATATATATATATATAATGAGAGAGTGGTTTAATAGTTATGGTACATCAGTGCAAGGCCAAATGTAGAAAAGAAAGATTGCATTGCACTGATCTTGTTCAAGTGGTTCTGCTTACTTTGATAATCAACATAAGGCAGCAGATATTTTCTGCCATAGATTAGTGAGCCATTAAACTGAAATGAAGGAAATTGACATTATGGGTTAAAAACTCTGGCTTTTACATGGGCTTGAACCACCAACAAATTAAGCTTGTGAGAAATATATAAACAAATCAACCAATAGGAATCTCATATTTCATATAGACATGATTGCTTAAAGTGAAAAATGGCAGTTCAGTGTTGATTTCTCGGTTCACACTGTTTATATATGCACTATCTATGATTTTAAGAATTGTTCTCTCATAAATATAATATATTATAATATATAAAATGTATGTATAAGTGTTTCATAAAAATGTTCAACTGGTACCTTAGGTGAAGTATTCTTTACCTTCTTAGCTAATCTTGGCAATAACCTGAAATGCATGCCTTTTGAAGTTAAAACTGTTTTTAAAAAATTTGAAGAATTCTTTCCATCAAAATAAAACTGCACAGTTTATTAAATGTCATAAAGTAAAACCAAAGTGTCTTGATTCTTTTTGACAGTTCTTCTCAGATGTCACCAACAGTTGGAGATCAATTATTTCATCTCACATCACCATTGGAAATTCTTTTCTGTAATTTTTCTGTTGGTTTAAACAAGATTGTCTATTATTCAATTGCTTAAAGTTTTTACATGCCTCATGAATCGGTTAGTTTTTAAACTATTTCTCAACGGGGCGAGGGTACAACACTTTATTATTGCAATGAAAATGAGCGTATGAAAACAATGTAATTGGGATACAAAAATAAAGGTGAAAAAATATAATTAGCATAAAGCAGGAAATCAAAAAATGAAAAAAAAAAAAATTTTTTTTGGAATAGATGAGTGATTATCATTGCCCCCCCCTCCTCTCAGGGCAAAACTGAAGAATGAAAATAGTTGTTCACAATGATAAAATACAAGGATAATACCAAAGCCAGTTATAATTTTTATCTCAAAGGCAAACAGCATTCCGATTCAAAATTTATTCCTTGAGGGAAAGCTATAGGGAGATGACATGTATCATTTCAAGTACTTTCAAATGGAAATCTTAATAAGCCTTTCATATCATTCAAACAGAGAACATGTTTTTTGTTCTAGTTGGAAAAACACTGAGAATAACTGAATAACTGTTCAGCATTTACAGAACATATTTTGATGTATGAGGCAAATTCTTTAATTACCTTTTATGAAGATTAGTCAGTAAATTTTAATTTACACTTACATCTAACTTTTAACAGGCCCTACCAATAATATTTTAAACAGCAAATAACTGAACTAATATAATACGGAGACAGCACATTATTACAAATTGTTTGTAACTTCGGTTGGGCAGTAGAGGCAATATGGAAATTGACAGATAAATATTTGCCTTGAAAATCTTGTGCTAACATCACCAATGCACAGTATATGAGAATACAAGGGAGATTTTTGTGTTTTCTTTGTCATGGTTCTTGCTTATGAAATTGCATTTAAGAAATTTTTATATTTTAAATAATCTTTTTCTCATAGTTGGAGAATTGTATTAATATACATCTCCTGAGAGGAAAGAAGGGATTTTGAGAATAATGATTTTCATGCAATAACATTAGAAAAACTGAAGTGTTTTTCATTATTAAATAACTATGAAAAAGAACACATAAGGAACTATGAAAAAGACACATAAACAACTTTCTTACAAAGTCAACAAAAGCTGGTTTTTGTAGATGCAATACAATACGAAGATAGGCCAGTAACTGAAGTTTTGCTTGACACTGTAAGATTAAAGATTATCTCTGAACCAAAAATGACAATCAGGATTTAGAATTGTTAAGATCCACTTTTCAATCAGAATCTTAAGACACCAATGTCAGCAATTCCTTTAGTTAACAATTACAAATCAGAACCATTAATAGAGAAAGATATTGGTGCTTATGATAAATTCAAAGATCATTGTTGGTTTTTGGTTAGGCCTTTCTTTGTAGCTTGCTTTTTGATCATCATTTATCATCAGCTGGGTCATATGTTCCCAGTATTCTAATTTTCTTATCTCTTATCAAAATTTAAAAGCTAAATTTTCCTTTTGTTACTAATAGATTGCAATTTCCAGTTTCTTGGCAGCTCCCTCTAATATGTTTTGTGCATCATACACATTAAAAAGAAGAAAGTTGCTGATTCATTTCTGTTTGCAACTCCTTTGCCAGGAGCAACTATAAAAGGCTGACATGATCTTAATGAGAACCAACACATTGCAAAGTTTCATACATAATACGAAACATTTTACAAAAACAAAGATGAAAAAGAACTGTTACTTCATACACTGAAACCCAGCAACACTGCAGCACTTTGATATTAATGAGAAAATGTAATTTGATGGATCATTGAAAACGTTCCAATAACCTAAATATAAAAATTGAAGGTAAAAATATGACAACTGAGATGAAAATAACAAGACCACAAATCAGCATATAAAAACATTTTGCTATAATTGAATCATGAGTCGAACAAGTGATTGTAACATGAACAGTAAAACAAAAAACCTAAGAGACTGGCAGAGATTGAATAGATATGAATTTTTCTTGAAATGAAGATAACAGTGTCACTATAACTTAAGTATTAAAGATGGTTACCATGGAGATGACAGTTGCTATAGAACAATAATGATGGTTTTTGAACTGTTATTATAATGAAATAATGCATCAAAGCTCAATAATAATGATAATAATAATTTCAAAAGAAATAATAATAATGATAATAATAATTTCAAAAGAAAACAGTTCTGTATTGTATAGACAAGTAGAATATTTGATGAAAATAAGCTTTAACAAATTATCAAAAGAAGGCAGAAAAGTTTTCTTGTTTCATGTTAATTTGCCTCCAGACATGAAATTTCAAAGCTGGAATTTCCAATTTTGCTTCTAGTCTTTTGTTCAAAAAAAATTATGATTGAATGTGAACAGCATCTTAGATTTTTTGTTGTCCCAGCTATTCTTTTTTATTAAATATAACCCTTGCTTCTTGAGTGCCTACCATTGTGAAATGATTAAATTTTTTTTCTTGCTAACCAATTTTCTTGTACATTAAATTTAAACCTTAATAACAATCCTGCTCCTGAGGCCTTGCAATATGTTAAGTTATATTTTGAATTTATTTTAAATTTTTGACTGGTGTAATTATTTTTTTCATGTCAAAAGAGGAAAACCAGAAATTGAATCTCTTATATATAACATTACATTTTATTCAACATTGATCTTTGTTAATTACTGTTACCAAATGTGTGTTTTTTTGTGGGGGAGATACATCTGAATTTGAAACTTGTATTCTTGTGTTTGATGCCTGAAAAAGACTATACATCTCCTCTCTTGGGGTGGGGTGTTTATATATCTGTCTAGAATATGATACTTCCCTATGCTTGCATCTATGGTGCAGTAGGGTTGATTACATAGATTGGCACTCCTTTCAAGTCAATACTCTATCTGGCTTTTCTGATGTCATACTGCATGGTCTGAGGTAAGCCACATACTACACGAGTATTTATTTAATGTTAATATTTCATGTTCAGATGATTATTCTATAATCACCAGTCACCCTGTCAGCTGGGGCTTCAGAATACACCAAATGCACCTCTGCAGAAGGGTAAGACCCCACCAAATGTGGCCACCTGTTTGCCTTGGGTGGTGACTGATAATATCTGGGGGACAGGATCCTGGTGGTTGATGATTTCAGAAGTCAGGGTTAGATACTTCTGTTTCCCGAACACACCACTTTGGCCCTTACTTGGACTAGGTAGACAGTTGAAGAGGCTTGATCCGATCAATCAGTTGGTCATGACAAGCCCTAGTGTCTATAACTATATCAATTTATGGAGTACTTTATAACTAAATACCATACTGCAAATATAGACTGGCATAGAATACCATCCCTATCCAATTTATAGGTATTTGAAGGCAATGGCTGAGAGTCAGTCAGTTTGAAGAGATCTAGACTTAGACATGGCTGTAAACATACAAGGTTATCCACATTTTTGGGAAGTGCAACAAATGGTTAAACAGGTGCTCAGAATATATCTCAAATACAAGTATACTGGTTTATGTAGCCCTGACCTGTCAAGGCAACTGGGTTTTCCTTTTGACACACCCAGTGTCAAGCTCTGAGGTGATGGAGAGCACAGGCAGTAAATCTTAATACACAAAAATTATGAATAATCAAAATAAAAAGCCCAAAAGATGTCTTTCAGATTCTGAAAAAGAAAATAATACATGTTATAGACAAGCGTATGGTTGCAAGAAAGAAATACGACAGCAGCAGAAGTAGATTTAGATGATTTATTTCAATAGGAATGTGTGGTTTCAGGACATCTACCTTGTGGTATTGTTCATAAGCCAGCTGCCGATCTGGGTTGATCTCTCATAGTAGTTCTCACTGGTTGGTGTGGCACTCCTCCTGCTGACTGCTGTGGACTACCCAGACTGACCATGACAGATCTCTTCCCTGGCCTCCTGTTGACTGCCAGTACTTCCCTGTGTGACCCCTTTTATGGCGTTTTTTATGTCTTAACAGGCTCGAAAAACAACATGAGTATAATTAGGAGGGAAGCATTTTTATTGGTCGAAAAATAGAAACACTTTAATATATTATTTCATTTTTTGACCGGAAATCGTGTGTCGGGCCTATGCACAAATGACAATAATGGTCATTTTGTCTTGTCCTGTTCACATTCGGCTCTCGCTCTTGAGTATGTTAGTTTATTTACCTGCAAATCAGCCAAGATATGTCTTATTTTATTTTATAACATACGGAATTTCCAAGATTTTTTGTGCTCGCATCCATAGAAGAAACTCCATTGGCAGAACTTTCCCTTTCTTGACTGAAAAGGTATTATCCAGTAAGACTAATCCTAAAGCAGTTAGAAAGTTGAGAGATGGTAATTTGCTGGTTGAGGTGGAACATAGGAAACATGCAGAAAATATAATAAAGATGAAGACCTTTCATAATATCAAAATTAAAATTTTCCCTCACACAAGACTGAATACTTCTATGCGAGTCATTAGAAGTAAAGAGTAAGGAAATTACATCTGCCTTAGGAAGCCAAGGGGTCAGTGATTACCACAGAATCTCAATTAAAAGAACAGGGGAAACAATTATGACCGACACATATATCCTTAACTTTGATATGCCTGAAACCCCCCCTCCCCCAATCAAAAGAGGGTATAATATTGAGCCAGTGGAACAATATATCCTTGCTTCACTAAGTTGCCAAAACTTTGAACACCATAGGGATTATTGCAGGAGTCACCCAACGTATGGAAAATGTGCAGAAAAGGGATTCAGACCTTTTTGAAGAAGAATGGCATGACGAAATAAGATGTGCTAAGTGCCATGAAAGCCGTTCCAACATACTCAACAACATTCAATTTCTGGAAAAAGGAAAGGGAGATTGTTAAAGCAAAATATAAAAGAAACATCGTATTGTCAAAAGCAAGACATATAGTAGAAGGTTACATGAAAGGCCTTTTCTATGCAAAAATAACAAAAAATAAGACTACAAATAATGTTTATCAGCCTGACAATTACAGAGCCCTGGTTGAGAAGCTTGTACACTTGGGACCAAATGATTGACCCTAATTTCAAACTTAGCTAAAAAGTCTATATTCCATGGAAATTGTGCAGGCTGAACTGCAAAAGAAGGACAATGAAAAACCTGAAATAATAAATATAGAAAAAACAAATAGCAAAACGACAGCTCCAACACAAGCCACTCCTACTAAAAATACCAAATCTCCTACTAAAGAAAGGTCACGGCCATCTCCTATCCATCCATCAAAACCCAGGTAAGACAGACTGAAAAGCTTATCTCCTAAAAGAACAAAATCAGCCAATCAAAAGCTGGAAATCCACAACGAGCAAATTCCTTTGCAAAACTGATTTGATGAGCTCGAAAAGATGGAGGTGGAAAGCCAGAATTCTCAAATGTCTAAAACCTTGAAAAAGAAAACCTGGGGAAAAAGAAATCTAAACCACATAAGCTAAAGGCCGATAACATTCAAACAGTCAAGTATAAGATAATTCAATGGAACTGCCATGGAATAAATGTAAATATAAATGAACTGTTTCTGTTAATAACAGACCTGTCATCAGCAGTTGTTTGCTTTCAAGAAACATTCCTTAAGCAAGGTGCCAAAGTGAATATAAAAGAATACCAACAATACAACCATATATACATGACACTGAGCTTCATGCATCTGGTGGTACCATCTATACTAGTTAGGAATGATGTACCCTAAAGTAAAATAACTACAAGCGACTGCTGTTAACTTAACCCTACCATAGGTTAATAAACAACTGCTCAGTATATCTCCCACTGAATGAACCAATAAATGAAGCTGATATTCATTAAATTATAAGGCAACCCTTTTATGATACTAGGGGGACTTTAATTGTCACAGCACACGTTATATGGAAGGACATTAGAAACAACTATAAAAAAAAAAACAATGATTTACTTATTTATAATGATAAAACTCTGACTTACAAAAATTCATTTACTGGCAGCTACTGTGCAATAGATTTATCCATATGTAATCCATAAATCTATATGGATTTCTCTTGGAAGGGTTTTGGTAGATATATGCAGTAGTGATCACTTGCCAATTTTTCTGAAAAGTTCAGAACATAATGATAAAAATACTCTCCACTGGAAATTAGGCGGATTGACGAGGACAAATTTAAAAAACCAATGTTCTCAAACTAGCTGAAGGAAAATGAATAAAGGACTTAAAACAGTTTATGAAAATCCTTATACGGATAAAAAGAAGACAACTGGAAAATATATTTCTTAGTCATTGCCAACACGTTTCGTCACTCTGACTTTATCAAGGCAAGTTTAAAAGGAAAATGGTTTTTACTTATATTAAATTCAAAATATTAAAAAAGGGAACACTCCTGTGTAAACCTCCTTCTGGATATTGGTAACTTATTTTTTGCTAAAAATTTGTTTTAATTTTCCATGTTGACATATTATTAAATTTCTCAGAATAATTCTGAAGTCAATTTGGATAAAAAGAATACAATTGGAAAATATATTTCTTAGTCATTACCGACTCATTTCATTGATCTGATTTTATTAAGGCAAGTTCAAAAGTGAAATGTTTTTTAGTTACATTAAAATCAAAATATTAAAACTTGCCTTTATAAAGTCGGATTGACGCTGTCGGAACAGCAAGAACAAGAAGAAGAGGTTTCTCAAAGAAACCATCTTTCAGTAACACTTTTTTTGTGTAAAAATTAACTCCATATTTAAAATCCTAAGCCCAGTAGTGAGAAGCTTGCTATATGTCGATGATTTTCTAATTATGTACAGATCTCAACATATGAATAGCAATGAAAGACAACTCTAATAATGTCACAATAAAATACACAAATGCGCCAGTGAAACATTTACATTTTCCTAAACAAAAACCAAATGCTTAGATTTCTGCAAATTAAGAAAATTGCACAATGACCCATGTTTAAAATTAGACAGAGCAGAAATCGCAGTAGTGGAACAACACATTAATGTTCAATCCCAGCTAAAATATTTGAAAACAAGATGTAGCAAAGCCTTACAACTTCTGCGTGTAGTGGCCCGTACTGAATGAGGAGCAGATCGACTAACATTAATCAAATTATACAGGTTACTACTTCACTCAAAAATGGATTATGCTGGATTAAAAAGTCGTACCTAAAATTTCTCAATGCAAGCTATCATCAAGGCCTCAGATTGATCCTCAGGGCTTTCAAAATATCCTCAGTGGAGAGCTTGTATACAGAAGCTAATGAAGCACCTTCACATTTATAGCACACTAAGCTGGCACTACAGTACTCTGTAAAAATAAAATCATGCCCAATTATCAAAGGCAACTTTGAGCCAAATCATTGTGATCTATTCTGACCAAAAGATAAAATATTATACAACCCTATGGATTCAGAATAAAATCCATTGCTGAAGAGTTTGGCATCTCAAATTCTCAAATATAAAAGAAACAACTGCAGTCAATATTTCACATTGGACTATAATGCAACAAGATGTTTTTTCTAGAATTGCATAATCTCTCCACACAAAAAACACATCCACTCACATTCCAGGATAAGTTTCAGGGCATATTGGCAAACTTCCCTCACCAAACACCCATCTATATAGACGGGTCAAAATGTGAGGACAAGATAGGATGTGCAGCAGTGTGCAAAATATTACCTAAAAAACGTGCCCTCACAAAGGGAAGCTCTATTTTCACTGCAGAGTTTTATGCAATCAAGCTAGCTCTCAACATTATCTTTTTCAGACAAACTATCTGTATTATTGGCTTTGAAGGAAAAAAATCAACAAACCGCTAATTATGAAAATATTATGCAAAATGAGCATTATTAATAAGAAGCATAAAGACATCAATGTATGCTGGATTCCTAGTCACAGAAGAGTTAAAGATAATAATGAAGCAGATCTAGCAGCCAAGTCGTCTTTAGATGTGAATGTGGATACAAGGATCACACTCATTTTGATTTTAAGGAGGTTATTAATAAATACATTCAAAAGGAATGGTAACGGTACTAGGGCGATAACCCATAAAATAAACTCTTTGCTATCCAGCCCAAACTAGGAAAATAGGATGTCAGCTCCCATAAAATCTTGCAAGGAAGAAGTGGTATTGGCCTGTATACGCATTGACCATACGATAATAACCCACTTACTAAAAAAGATCAACCAGTTTGCCAAACATGTAACACAGCATATACTATTAAACATTATTAACCGAGAGCTCAGATCTCACTCTCTCAAGACAAAAATCTTATAATATAAACACTATTATGAGAAGTTTGAGAAAGTAAAAATAGATGATATAATGATATTTCTCAAAATAGTAGAACTAAAAATTATATACCAAATGTGAATGTCAAATTAATTTCTCTACAAACTGTGTATCAGAAAAGAATACATCAGAAATTAGACTCAGCAACAAGAAACCTCTTTATAAAAGTGTATCAATGAAACTGGATCAACAAAATGTTTCCATACAAAGAATATATGAATCTATTGTAAAAATCTTGTTGGCATTAAATGACCCATTGAGGTTGACATGCTGTCAGATCAAACCCCAATCACATAATCAACAGTCAGCAGCAGCAGTAGGAATAAAATAAGCCTCTGTCAACATTTATAATTGAGCTTCTGTAACTAATTACCTTTGCAATGTCCTTTTTTAGGAAAATACTCTTGACACAAAGGTTTTCTGAGGAAAGGGAACGAAAGATCAAATCTCAGCAGTTTTATTTATTTTTTTTTTTATTTATGATCCAGTTTGCTTGAGAAAGATCAATAGAATAGTTTTGTTAATTACTGTTAGATTGCACAGTACTACAATGTTTAGTTTATGACATATGAATAGTTTCCTTGGCTCTTCTACTTTGGTGGCCTTGTGCCAGACTTTGTTAACTGCATGTTCAGTGTACAGTTGAGCCATTGCACATTGATGTCAATTACTGCTATAGTGAGTTTGAGCCTTAGTAGATGCTTACATTTTCAGCCTTGTACCAGACTTAGTTTTATAGCCATATGAAGTACAATGGAAAAGCTCTTCAAATGTAGGATCCTCATAGAGAAACACCTTAAACATCAGAGGAACATGTTCCACAACTTTGTCAATTTCAAGAAAGCATTTGATCATGTATGGCATGATAGTCTTTGACAAATCCTTAGGGAATTCAATGTAGATAATGGAATTATCCAAGTCATCCAGGCACTATATAAAGATCCCATCAGCCCAGTTTTTCTGGGAAAACAAATGTGAATATTCTTCCTGACAACAGTTGGTGTGAGGCAGGGATACATACTTTCACCCACATTATTCAACCTATTTCTAGAGAGAATCATGCAAAAACCCTGAACGACCAGGATCTTTCAATCTCTATCAGTGGTAGACCTGTCTGTAACCTATGTTTTGCAGATGACATTGACCTCATAGCAGCTAGTGACAGTGAGATTCAGGACTTGGCCAACTAACTTGTTGAAATAGCAGGAGGATATGGAATGGATGTGAGCTCTGAGAATTCCAATTAAAGGTGGATAGGACAAACAGTAACACCTGTGCTCACATTACTGTGAACGGGAATTCACTGGAGGAAATGTCCACTTTTAAATATTTGGGAACAATCTTGACTAAAGATGATACCTGCAGCTCATAAATCTTCTCATGAATTGTCACAGCAATGCCTAAATTGGCAAGAATATGTAAGAGTAAAATCAGCTTTCAAATTTCAAACTTTACAAATCACTGATAGTCTTCATTTTCCTATATGGATGTGAAACATGGACACTGTTGGTAGAGACAGAGAGAAGGATTCAAGCATTTGAAGAAAAATGCTTGAGAAAACTACCTGGCATCTTCTGTTAGGAATATAAAAACAAATAGGTTTGTCTAGAAAATGGTTGAAAGTTTTGTGGGCCACCATGAACATCTTTTCACCACTGTCAAACAGAGAAAAATAGCATGGTTTGGACATGTTACATGGCATGATTGCCTGTGCAAGAGCATCATGCAAGGCATTGTTGAAGTTGGATGTAGGAGAGGACACCAACACAAAAACTGGTTGGACAAGGTTAAACAATGGACAAGTAGGATTATACCAGAATTGCTGATGGTTGCTATTGATGGACTGTTGTTGGAGAGATTCAATATGGCTTCTGCATTCAGATTCAATTACAAAAGTGAAAAGGAAGATGATGATGATGACCAGATTTGTCTTTGTTTTAATCATTGCTTATTTGAGACGTTTTTAAAAAAGATTGTTTTGTTTTAACAATGATGAATATTAGGCTTTTGTTTGGATTCCTGACATTTAATATTTTTTCCCATTTTATGTATAAATTAGTATTTTTTGTTTTTTAATTGAAACAAAAATATAAACAGTTTTGTGAAAAAAAGTCTACTTATCATTTTCAGGTGTTTATCACAAGCCCCAAAAAGTTAGAGCAATTTTACTTTGTGTGTCTATTGAAAGAATATCACATAATAGAATTTGCCAAGTTTTATGGCTACAAGGCAATTAGGTAGATTATTAATAGACAACAGAATGTATAACAGAAATTCAAAGCTGTATAGGAATAGTGAACAATGCCTTCCAAAAACTAATCAAAGTATTAAAACAAAGTAAAATATTGTTAGAAACACAATGAAAAGTGCAAAATTTCTATATAATATCTAATCTCCTATATAACAGTGAATTCTGGACAGTTTCCTCACATATGAAGAAACTTTAAGCAAAAGAAATATGGTTCTACCAGCCAGCATGAAAAATACCATAGATAGAGAATGTAGAAGTTTTAAGGAGAAATGAAACTCCAAGGAAACTTATACTTCCAAAAAAAGAGTTGAAATTTCTGGCTCTGAGGAAAGTGAAACTGTAAAATTTAACACAATGGAGCATACTGAAAATAAGAAAAACAAGCAGAAACCATGAGTAAATGACTTGACAAGTTTGAGCGAATAGTTGGCAGAAGAAGAGCTACAAAAATAGAGATAGTCAAGGAACAAGAGTTATTTAGATCAACAAGAAATGGACTTTGTGGAGAGTTGTGAAAAGAAATTGTTTGCAAAAGAAGAATTTTCCTGATTTTGCCTGTGTGTGTGTATGTATATATATAATCACATGTTCTGCTGAAGATGATTCATAATTTTGCTGTAAAATCCTTGATTATTTTTTGGGCCTAAAGAACAACTTTTAATTTTGAAAACTTGAAACTTCCAGTGTTCATAAAAAAGAGTTTTAGAATGGCGCCAAACAGATATGAATAGCTTTGGCTTGAATTCTTTCATAAGGTACTATATTTTATTGTATTTTAACATTACAGCTTTTTTCATTCTTAAGTGCATATATCATTATTACCATCTGGCTGTAGAAGGGTGATCTCTGTATAAAAAGGAGAATATCATTAGACTTTGGTTGAATTAGGCTAAAAAGGTTAATTAATTTTCAGTTTTTTACCAGAAAAGATTACTTAAATATTTAAATTTTTTCATCATATTGAATTTTCTTTAAGAATTTTTTAGTCATTCATTTCAAAATTTGTGCAGGCTTAGAGAAAATCTTGTGGTGACTCTTTTCTCCGAATATTTCATACTTTTCAAAATAAAATCCTTGTTAGATGTTCACATGTGCATCTTTTCATATGTTGTGCATCATTTTATTTCAGGCAAGACATGAGATAGTTGTAGCACTGAACAGAGAATGTGCTTATTTTAGTGTGCTTTATTTTATTTTAACAGAGTATGAGACATGATTAATTTTGAAGATCAATTACAAAAATTAAGAATATTGCTAAGAATCCCAGATAGAATTTTCTGGCCATATGATTTGGAGTCTTTAACAGTTATAAGGCACACTGAAAATAAGATAAACAAAAGAAAGCAAAAGGTAACTTGTATAACATTTTTATACAAACAGATGAAGGAAAAAGTATCACATAGTGAGGAGTCATAAAAGGTTCATGTCTTGGAAGATAAGACATGGTAGAGAACTATAATCTTTCATGTCATGAACAGATATCACATACACAATCTATTTTGAAGATATTATTTAGAAGAGTTTTTTTATTCTTGTAAATGAAAATCATGAAAATCTTTTTTTTATTGAGAGGCCTTAGACTGCCAATTCATTGGTAAAATAAGGAATATCGCTATCCATTATTTAGCAACTTAGATTTCATGTCTGATCAATAAGTTTTGTGTATGAGGATAAACTACATCTAGCAGCAAGGCCTTTGATGAAAGAGATTTTGAGGAGCACAAAACCACCTCTTGATTGCTTTTCTTCCCCAGTCCACCCTAAACAGGGGGGTGTAGCAACTCTTAGGTTTGCAAATATGGCAAATAGTAATCCCTGAAACAAACACAAAACACTATCATAGTATAAAAGTACATTTTTATAATAAAATGATCAGCAATACTTTTTATAGTAAAAATACCAACAAAATATTTTTATCTGTATTTAATCACAGACAATTGTGTTCAAATTATGTTTAGTTGAAGCCATAAAATTGTTCCAAATGTTTAGATTCCAGTATTAAATAGCCCACAGATGTTGATATATCATAAAACAAAATAAAACAACATGAAAGAACTCTTTTCAGGACATTAGTCCATATCATATCCAACAATTTCTCAAAGAAATCAAACTGTATTCCAAAATATAACTTCAACAAAACTAGAACATAAAACACACACATGTCACTGCCTCTAGTAATTATGTCCACACAAACATGTATATGCACAAAAGCTGAGTATCATCTACCGTGTATTCAATTGTGAAAACAGAATAACATATATCCTATTTTTATTACTTCAAAGCTCCCAAGAACATTAAATTTCAGCATTAAATGACCCATAAGGAGTTGATATGCCATTAAACAAACAATAATCAATCCGATGAAGAAGTCACATTGATTTCAGAACTTAATGTTCTATATATATATATATATATATATATATATATAGAGAGAGAGAGAGAGAGAGAGAGAGAACAATGTGCATGTTCTTACAAGCCATGATCTTACTTTTTTTTTCACTCAGTTTTTAGCTCAAGGAAAGCACAAAGTCATCACTCAGATATGCCTCAGGTAGAAAGACATGCAGACAAACAAAATGATATTGACTAAGACCAGAATCAAATTATATAAGCTAAATTACTAAGAACAGTTGAGAGAAAATTTATATTTTGTTGACCAAGTGACAAAATGGACAAATTGCTCAGGAATCTCATTTGTTCTGATTTTCAAATTAACAAGATAATAGAATGCTATTTAGAATATTTAATGGAAGACAAAAATAAGAGTAGAGGAAAGACTATACAGGTTGAGATTGCAAATTAGGACATTGCGTAGTGTGACTCGGAGCTGAATGATTTAACTACATAATAGAGACTAACAAATAAACATTAATGGCTATTTTAGGAAAAGGGATATCTTCAAAACTTGTCTATATTTCTGAGATTGATGCATTGTGATTATTTACATTGTTGTTTTCATCTTTGTTGCCATATTCACAATGTTTTGGTCATTGTACGCTTCTCTGAGTGATTGGAATTTTGAAATAAAAGGACACATGGCCTAGTGAATAAAAATGTTGGTTGAATCCACTGACTTGACCCAAAGAATTGAGTTCAATAACTGACTTTAGCAGAGGTGAACAAAAACTTGGAGAGTTAAATTACTAAATGAAGATAACTGATACTGAGGAATATGGAAGAGACATGGCATGTGGAACTGGAACAATCTACTCCAGTGGATTAAATAAAGGGTTCACTTCAAAATTCCAACAACAGGAAGAAGGCTGGATTGTACAACAGCCAAAATGTCATGAATATGGCAGCAAAGATGACAACAGTCCGAACAGCGTAAATAGTGTAAATAACTTCAGAATCTTTGCACATTGAGCAATCACCTTGAAGATGTCATCCAAGATTTTTAAAGTTATTATTCACTGAAACCTTACTCACATTTTGGAATGATGGAAAAATATTACATTCAATCTAATAAATTCAATTGAAAAATCTGATAAAATTATAACTTAGCAACAACAACAATTGCCCATGAAGAAAGAAACAAATTTTTGAGAAAAGTTTGCAATTGTAAGCATTATTTGTCGCTAAAGAACCCCATCTTTTTGCTTTGCAAATCTGGAATTTTCCTTTCACTAAAGAATACTTAATCAGCCTTAAATATAAAATATTTCAGATTTATTAAAAAAGGGAGATGACTTTTAACCCCTTGACCACCAAATATATTGGGAAAAACCCTTTCATTTTCAGACTTTTTTTTTTTTATTTGTTTTTAATATAGTAACTAAGAAACTGAGGCACCTTGATGTACCTGAGCAGTGATTAACACCTTTCCCAGATGTATATCTTGAAAACTGGATTCGTTTCAAGGTCAAAATGGCATAGAAGAAATCAAGAAGAATGTATAAACACATCTGTAACTGGGTTTTGAACATGTTTATTCATCCATGTATGAAAAAGGTACTTTTGGTGAAAATGTATATATACCTATATGATGGGGAAGGGGTTAAAGAATCTTTGAACCAAGCACCAATTATCTGGAATCCAAAATGAAGCATTCTCATTATCAAGTTTTAACTGGCTTTTTTTTATTTTTATTTTACTGCATCATTTTTTATCACAATAGCAATAGGATGAAGAAAAGATAATCCAAGAACTAACAATGAAAATGGTCAAATTATTTAAAATTATTATTAGTTTAAACAAATAAATTTGGTATAAAAGTTAAGAGTAGATTGATGGCAATATGACTCTAGGTTCATGCTTTTCCAGCCACAGACTTCCATAGCTGAATTGATTAAAATGTTATCTAAAAAAGATTGACTGGATGTGCATTCAGGTCTCACTGGAAACTGTTCTTACTTTATATAACTTTAGCAGTCATACAAAACCTAAAAAGTTTTGATGATCAAGAAACAAGCTACAGAGAAATAAGCAAAGATCTAGCCAAAAAACCAACAATGATCTTTTAATTTATCATAAGCACCAATATCTTTCTCTGTTAATGGTTTTGACTTGTAATTGTTAACTAAAGGAATTGCTGACATTGGTGTCTCAAGATTCTGATTGAAAAGTGGATCTTAACAATTCTAAATCCTGATTGTCATTTTTGGTTCAGAGATAATCTTTAATCTTACAGTGTCAAGCAAAACTTCAGTTACTGGCCTATCTTCGTATTGTATTGCATCTACAAAAACCAGCTTTTGTTGACTTTGTAAGAAAGTTGTTTATGTGTCTTTTTCATAGTTCCTTATGTGTCAAGCAAAACTTTACTTTTGTCTTGTATCAAAATCAGGTTTTATTGATTTCCCAAGAAAGTTTTTTCACGGACTTTGATTTCAAATTTCTTTGTAATTCATAAATAAAAAAAGAAAAAAATTTCATAATCATCATTAATTTTTTATTACTGCTATCATTGTGAAATTCTGTCTTTGTCATCATCTATGAATTGACTTGATTCCAGAGGAAGGTCTTGGACAAAGAGATGGATTGTGATTTATCAAGGAATCAAGAGATTTTTCACAAGTTATCTCACAGAAGATCCAATAATAATAAAAGAAAAATTATTACAAAATGATCATCTCAAAAACGATCATGAATTAATTTTTATTTTTACATTTTTTACTATTCTGATAGTGATTGCTTGTCCTGAACTGACATTGAACTGTACAAGATATGTAAAAACCTACAGAATATTTGCCTAAATATTGTTGGTAGATTTTGAGTATCTCTGCGGCAAATCTACCAACTTCAGGCAAAATTTGATGCAAGCACGTTTCTAAATTTTGTCAGTCATTGTAAAGATCATGGAGCCATTACAACACAGTGCTATAAAAACTTGCCTGATAATTGAACCCAAGTAGCACAAACCTGATTGGCAGACTGGCTCAGTACTTTATGTACAGTTGATTGTTAACTGCATGAATATTTTCATTGAATAGTATAATCACAATACAGACACTCTGGAAACTTTTCAGTAGTACTTTTTGAGTGTGTGTCTGTCTGTGTGTATACTGTATATTTGGGTAGCAAATCTTTTTTGCATGTTTCATCAAATTTGATGGATAATGAATATTTAACAAAAGGTATATATATATATATATATATATATATATATATATATATAAAGACATTTTTATGTTTATACATTCTTTTTAAAAGATACAAATATTTAAGTAAATGCTCTTGTCAGACTTTGTCCATTGCATAATATATATATATATATATATATATATATATATATATATATATATATATATATATATATATATATAATGATTAGAAATCTTATAAGTATTAGGTTGGTGCAAAAATAATGTCGTTTTTTGACGTTCAGAAAACGGCATTATTTTTGCACCAACCTAATATAAGAAACTATACTCGCTCGTAAAACCTTCGGTGTATTGATTTGCAATTAAACAAGCCAATGCCAAAGGGGGAAAAAGGTATAAAAAAAGAACCAACATGTACGTTAACCAAAATCCAGTATACGAGTTCAAGGCCCAAAGAAAAAAACCCCGATGCAAGTAAGCAAAATAACTAAATAAAGTGCTCAATACGGTAAATAGAGCAGACCTAGTTAAACCTAGAGAGCTAGACAAACCTACCAAGGTTTCATTTAAGTGAATCGTCAGGGAAAACTGGCCTTCCCTGACGATCCACTTAGGTGAAACCTTGGTAGGTTTGTCTGGCTCTCTAGGTTGAACTATATATATTAATAGTAGTACTTGTTTGGAAAACCTCAGATAGCTCAACTTGCAGATATGCCAGTACAAATCAGTACCCGAGGAAAAAATTGGAAATAAAAAAGAACTAAATGCATCAGAACAAGACAAATCGCCAAGTGCTTAAAGTCCTTAGCCCAAAGAGTGCTCAATACACTAAGCAGAGCGATAAACTAGAACTAGTATATATATATATATATATATATATATATATATATATATATACACACCAATTAATAATTGGTAGGGATAATTCCAAGGAGGACATAAATCCAAAGAGAGCTTAATGTAAGAAACAGAATTATGTAATAATAATAAGTACAGACGATACATTTGGTTATAATTTATTTCATGAGTATCCAAATATTCATCTCTTCAGATCAAAGTTTCTGTTTTTTTTTTATAAATGGAATCAATTTGTCCAGACAAAAGGAAAAGGGAGAGGAAAAAAAGGGAAAAAATATGTTAAAAGAGGAAGAAAGAAAAAGAAAAATTTCAATATAAGGTTTAAAAAAAAGGGGAAGAGAGAAGGAGAGAGGAAGGGAAAGAAGATTTTAACATGAGCTGATTGGGTGACCTAGAAATAATTTTTTCTTTAAGGGTTAAACAAGTTAAAATACATAGTAAGAAAGCGGGTGATCAGACTTAAAATAGATACAGTTGTATGCACATTAACATGCATATACAACTTTTCTGCAATATACATATTGCCACGATTTGACAAATTATTGTGATTGATGGTTTCGGCCTACTGGTCTTGTTCAGCCATCAATCATGTTAGATTGCACATTTTCCAAAAAACTGTAACTAAGGTCTGCTCAGCATAGTTGCCATATAAAACCTATAGGTTTGCTCTATGGCTGTTGAACAAACACAAATCTGCCTTGCACAGGCATTTTCCACCTGAGCAGATGGGTTTACTAAAAAACAAACAGCCAGCCATTATATATCTATTCACACAAATATGGATAATGGATTGTTGCAGAAATAGATACTCAAATAAGCTGCAAAACTTGACAGAAAATCAAAGCAGCTTTAGAAAAATAATTTTAAAGCCATTAAAATTCATAGTGGCAAATTGTAGATGAACACTGACTTTGTTGTTATTGGATCAGAAGTCTGTTTTGAATGATGAATAGAATTTTTGGCAGACTAGATTTTTATTCTCTATTTAACAGCTGCATGGATTTTTCTTTAATAACATTTTTCATTTTTTTTTATTCAGATTTCTTTTTGTAGACTGAATAAAAAAAAACCCTTACTGATCAAATCTGATTCACTTGTGAAATTATGGAAATTTCATTTGATGATAAGTCAGCTAAAAGCCATTTGTTGTAAATTTTTTATTCTCCCTAGAGAGTCTTTGGAAAATTTAGTGATAACAAAACAATTACTCCTTAAGTCTAGAAGAAATAATTGTTCAAAACATATATGAAAGAAAAAAGGAACAGCTGATAGAGGACTTATATATATATATATATATATATATATTGTGAGCCCTTTAAAAGTCTTTCCTGTTTATTTTGATGGAGACTATAAGAGATGTGGAAAGTACAATGCCATCTTTGAATGAAGGAGACTTTCAACTACAAAGCAGTATTTATCCATCATCACTCACATTGCCTATACATTATGAGAAATTGCTCTTTCACAAGTTGCTAGCTGTGCAAGGTTACCACACATCACTGTTATCACTGATGAAATGTATTCACATAACTATGCTTATATCCACTATTTACTCTCCATAAATGCCCAGGAAATGTTGATAAATGTTAATGAGTGTGTTTTTTGTCCATATGTAGCAATTAGACAGAGTCCTAGCTTTTCCTTGTAAAAGAAATTATGAATTATTGGCTGGAAATTTCAACGATTTACTATTATACAACCAGTATCTGTTTTTGATATTGTGGGTCAAAATAATAAAACTGGAGGCATTAGTTTCAGATTTTCCTGTTGGTGGAGACTAGAATATGCTGACTGTATTCTCTACAGAGGGGTAAGTGCCTTGACAAAACGGAACAAGAACAGGTGAGCACTTGCAGACTCGGGCATATGCAACAGATTTTTGGTTATAGTTTCAATTAGAAAGACAACCAATGTTTGCCTATAGACTCAAGTAGAAACACAACCGATGATTACCTTGAGACTCAAGTCAATTCTGACCAATGTTTTACCTGTCCATAGGCACAAGGAAGAGGAGTCACTACTAGTTATTGATGAAGTCTTCTTTAAATAATCAGATGTCAGTTTACCTGGAAAGAAACAATGCAGTTATGAATATGAGTTGATATTAATGCATGCATAATTTTATGACTGTAGCATCTTGGTCAGCCTATGAACTATTCACCCCACCCTCATAGACATTTGAATATGAAAGAATATACAGGCATCTCTCAATTAATGCCTTTTAAGTTAGTATGCTAAATTTTTTACATACCAAAATTCAATTTGTGCATACATAATACTTAATTAATGTGGTAAAACATTGTTCAGTTTAAGCATAGTAATTGAAAAATCTTTTTCTAGTTACTGATCTACTAATTGTATATAAGATGTTATATTTATCTGATAGATAATTCTGAAAAAGTTATTTGGATAACAACAGAATCTCTTGATTAATCATCTTATGGGATTATTAATGGATTTAGTTTTATTGCAATCATAAGATTTGGGGTTTTATAGGATCAGACATCTTAGTGGGAGGATTTATTCATTGAAGAATGGTAAGTTACTGCTTAAGGGAGATAACTGAGTTGATTTAGTCATTCTTATTTAATTGTTAAAATGAACAATTTCTAACAGATGGATAATTTTATTAATTAGAATGCCTGTATCTTAACAAAACCTGCAGCATTTAAATCACATTAATGCTGCATCAGGTATATTAGGAGAACCATGCTTTGATTAATCAAACTATTTTTCACATCTTTGATTATTATAGACACAACATTTCAGCCATGTACTCTATGGCTCTCTTCAGGTGTCCATTATTTGGCCATGTTGGATATCTTATATATTGATTATTCTGTTAGTTTTGTTCCTATGATGCTAGTTTTTGTTTGTTTCTGTTAAACCAGAGTATATTGTTTTGCTACCTGATCCAGGGATTGAACTCATGACCACTAGATGACAGCAACACTTGACTAACTAACGCTTATGTTTTAGTTTCTTTAGGTCCAATAATTCAACTTTTGGTTATAACGTTGGGTTTTTAATGCTTTTTGTAATTAAGCAAATTTAGTTTTTTGGAAGTATTTCATATGAAGTGAAGGTATTCTTTGTTAAATCATTAAACAAATTTGTAATTTAAATAAATAAACAGTGAATTTTATCTCTCTATCTATCTGTCTGTCTTAAACCTCTCTAATTCAGGCCACACTTGCTCCACATAGACATATTATACCTTTTTGGAATCAGGATGATCCTGGGATTGAAAATTTGCCCTTCATCATTGGGGTTTGTGTCTAGATCAGTAGAGGACAGTTAAAAATTCAAATTTTTGAAGTAACTGAAAAAATTAATGATTTTAATAGTTTTTAATTTATATTGAATTTAAAATAATGAAGAACTTTGTGAATTTAAAAAAAAATGTTTTAAAGTCAGTTTAAAATATTTTTGAATTGAGGAAATCACTTTTATTTCTTCAAAATTCCAAAGAATCAGATTTAAAGTGAAAGGTTTTGTGATGTGAAGTTTTGAAGTTCCATAGAGTTTGTGATGTGAAGAAGTCAATTTTTGGCCTAAATTGGAATTTCAACCCAAATTCGACTTTCAGCCAGAATTAGACATATGGCCCAAGTCAAAGTGAGGTTTTGAAGTTGAGGTATTAAAATGCCATGGAAAAATCCAAAGAATCTAAGGCAAAGGGAGAAAAGAGCAGAAGAAACACAAGAAGGGTGGGGCATAAGCTCATAGAAGACCAAGTGCATCTTAATCATCAGAAGAGGTGCAAGCAAGAAGAGAAGCAGATGCTGCAAGAAAGAGAAGGTCAAGAGTTGCAGATGACAGTGAAACTTCATCAAGCAGCGAAGCAGATATAGCAAGGAGTAGAAGATCAAGAGCTGCGGATGACAGACTTTATCAAGAAGAGAAACAAATGTTGCAAAACATAGGAGAGCAAGAAATTTGGTAACACCTGATGAAAGACATGCCAGGCAGATTAGTGATAATCTCAGTCATGTTAGAAGGAGTTCTAGTCAGTTTTGTTGGAGTTGAACTTAAATTCCTCTTCAGAAATTGATATCACAGATTACATCCACAACAAAGCAAACAAATCGTACATCTAAACTTGAATATCACGGGCAGAAAGAAATGTTGAAATATTGATTTGCAAGTCATATGGCATAAATCCCAATGCACATAAACAGTCAGAAAATAACATGCCAGCCAACAAATGCAGTAGAAAAATAAATGAATTTCTCTGCAATTTCAGAACACCAACTGCTTTTATAGATGGGACAATTTTTTCATTTGTTCACAAGTGGGAGAGGACACACAATATTAGTATATCCAAGATACTTTTATGGTGACACCTGCAAATGGCTCTATTTTAATATTCCATCTTTGGCATATCATGCAGAATACATACCCTTTTTCTCAGCAAACAACTTTCTTTTTTGCCACATTTTCTGCCATAGAATACATGTGACACATTGCCGCTTGGATTGGCAAGGTAATTCACCATTTCTTTGGTACAGGAGTGCAGTTTTTCTTTTTTTTTAATTTTAAAACCTCTCCAAGCTGGCTTTTCAATACAACTGTGATATTTGACAATTCAAATCATCCAAACATATCTGTTGGATGAATGATCATTTATTCAGTTTAAGAATTGTAATACTATCAGATTCAAGGGTGAACTATAGATGGGATGTCCTGTAACAAAGGAAAAATACAGCTGCAAGATCTACCAGTTCCTCAAGAGTCAGTGCAATCACTTCTGGATGGGAAGTCAGGTGAATGAAAACATTTCATCCAGTATATCAGAAGAATAGCTGTTTTGCAATGACCTCATTTGGAGCCAAATAGGCAACCTTGACAGTATAAAAAAAGACTTGGAGAATTAAGGGCAGGAGTGAGTTGAAAAGTTCATACAATGTTGGCTTTTCAGCTAGTTTTTAATAGTAAGTTAAACATTGGTACTTATTTTTCAAATAAGAGATATCTCTAAATGAATTAAGAAACTTGCATTTTTATTGGATTCTGTGTTTTCTCACAAGCCAGCCAATCATTCGTCCCAGGTATGATGTACATCCACGTACAGGGTAAGATGATAAACTATGTCCAACAGCAAGGTCTCTAATCAGAAGGCTTTGAGGAGCATGGAACCACCTCTTAATTGCTGGTGTTCCCAGGTCTGCCCTGACCGGGGGTGGTAGCACCTGTTAGGTTCCCAGCTGTGGGCAAATAGTTAACCCCGAAACTGAGGTAAAAAGTATTATGAAAGTGTAAAAATAAGTTTTAAAACCAGAAAAACTTTGTAAGACATTATTACCAGAAATATATTTTTGAAGAGAAAAAATATTACGAGCAATATGTTTTTGAAAAAAAAACTATTACCAGCTATACATTTTTGAAAAAAATTATTACCAGCTATACATTTTTGAGGAAAAAATATTAACAGAAATTGATTTTTGACAAAACAAAAATATCACCAGAAAAAAAAAGTTGTCGTCATTAAATGACCCATTGAGGTTGATATGCCGTAAAACAAACCAAACCAAACCAAACCAAACCAGCCAATCATGAAGATTATACATATGTAGTAAATTGCATGTAGGTAAAACTAAAAAAAAAAGAAATGAATTAAATTTTTCCTTTTTCAAATTTAAAAATCCTTAAAGGATCTCAAAAAGGAGTTTTGTAAAAAGCTATTTGAAAAATATTTTCTGGCCAATCAGTCTGTTGTAAACTTTCATTTAAATCAATCTGAATAGTATTCTAACATTTAGATATATATGTGGATAAATAGATGAATAATATAAATATTTATATAGTCATATACTGATGTGGATAAATAAAATATAAGTAGCAAAAGTGGAGTGTTTTTCTGCTTTGATATGTAGTCATGTGGTACTACAATATTTTCCTTCACATTCCATTTCTTAGTTCCAATCAGTTTTTCCTAAGAACTGCTTCTTTGTGGAACAAACTTCTTCATGAATGCTACCTTGGATTCTACAACATTAGCCAACTTCAAGTCAAAGATTAATTGCTATCTGAGTTACTTATCCTTACTTATAATCTCCACTTCCTTCTAAATCCTCTTACATTCATATCTCACACATAATTTTAACTGGCCTCTCTCCCAGGAGGACCATTTTATCTTGTATTGAGTGAATTGTAGTAAAAAATGTATAATAATAAAAGGTGTAGAATTCAAAAACACATTCTTCCATTCAGACCGTCCCACAGTAAATATGGCAATACCTGGAAGTAGATTCAAAAATTATTTTTAACTTGTTTTCTTTTTACTCTTATCTCATGTGCATGCACACACACACACACACATACAAAATCATCTATCTGCATTGAAACATTTCAGATGTCAGTGCTACTAAAACATGTTCAGTTTAGTTGCATTTAGTTTTCATTGTCTTTTTTTTGCATATCTCAAATTTCTTTCTTTGTACTTCCTTAAACATGTTTATGACATATTTCAGTGTATGTCATAAACATGTCATTTTAGAGTTAATTAAAATGACCCTTGAATATTTATAGCACGGATAAGATAAATTTCTGTAAACACAACATGAGTTGCAATTCAATAGTTAAGTTCCACTCAGATACTCAAAATTCAAGGTAATCAATCATAACTATATAGTTTAGTATTTCATTCTTATCTGTCAACTTTTTGCACTCCTGTCACCTTCAATTTACACAGGTTGGCAATTTATATCAATTTAGTATTAAATAAATACATTTTTCTTTTATTATTGTTGGTCATAATTTTGATATTCTTCCTGCTTCACTTGTAACTTCTTTTATCAATTATTTGAGGTTAATCTAATGTACAATCTGAAATTTGATCATGAAATAGTCTTGCATGGATGTTCGTCTTTTGCTGTTTCAATCACAATATTTGAGCCAACAAATTCACTTTAGTGTTTCACTGCTGGTTCATTTTGTATATTTTGCTTTTACCCATGATCAAAATGCCTTGACTGTTAATTTTCAGGCTTCTACAGTTGAAGTCTACACTGGTTCTTATACAATCACTGAAGTTAAGCAATGCTACACCTGCTCTCTTTACCTAGATGGCTGACTGCTTGGGAATACCAGGTGATGTAAGCTTGCATGTGCAGGTAATATAATAGAAAATGGCACAGAAATGTAAATTGGAGAACTGAGTTCCAATTCCCATTGGGTTTATTATATTCAATTACATGTGAATGCCCTTGGATAAGGTATGAATCCACCTCTTGTTTCCTAAGCTGTGAGTTAATTAGTAGGATTTATATTGGTAAGTCATTATTATCCCCAAAATATTCTTACATTCTAAAACTATTTTCTGGCTTTAAATAACATGGAAAAGGTTGATAAGCCATGAAAAGCAGATCAAGCTTCAATTGGATGTTGTATCCCAAGATCTATAGAGGTCACTCTGTACATTTTAATATTTCACAGCTGAAAAAAAAAGATCGGCAATAAAACATTTGTAGAAATAGTTGAAAAAAAAGCGCATCAAAATATTTTAATGATGAAAATATTAGTGTAGTGGATTGGTAAATAGGATTGTACCTATTTGCATATGTTTAGTAAATGAGATATAAAGTGTACAGTGTTATAGAGGCAAGAAGTTGACTACTGATCATGTGTCATAGAACAATGCAATACAACAATTAAATTAAAATAATGTTTTTGTAGACAGTGGAAAAGAATTATTCAAATGTAACATCAATAAGATTAATTTATCAAGAACAGAATCATTCTTATTAGCAATGACAGAAGCCCACCATGAAACTTGTTCCTGGGATTCTGGACAAATAGGAAAATTAAAAACATTGTGACAATATTTAAACCAAACCTCTACTCTTATCAGTTGTTGATCATCAGGTAGCTGATTATTTCTTCTATTTTAAATTCTTCCAATAAGTTGAGGCAACCTATTCAAATAAAGAAAACAAATCTTTAATATTATTTCAATGAGTCAAGAGATAAACTTTATATTATGAATTGTTATGTTTGCTCAACAGAAAACTACTGTATGTCATTGCATATAAGGCTTCCAATTTTAGTCATGTCTTTACTTAGCCTCTTATATGGACATCATGCATGGCATCTAAGTGTCTTCTTAACTCACTTGTTGGGATAGAGAAGGCACTTATCTCCCTTTGGTGGAGATAAGTCACTTGGCTCACATGACAGCTGCTTAGTGATGTCACTCCATACAGTGACAAAAGAGGTAGTGAAATTCTGCTTGTTTTGCAGCAGCCAAAGAGGAAGGTTACTTTCTTTAGCCCATGCAAAGGCTAAATCTGTTTCTCCAGAAGTTGACAAATTCATGGTGTCATTTATCTTTGGGAATATATCCTTCTCACATATAGAAAGAAACTCCAGCTTACTGTCCTTAATTTGAGAAAACCCAAGATCCACTCTTTCCCATTCATGGAATATGTCCTTTTTTGGGTCATTGAAGAATCCAAGAAAACGGCGACTTACCTCGTCAAACCAAGCGACAGCGTGTCGCGTGTATTCTACGACGGAAAAAGTGGCGAAAAAGAAAATTACTTACCAAACAGAAGGGCACGTATTCCGCATAACATGCTGAAAATGGAATAATTGAATTAAAGAAAGGAGTCGCTATAAAAGTATTTTGATATGTAAATTACAGAACATCCTATCCCAGCTGTCGACGAATGAAAAAAATAGGTTCTGCCGATAAAAGCAGTTGGTGTTCTCGATTCGGGGCGAAAAATTTGGTTTCGGCGTTTGTTAGAGTGTGAGTTATTTTTCTGACTGGTTACACGCATTGTGATTTGAAATAGTACCGGCGAATCGAGTTTTCAGCATTTCTTTCTGCTCCCGATATTCAAGTCTGGACTTACAGTGATTTTCTTTGTGCTGTGGAAGTAATCTGCGACAAATACTTCCTTTGCTTTCAGAACGCTTACAAAAGGAAACTCCAATATTACTAGAAATAAGGATAACAGTGGACTTAAGAAATTTAATTCTCAAAAAAGATTTTCAATGAAAAATCTTTTATAAATTTCAACCAAAAGTAACACTAACTCATTTGTCAGTAAATTCTGAGAGTTCTTTATGTGCCATGTCCCTTCAGGACGTAGATGATCATGGCTCTCCACAATTTCCTCTCCTTTCTAACTCTTAATAAATTTTGTCTTTTCATTATATCTTTTGAACCCTGTTCTGCCATCCATTTACTTAAACTCATCAAGTATGTTATGTGCTGTTTTCCTCTGTCCCTCTTGCCATCAATCTGTCCTGTGAGTATCAGATTTTCCAAACACTTCTTCCTGATTATCTGTCCCAGAAATTTTAATTCTTTCTTCCTGATTTTAAGTATAAGTTTTGTTTTTTTCTAAAGCCTTGTCATTACTCACATGTGCTGTTCATGGTATCCTTAGCATCCTTCTGTAGAACTACATTTCTTTACTCTTTCTATCCCTTAGGTATCTCTCTCTATCTCTTATTTTCACCATCAACTTTTTAGAATTGAATATCTTGAGAAAAATCAGGGATGGCTAGTGTACCACAAAATGATGGAGATCACATGCCTTATTACTGGCCATTATCATCTTAATATAATTCTAAAAAAAAGGAAAAGCTATTTCTATATAATAATAAGCTATAGTAGGTATGATATAGATATTTAAATAAATAAATATTCTAATATCATGGAGTTAGCCTCTTGTGCATATTAATTGAAAGAAAAAGAATAATTCCATTATTATTTACTTTTCTGTATTTTTCCAATGAAACAGGACCGTGTGCATATATTAGTACTTCAAATGTTCGTTCCACAAAGTCGTTCCTTGCAGATTGACCACAGATTCTCGATTTAAAATTAGGAGAGTTTCTGGGCCAATCTATAGTACTTTGATTTGCGAATTGGTAAGGCTTGCCAGTGTGTTAGTGTAGTGTTACAATTTTTGTACACTTCCTTGGAGTAACATCCACTGCAGACACTAGACGTAGGACAACTAATCGGCAGTTGAGACAATGGTGTCCGGGTGTGATAAAAATCTGATGCAATCATGGGTGATGTAATATTTTTCAAGGCCAAACAAATTTCATCATACACCCTGAAAATAGATTCATATTACTGCACACCACTGCAAATGACCTAAGCCAAGGAAAAAATAGAAATCAATTACACCCTGTCACTCCCGTCACTCTAAAAGTGACCGTACATTGATCGAAAGGAAAACTAAATTGGTTGTTTCAATTAATTTGCACAAGGGCGTGGTCACCATACATGTTCTGTTAATCAATTGTATTTCAGTAGATATGAGCATGTGCGATAATTCAAAGTTTGTGTATAAGACCTGGAGAATATTTTTCAAGTCATATTTTGGAAACAAAATGTGAATTTTATATTCTATGAAATATAATAGTTTTCCTCCCTCTAAGAAATGCTTTTTTTATCTTGACTCCTTACACTGATATGCCTTTTGTCACTATAGGGCATCATTTTGGAATGAAGAATTTTACCCCTTGATTTTAGTTTTTTTTTACTTTTTACTTGTGCAGTTGAAGTGAGTATTGATTCAATCAGTTAAAAAAACTAAGACTGGGTAACATCAAAAATATTAGTTTGCTTTCTTAATTAAAAGTCAAAACCAAAGTAAAGAATTGTTCAAGGTGCCTTCTGTTGATTTGTGGGGATAAACCAATATCTTTTGTAAATACAGTGAATGAGTGAAAACTTTCCAGTTGAGGTGTAACCACTTTGACCAGGTTATCACAAAATATAATTCAAACATGATCTTGTTAAAATATTAGAATTTTTCTTTTAACTAACTGAATGTTTTTCCTTCTGGAGAAGTAAAGTGTAAATGACAAAATCCTCAACAAGCAGAATTGACAAAGTTCTGAAAGAAAATAAAGAAAAAGAACAACATAATACGAGGCAGACAATTCAAAACTAATAAGAAAAAAAAACTCACAAAGTAAAGAATTGTGGTTCACACACAAAAGTTATATGGTCAAGTGGTTATAGCATTTTGCCTTCCAGACAAAAAAAGGAAAAAATATGGCAGATGAGACCAAGAATTTTTATTTTTTTAGAAAGAAATCCCAGCATGCATCTGTAGGACTTGTTTATAAATTTGGGAAATGAATGTTCTTAGCAGTCATTTTCCTATGAACATAATGTAAATAGATTTAAATAAGAGTGGCTTCCTGTTCACTGAAGAGAAGGTAGGAATCAATGAAAAGTATTCATAAGGATTGCTTATATGTTTATATGAGACAACCTTATTTGAAGCAATGTCCTTTACTTTTATTGAAAAAGCAAACAGTTAAAGATGACTCTCTTGCACAACAACGCCATCAATACCTTAGCTTTCCTTATAATGTCTTCATTTCCATGTTATTGAATACTTTGCTTCACTTATGAGAAAGTCACAAACTAAAGGTACTAACATTATTAGATTTTAGACGTTATTGATGTTATTGATGAAATGTTTAAAACTTGATCCTTTTCTCTGAAAGACGAAGATGTAAAATAAATGTGTCTGTTGTAACAATTTGATATGTAAATAAATAGTATAAAGTAATGTTGATTTTAGTTTGTCTTTTTCTGGGTTTAGTATAGAGATCAATTGACTGCATAATCTGTCTGTTCAAAAAAAAATTTTCTTGACAGATTGAAGAACATTGGAATTTTAGCTACATGACAAAGAATCTTTATTCTTTACAAAAGATATAATTCGAATATTTGCAAATATAGATTTTTTTTTTTTAATTGTGGTCTTAAGAAAGAATTTGCTTTTGGATAAATAGTATGTGACTTAGAATTTAACTGAAGCATTTTGAATGAATTGTAGACAAAGCTTCAGTAAGCAAATTTGTGCTAATAGAAGGAGAACTTTCTGTCTCATGGAGAGGACATGAGTAATTTGATATATATATATATATTTATTTGAAAATTATAACATAAATATGTTATAAAATCACTACAAAAATAGCCATTTAGTTTCAACACCTCTAGTGTCTTATCAAGTGATGAAGTTGAATGGAGAATAAAGGGTTTTAAAAGGTTCAAATCAATTAATTAGTTATTGGAATTTATTCCATATACACCACTCCTATACTTGGGTATATATATATATATATATGTATGCCCGGGACAAAAATTATTGAAATGATTTTTAATTTAGTTTCTAAATAATATATTTCAGGGGTATAACTATCCCATAAAAAATTAACAGACATCTAGGATAACATAGAAATTTCATAAATCAAGCATCTTATCTAATTTTTGCCCAATTTTGTTGATATTGAATGTAATTGTAGTTTTCACTTTATTTATAATAATCGTACTAAGGTACTTGCTTCTGACGAGATATTCTTATTAGATGTTTAATGACGGATATTTATTTCTTTTCAAATTCTTATTACTTTGTTTTCAACAAAAATTCAATTTACTTTGGACAAACATTATGGCATCCATTTTCCCAGACCTACCACTAACATTATTGGCCATCACTGAATTTATCTATCAAACTTTAGATAAGAATGATGAAGCTCAGGCTGTAGCTCTAGATATCTCAAAGGCATTCAACAGAGATGCCAAATATTCGTTCCATGCTTGAGTTTGCAAACTCAAGCATGGAACGAATATTTGGCATACTCCATTCATTTTTAACAAATCATGTATTGAAGGTCATGTTGAATGGGTGTGATTACAGATCATTTCATACTAATGCTGGCGTCTCCCAGAGCTCTAACTGTGTAACCTATGCTGTTTCTGATTTCCATCAATGATCTCCCCAATGTCATCAGTTCCCAATTACGTATTTATGTAGATGACACAACCATTTGTCTTAGTTGCAAATCCGGCAGCACTGACAAAGTAAACCTGGCAACTGCTCTTGAAAAAGACCTTCAGTCAGTTGTTAACTGGGGTAAGAAATGGTTTGTAAATTTTAACATCTCCAAAACAAAACTACTTTCATTTAATCACCGTGGAAAATGTTTTCTGTCTGCAATCAGCATGGCTGATGCTAAACTTCAGGAGATCAACACTCTACACTTTCTTGGACTCACATTTTTCCACTGACATGAAGTGGAGTGTTTCTATTGAATCAATAGCTGCATTTAGTGCTAGGAAAATCTTTCTTGTCAGAGTCCATTTTGCATATTTATAAATTTATGATTCATCTGTGCATTAAATACTATTGCCGTATCTGGTTTGGTGCTCGTGCTGTATATCTCAAGATCCTTGACAAAATTTTCTTATAACCAGGCATCTCGGTCAGTCACTTTATCCCAATGTGACATGTCTTCCCTTTGTCTTTTCTGATGATCTTTTTCCCCTGCTGTTTCAACTACATGAATTTAAGTGTGCTACTAGATTGGCAACTAGGTCTCACTGTTTTACTCATGAACTAGCTAGATACCACTTCTATTCTAACAGTTTCTTGCACTTCTCACCTCTGGAATTCTTTTCCAATTTCTTGCTTCCCTGCTACCCACAATCTTCAAAAATTTAAATGTAATATCAATCACCATCTTCTGTCTTCTTGAATCCTGTTCCTTTATTGTTTCTTCCTTACTCCTCCATGCTAAAGTTTTCTCATTCTCTTTCACTCCCTGTAACCCCCTGTGTCTCATTGATATTATCACCTTGCTTGCGGTGAAGCGATGATAAAAAAAAAAGATAATCATTAAAATGATTCATATATTCTGAGGTGCAGTTTGTAATTTATGCATAGCAAAAATGCGTCACTGAATTGAATTTCAGAAAAATTGTATAAATAGTTGAATATTTTGGGTTTGAACACAGAAAATTTCTGTCAACCTAAAGTGAATAGATATTCTTTAGAAGAAATTAATAATGCAAGTCATGAAAAATAATTTCATTTTGACAAAAGAGAAAAGAAATGGCAAAAAGAGAGAATAGACAACTTTGGTTTGACAAAAGTGTGACAAGCAATTCATTCATTTAATGTCTATTTATGTATACCAAAAATTCAATATATATATAAAAGAAAATCAAGTGAAAATATAGCTGAACCATTGTTTGATACTGTGAGAGGAACTCTGTATTTAAAAGATGTTAATTTCTCCCATACAATGAAAACAACGGTAATATCTCTCTAGCCATAGATGTATCTTGTATAAGCATATGTGTGTATGTGGGTGTGTATATATATATATATATATATATATATAAAAATATATGTATATATAATATATAAACTTTTCCTTCTCTATTGCACTTAATATTACGTGTTTGATCATTGTGCATTTGTTTATTTATTTACTTTGGATAAATAATAACGTAGTGTTCTTTGTGTTTTTTTTTTTTAAATAAACTGCTTGATGGTCAGTTGCTAGAATTAGCCTGACAAGACCATGGGGTTGAAACCAAGGTTGCATATTCTATCTGACCTCCTAATTTTTAATGTTTAAAGCTCCACATGTTATTTTTACCTTTATTTTTTTCACACGTCTATTGAGCACTTTTTATACTACTGTTTCCTGGTCTGATTCACCTCAGACCATTAATCTTATATGTGTCTGTGTGTAAAATTGAATATGAGACCTGATGCTATTCAATTTTGTAAAAGATTTCAGAGTAAAGACCAGTACTGACAACTTGAATTATTGCTTCATTCCTTTCTTCAGTATTTCCTCCATGCAAATAATACAACCCCCAATACTTTAATGGTTTGGGCTCACATTCACAGTAATTAATGTTTTGTAAGACTAACTTGTTGATGAAAGTAGAGGTCTTTTTAATTGTCAAGTATATTGCCCTCTGTTTGCATAATGCTTATAGACAGACCAGCAGAAATATGTACTAAGGTTATTTATATTAGTTGCTTCCCAAAACATTTGGGAAATTTGAACAATTCCTTAGAACCAAATGTAGTGCAAATATGAGCAGTGCCATAACATCTTGCTTTTAAAGTTAAACTTCAAAGGAGATGGTGGAAACTATTGTATTTGTGGGCATATAAGACCCCCACTCATTTTTATTTCTTAACAGTAATGTCATACTAGACTTACCTTTAAAGTCAAGGTATTTATGAGACCGTAAACTACAAATATTTTAACTTTATAATCTTCTTACATGTGCTGTGTGCATTCAGAATATCGGCTTTTTCCTTGAGAATGACTACTTTATAGAACAAAGACCCACAGGGGTGCTTCTTTCCTTGAACACTAATCTCTTCGAGGGTTAATAGTTATCTATCCTCCTTATCTTCATATACTTTATTTTCTTTTACCTCTTTTTATATTCATATCACATACCTCATTTAGTTACCCTTTACCCTCAATGAATGGCTTTTGAGGCTTGTATTGGGTGAACTTTAGTGAATAAAAAATATCAAGACTAGAGAGTCCAGTCTACCTTGCTATTTAATCTACACCTGGGAGTTGGGGAGATGAGATGGATTCATGCTTTTCCAAAGTGATTGTATGAAAGGGAACCTAACAGTCTAGGCTGGAATTTGAAATCAGTTTGACAATTCCACTTTGCTGATAGGTTACACTACACATACAATATATAGATATTCATAAAAATATGCCTATTAAAGATCAGTTAGTACTCTAGTGTACCAAATACTAGTGCTGATACATTTAAGTTATTCCTTTCAATTCTACCCCTCCTCCAAATAGTGTTTATTTTGTAAGACAATATTTTTTTCAAATAATTTTCTACATAGCACCACTATTTTATTTCAAATGTCACAGTTTCATTGCTAATTTTATAAGTTGAAAAATTCCTAGAAGCATGACTATTCGAGCTGGCACTTGTATTTGGTACAATGTGGGGCTTGACTATTGTATTTGGGCCTATGGGTCCTGGAGGAAGACAATGACTTGAATAGAACAGATGATTAAATGGAACTGATAAATACACCCACTGTGCTGATATTTATGGTGGTGAAGAATTAATTTAAAGAAAATTTAAAACTAACAGCTAATAAATTAAACATGATAACTAGGTCTCGACCTGCCTTCAATAAGCAATTGTTCAACCTAATTACAATTAACGGTATAAAAAGTAGTAAAAATATTTCAGTTATAGAGATCTGATTGTTCACTGAAGCTTGAAATGTACATGCGAAAATATTGTGATAAGATTACATTACTATTTTAGTCTTATCCATTTAGTCAACTATTTTACTCAAGTTATCATTTACCTTGCAGATCATGGCCCCAGTAAGCAGAAGTGAACCCCACAAGAGTATAAAACAAATACTTTTAAATATAAAAAATATGACTTGTAATAATGTGACTTGTATTAAAATCTGTGCTGCCTTTGTTAATTGTTGTGAGGGAAAACTTATTGAGATATAAATGTATGTTCTGGAAGTTTATTGAATACAAAATAAAGAAAATTGTTTTTGTAAAGTTAACCAGAAGGGAAGTTAATCTTTATCCTTTTTAGACAACAAATTTGTTTAATTCCAGTATTTTGCCCAAGTAAATTTTAGCCATATTTGAATTACCAATGATAAATCACATTAGTTCTCTCCTATCTATAAAGAATGAAAGGAGATCTTGATAATTGGAGGGAACAAGATAATGTGATCATGGTGTTGTCAGCTAGTTGATCAATCATTTCATCAGAATGAGAAACAAGAACATTCTTTTATATGCAACACAGAAACAATCACAGGAATGGTTTGATGCTGTTACCTATTTTATTGAGTTTTATGAATATGAAATAACAGTGGAGAGTAGAGTAAAGGGGAGGGAAAAAAAATAAAGTTGACTAAAAATGAAACTAACAAAAGCTCTTGTTGCAAAGAGATTTTGTACCAGTTTTTTCCTTATTATTCAGGCAAATATCTCAATGTTGTGTTGACAAGGAATCCTGACAAGTGTTTTTCTTAGACCAATCCATGTATTTAGTCATTTACTGAATTTTTACCTTCACTCAATCACTTGATATATATATATATATATATATATATATATATATATATATATATATATAAGGGATGCAGCGTGACTCATTTCCTAAAATTAGTATGCTAATGTTTAGGAATTTGGTCAGGCTGAAAACTTTTACCCCCCCCCCCATATATAGATGAGTGTATATTAAGTGACTTAGATAATGTGACAATTCAAAGACCAAAAAAAGCTCCTAACAAAGAAAACATTTAAATATTTGCTAGGATAGGGAGAAAACAGACAAGAAAATTTTCTGCAAGAAGAGCTTTTTGATTTTTAATCTCAACTGTTCTCTTTCTCTCTCTAGATTTTGGTTGAGCGCTGTTGAGAGAGAAAGAGAGGGTATTCTAAGCTGCAGATGTCTCTGCTGATGCAATGTCTGGGATTTGTTTACATTTGTAAAAAATAATACACTAGAAATTCCCTTTCCCTCTGCTGACTGATGTCAAAATTCGATCGGGTTTCAATCTCAGCTTGAAGCAATCGGATGTCTCGCCACACTGATAAGCTGTGATACAGCAAAATAGGCCTGTATGTAGATGACATTTTATGTATATATATATATATATATATATATATATATATTAATTTAAAGAAAAACAGACCACTTTAATAATTTAAAAACCATTTGTAATAATTTATTTAACCAGAGAATTTTATTTTTCTCTGGATCTTCAGACATCACTTTCAAAAGGTGAAATGAAAAATGCATTTAAAATTTACACTTTTGACAGGCGGTATTAAACTTATATAAGTTGACATAGAAGGTGGTGAGGAATAGTGTGAGAGACATGGTTGAGTTTAGAGAGGGAAGGGACAGTTTTAAAATTTATTTTTATATTTCTTTATTTTTATATATATATATATATATATATATATAAATAAACTACTTGCATCACTAAAATGACAAAAAATTCCTTACCTGACACAAGAAAATTTGTAATAATTTTTATTTTGTAAAGAATAAGAGGCACAGTTTATTGGGATATGTCAGGAAAGTAATGGTTAACTTGAACAGGCTAAGATTGTGTGGATCAGAGAAGCAACTTCTTTGGTTGCTTCCACAAAGCAGTAGTTTATGGGAAGAAGCTGCTTGAATGGAACTGACATATCACCAATGGAATAGAAATAGAATGATGGTGGTTCACTACAATATGCATGACAGATTTTATCCTTGAAGGTAAGAAATGAGGGAACTGAGGAATATTGTTCATCTGGAAACTTTAAATAGAAATAGTAATAGAGTAGTGAGAGGTTTGCATCATTTTGTTTGTGGGAAAGGGATTGTATGGTGAAAATAATTCATCACCCACAAGGATGTGGAGAAATTTTTGGACTCCATTTAGACTGAAAAATGAAGACAGAGCAGCTCCTGTCCATATATAACAACCATACTCCAACTTGATTTTTGGCTTGATCTTGCTCTTGTAAAGGTAGAGGATAGCATGAGAAATTATGTATTTACTGGAGTGGTACCATATACTCTTAAGCAGATGTTTTATGTAAAGTAAAAAAATGGTTGAACTGAGAAGCAAACCATGAGCAATGTCTGCATTGATCACTTAGGCCTCAAAGGATTGGCTGTTAACGACTATCTTCAAGGACCTACCCAGTAGGAAGGACTTTGTAATTTTTATTCCATAGCTAGAGAGCTTTATGCCACACTTTGTCAAAGGCCTTTGAAATATCTCGTGTGATCATACTGGAGATGTATTTTTTGTCTTGTGCCTCACTGATTCTGTGGATAATGACAGGATATCAGCAGTGAACCAAGCCATTTGAAATCCATACTGCTTGTTACTTCAATAGGTTGTTCCTATTGAGGGGATCAATAACCGTCTTGTAAAATATAGCTTCAAAAAGTTTGTTAATGATACTGAGGAAACTGATAGGTCTCTCCTGAGATGAGGATAAGTGCTCATCTGCATTCTTGAAAAGCAGGCATACACTTAATATCTTCCACTGACGGGAAGGATTTGTTCTTCAAGCAGCAGTTAAATTGTTTGGTTAAGATCAGTGCAAACAACCACTATGATTTTATCTGGACCGGTAGCTTTCTTAGAGTCAAGACTTTTGATAAGCCTTGAAATTTCCTGGGCTGTGAAAAAAATTTACTGAGATTGTGCACTGTGAGATGGAGAAGTCAGGAATGGGATGGCTTTTGTCATCTAACATGGAGTTAGGGGCAAAGATCATAGTGAAGAGCTTTGCTTTATCTGATGAGGAAGAGATGACCTTGGGCCATTTATGATAATATGCACTGACACTTTGTCACTATTGAGAATTTGGTTGGAGATCTTCCAGAACCCTCAGGATCCAATTTGTTTGCTCTTGACCTTAGCCTTGACTGCTTGTACATAGCTACACTTTGCATCTTCTAGAAATCTACTGCAATGATTGCAGGCCATTCTAAATGCATCAAGTGTCCTAATATACTGTTCATTGTGAGAGATATTGTAGTAGTGGTTATGATGAGTTATGGCTGCAGCACATTCCAGGGTGAACCACAGCTGGTTGTCTAGTTTCTACTGGATTTTTTTCTGTTGTTTATATAGGTAACAGTTTCTCTTGTATATATAAGGGTTTGGTTTGGTTGGTTTTGTTTTACAGCATATCAACTTCAATGGGTTATTTAATGCTGACAAAATTTTTATTGTTGGTAATATTTTTTCAAAAATTTATTTCTGGTAATATTTTTTCCTTCAAAAAATCTATTTTTGGTAATATTTTTTTCTACAACAAATCTACTTCTGGTAAAATTTTTTTTTCTTCAAAAATCTTTTTCTGGTAATAATTTTCTTTCAAATATGTATTGCTGGTAATATTTTTAATTTCTTTTTTTTTTTTTTCAAAAAATGTATAGCTGGTAATATTTTTTACAAAATATTTTTGGTATCAAAACCTATTTTTACATAAATTTGGCATTGAATGACCTACAGTGGTTGATATACCATAAAACCCAACCAACCAACCTATTTTTACACTCTCATAGTATTTTGACCCCAGTTTAGGGGTTAACTACTTGCCCATAGCTGGGACCGTAACAGGGTAGACCTGGGAACATTAGCAATTAAGAGGTGGTTTTACGCACATCAAAACCTCCTGATCCGAGGCCTTGCTATTGGATGTAGCTTATCGTCTTACCCAGGACCTGGATGTAGTTTATTGCCATACCCAGGATGGGTAAATATGAGGGTGACTGTTTTGGAGACAGTATGTTTGAAGAAACATGAGGGAGGAGCTTCTGACATATAAGATCTGAAGCTATTCCAGTCTACTTTTGTATACAGAACAATCATTCTATAGAATGATACATCAAGGGAATGCCTTAAGTTTGGCATCAACTTTGACTTTTGAATGGTCTGAAGTACCCAGTGGAGTGGGGGTAACACTTCAGCAAAGCATTTTTCAGGGCATGATATGAAGAATTGATCAAGGAAGTTTGTCTAACATTCTGTTGCATCAGGCATGTGGGTGGGCTCTTCAATGATCTGTCTCAGTTCGTAGGTGACAGAACTTGAGGGAAATAACCACTCTTTGTGAATGGTAACAAGTCAGCAAAAATATGAAAGCCAGCAAATAGGTACTCAAAGAGAATATTATCATTCATCTTAGCTATTCATTGAACATTACAATTCCATCATTCTGAGAATGGCAGAGAGTGAAGATGAATGTTGACAACAGCTCCTTGGAAACACATATACAGATGATCCAGTTCTTCATTTTTGACGTCTCTGCCATGTGGGAACTCATCCTTAATATAGGCAGTGAATCCATGACAGTTTCTATGTTCATTTTTTAGCTATTAGGGGCATTTAGCCCAGGATTTTGAGTTCCTGATTTAGGATAGATGGATGAATACCAGTTTTAGACAGAAATAAAAGGCCAGACTTGGTGTTGAGAAGATGAAGTTCTTCCCATGGAAAGTTGGAAAATAGGATTGGTATAAAAGATGGTGAATTTGGGGCCTACTTTTGTTTTTGTGAGGTTGGGTTTGATTTTTTTTCTTCTATTTTGCATTGGTCGTGTTCAGAAATCAGATTGTGTATTCAGGTGAAGACTAGGTAGAGAAATAGTCATAACCACAGGAGGTGCATATGCTGACTGAATTGTCTGGAGGTACAGCCATAACAGTAGTCTCCATCATCCCTCCATTGCATTGAATTTTAGTGTAGAAATAAAATCACATGAATGAGAGGTAGCATTGGCAAGTAACTAATTGTCATCATAGAAAAAAGAAAAGCAACAAATATTTAAATTTTTAAATTGGTTAAAGTTTTGCTGCACCCTAATGAAGTGAGAAAATGAAAAATCCAACAGGTGTTATTTTCCTTTTTTTATATCCAAGGAAATCTCCTCCACATGTAGAGGGTACATCGGAAAACAAGTACTAACTGTAATTTTCTTATGGTAAGTCAAATTAAATCATTGTTGGCAACTTACTGGTTGAAGAAAACAATTATACATTCCTTAATAACTGCCATTGTTTCAACTGAGGCTATGACAGGAGATTGGGATGGGTAGTATTAGATACAGGAATTACAAAAAAATATAGATAAATACCTAGGAAACAGGAAAGAAATATTTGAATTTTAAGAAAAAAATTTGGGTAATAAAATAAGCACATCCCATCTCCCCTCTTGCTTGTAACCATCCACTATAATAAAATAAACATTTTCAGTGATAAAGCTGAATTAGTCAAATAAAGCTTCATAATCTTCTACTTAGAGTTGTTACTATATTAAAGAATAAAAGGAGGTAGTGAAAAGTTAACATTTTAAATGACCAAAACACTTTTTATTAAAAATATTATGAAAATATTATTCAAGTATATTTTAGTTAGTGGATTAAATTGATAAATTTCACAAATAAAAATGGTTTGTACAAATCCAGATAGAATGGTAGAAAGAAATTATATTAAAAAAGACTGAAACAAATAAAGAATCCATTTAAGAAAGCACCTCATGAAACCACAGTTTACACGTACACACTAGATGATATATATTGATCAATAGTGTGACACGCACCGGTGGTCGCAGTCCAGCGCCAATAAGTGGCATTCACTGGTCACGACATCAATATCTGATGCTGCACCGTCGACCTGCGGTCAACTCCCAGTTGCAGCACAAAGCTGTAAGTTTTCTTCCATCAGCGTTTGGGGTTGACTTGTTGTTGCCGCCACCAGAGTGTGTCCTGGTCGATCTGGACATTTCCGGTTTCGTACCAACTTTGTCGTTCTCGGCTTACCTCCAACACCTGGTTACTGAAGTAACTACTTTGATCCCAAGTCTAAGCTACCCACGTTGTGACTTTGATTTTAGGTAGACGAAATCAATCAGGTGTCAGGCTGTAGTGCAAGCCGAATCCGGGGTAAAGGTGATACAAGCATAAGTAAAAGAAAAATAATAAAACAAACTCACGAGGTTCAAATATGTTGAAAAATAACAATTATCTTTATCTATCTGTTGAATACAGTAGTATGTTTCCTTCCCAGTCCGTTCTATAGATTTGTGACACTTTTTGCATTTCTTAAGCGAGTTATGGTATCTTAAGTCGTTCGTCAACAAAAACTTGCTTTTGGTAGGAAGACTAAGTCAAAAAAGACGTGGAGATCTTGCTCAGCTCCTGTGAGGTGCTATTCTTTGAGCTCAACAGCTCTCTGTCGAATAAACACTCCATCTCTGATCTCCAACCCAACTCTATTCTGAACGCCCAGGAATGTTTGTTTATATGGACACCGACCAAAACCGGGTTGGGGCCTGTCGTGGTTTGGGTTCTTTGACAATTCTTAATTCCCAACCAAAAATTTTCTTTGTCCCAAGAACAGGAAAATTTATTACTTCCATTTTTGGAAGTTAATCACTTTCCCTTTCGGGGTTTTTCTCCCTCGTCCATGAGGAGAGGTCAGAGGAAAATTATCTTCCTTTCTCAAATTGGTATCTCATACCAATCCTCTTAGTGGGTGTCAACAACTTCTTCGCCTTTCTCATATGTTCACCTTTGCCCATCACTTACGCTACCACTCAGCCAATAATCACTCAGCAGCATGGGTGTGGCTAGACTTGGCCTTCTTAAAATTATCGTCCAGAAAAAAAATTCTCTTTTCCTTTCTTTCCTTTTTTTCTATCGGCTAGAATTCTTGTGAATTGCACATGGCCCTAATTAAATTCTTATCTTATCCTGAGCCACCCAAAATCCACTTAGCAGAATTTTCACCAACTCATTAATCACTGCTAGTCAACATTCAAACTGGGTGGTAGTTTTTACTTGATAAACAAATTCTTTATTTTCCTCGTGTATTAAAATTTTCATGGCACTATGTCTGACAATAACAATGATTCCTCTCTCAACTCTCTTTTCTCATATCAAGATCTGGACATACAACAGATGTGTCTCCTCGCTGGACACAAGAACCAAAACCAAATGATATCTCTGAAAGATAATTAGTGGCTATTCTTTTAGGGTGGTCTCACTGAATTTCCTTCTCAGTCGCATGCTTGGCCCAGTTTTGTTTATCTTTTAGAATTCTGTTTTCCTTGCCATGGTCACTATTTGATCATGACATTACTTAATTCTGACAGAATCCAAAATTTGGTTTTCTCTCATGGATTTTCTGTCTTCTGCAAAAAAGTATCTTTCCTCGTAAATAAAATACAATCTTTTCCCCATTCATTTTTTTTGTTAAAAAAAAAATGTCGCTCAGTCTGTCTTTTGTTATAGCTTATTCTCACCTTAAGTATTTCTCGTTTTAATTTCTATGCTTAATTAGTTAGCCAATTACCATAGCTAAATAGTGTCACAATAGGCAAACATACTGAAACCCTAACAATTTCAGTTATGAGACAGATTAACAATGCAAGCAACATATTATTCAACATATTAATAAAATAACCTATTTAGTAAAGTATCAATACCAAGTGGCAACAGTTTTCTTCGTACTTGAATGTGTGGTAATAAAATAAGTACATCCCATCTCCTCTCCACTATAATAAAATAAATGTTTTCAGTGCTAAAGCTGAATTAGTCAAATAAAATTTCATAAGCTTCTACTTAGAGTTGTTACTATATTACAAACTCCAAAACCTTTACATAACAATTTTAGAAAACGTCAAATTTTAGAAATGGAATATGTTGGACAATTTACATTCAAATTCTTACCAGAAACCAGAAAAATGATCCAAACTGAAGATAAAACAAATAGCCTTAAAGCACTTTCATAGATTTTCAACCAAAC
>OZ010585.1:15188492-15290992 GCA_963932145.1 Acanthosepion lycidas
GTTGTCATAAGTTACTATACTGAAAAAAGATCCATTAATGGGTTAAAACACTCTTTCTATGCTATTCCCAGGTAGATAATAAACTTAGTATGAAACTTTCAACAAAGTTGGAATGTATTTGACATAACCAATATTTTTATCACTTCTATATATATAATAATGTATGCCTAACTATCAGGATGTATGTATATCTAGATATAAAATCTGTTGGTGTACTTTTTAAACCATTTCAGCTAATTCTAGTGTCTGTACATTTGACAGAATCTGTTTCTTCTTTGTTTATTCTCATTTGATTGTGTTGAACAAATTCATTGGCTCATTTTTCATTGTCAGCATTATATCTTTATTCTCTGTTTTCAATTCTCTTTTCTTTTCTTCAGAGACAATTTCAAAATAAACAATTTGACAGTTTTCTGTCTTGAATACTTTCTTTTCCGCTATGTCTTTCTCTTAATTATTAGCTACATTTTTTTTTTTGATACTTCATGGATTAAGTTTTTCAGTCAAGCAGTAATATTACAGAAAACTCAAATTTATCCTGTTTAAAAGAAAATCATGGAAAATTTTAAGATGAACACTTTTTTTTCATACAAGAAAAAGAGAAAAGTTAAAAAGTGAATGGCACTGTTATCCTCATCTTGCAGCATCTGGGTTCAAACAAAAATAACTATTTAAAGTAGGCAGTTCTTTATCCCAGAAATATATATATATGTCAAAATGATATGTAATTTTTTATATATTAAGGACAATTTCATGAAAATCTGTCAAGGTGGCAAAATCTTTTCATGTGACATGTTTTGTTCTTTAAGAAAGAATTGCTGAAATCTAAATTTAATTTTTTTCTTTTTTTTTTTTTAGACATATGTGATTTCATATAGACTCTAGCTGATGTCATTTAGTTTCTTTTTTTTTTATTTCATCACTTTTGTTATTAAATCCTTAACATTGTGATAATGGAAGATCTACCAAGAAAAGTGAAATGGTGTAAGGACCTGGATGTAAACTTACTTTGAGTAACCTAGCGGGTAAAGGACTTTCCATACATTTTCATATTAGTAAATTGCTCTTTTAATCAAATTAACATTTTTTTAAATTAAAATCATGGTCAGGCTCATTATAGTGAGCAACTAATGCACTGAGTGAGTTGTTTTCATTGGCGTGTAGAGGTTTAGTGATGCCCAACGCCAATTTCTTGATTGTGTTGAGAGAGAGAGACATAAGTTATCTCTCTTTGACTAACCCTTTAAAAAGTAAAAATAGATATATAGATAGTCATGTGAACTGCCCAAGGGATTGCTCGGCATGAAAGTCAAACATCCTCTTTGGTTCCTGGCAGTCAAACTAGAAAGATGTATTTATTCAGGCTCGTAACAATCAACATAAGTCAAGTCCTAAAGATTACCTTTTTTCCAGATATCAAATCTCTTACAAAAACACATACACACCTTGTATGAATATTTCAGATATAAATATATATAAATAAATAAATAAATAAATATATATATATATATATATTCAATTGCTGTTATATGAAGACTTTTGTGGTTATTTTAAACGTTTTTTTTATATGTTTATGTTGTATTACTATTTGCTTTGTTAATGAAACTGATATCACATTTTCTCACACAACAATTGTATGCTCCTAAGATTCAAGTAGGTGGACCTATAAGGCCATGTACTGTGAAATGTGAAAAAGGAAGACATTTTAAATATGTAAAAACAAATGAAACATGAAATAAAATCTTTATTTCAATCTTTTTCAATATGGATGCTCGAGGCTGTCAAACCCTTTGCCCCTGCTTCTGCATGCCACTGGTTGTTTTCGAAAAAAATTCATTTTATGTTCATATAAGGTTTTATTTAAATTCATTAAGGTTTCTCCTATGTATTCCCTATGGTAATTATTGCATATCATAAATTATTTTGGGTTATTATTATTTAGTTTTGTATTTTTTATAATTAGTTGTAATATATTTTTAGGTTAAGTTTAGATAAATTCTTTTCAGCTGTAGTTATAAAAGAGTTGGTTAGAAGAACAATATATTTTGATTCATTGCATGTGTCAGAATGTTTCATTCTTCTATTTCAAAACATTTTGTGAGCCTTTTGTGTCTATTGAATATGAAATAATTAGGGAATTAGAGGAGCTTAAAAGGATTTTCAGTGTATTTTTCCTTTTTGTGTAAATATTGATGGTGAAAAATTCTTAATGTATATAAATAGAATTTGATGGTTATTCTAGATTTTACTTTGTTGTTATGGTGAGAATAGAAATTTATGAGATCATTTTTATTAATTGATTTGTAATGGACACTTAGTTTTAAGCTATTTTCATTACAGTTTAAGATGAAGTATTGTTTGTTTCTGTTTTGTAATTGATTTCTATTGTATGTTCAACTTTGTTTAGTTTATCCTCAAGGTTATGTAAAGTAGTTTTGCAGGGATATATTAATTTCTTTTTCTCAGCTGTGACTGAGCATGTCAACTAGCCAATTTTAATCAGTTTCTTTACGCTTTTGTTTTTATCCCTTTTATTATTAAGTATACTACATTCTGATAATAGAAGATCCGCCAAGAACTTTTAATGTAAATGTTTAAAATTTCTGTGTTCCAACAACTTGGTGTACAATTGTAACTGGCACCGACATTTTGATATTCATTCTCACCTTTCTACATACACATATTTCCACCAACAAAAACTTTACTTTATAAAAAAATTACTTTAGTCTGATGAAGCCCTAAAGGCTGAAATGCATTACATAGAATTTTTTCCATTTGTCATTCATTTCCCTAACGTTTGTCTGTTATATATATATATATATATATATATATATATAGAGAGAGAGAGAGAGAGAGAATATTCTCACCATATAGAAGGACCAATATTACATAACAATTCAGCACTCTTTCCTTTGTTTAAAGGTTGTTGAAGGATTGGATATTGATGATTCCTTAATTTTTAACAATTTTTTTTTCTCATAGTCATCCCTTAATACAGCTTTTGAAAGATATAAAAGCATCAATCAGGAGGTTTAAAGTAGAAAAAAATCTGTTCATACAGCTTCAGGAAACTATTGAAATGTTGAACGATGTTTGTAAATTGTGCATTGGTATATAAAAGTAGAAGAAAATACTGAAATTTAATACAGACAGTAATTCCCAGTAATATTCAAGAAAGAACTATGAAATAGGCTAAGAAAACTGAATATAATAGAGAGACACTATTGAATAAATTATTACATGTTTGATTCAATGTAAGGGTTAATCTGCTGAAGTTTATTGACCAGAGCCTTTACGGTTATATCAGAAGTTTCAGATATCTTGGTTTTGAAATTTGTCCATATAATAAGTCCATAATAATTAGTCAAGGTGAGTTTGTCAAAACAATCCCTGTGATATATATCTGCAAAGACTGACTATAATTCAAATGTCCCTATTTATAGGTAGTTTACTAGGTGGTGTATTTAAGCATGTATACTTCAGAGCATATTCTTTATTTTCAACCCACACTGTCTACTCATTGCCATAGTCTGATCACATTAGTTGCAATAAAAGGCAACTAAAAAAAAAAATCAAAATGAGACTAAAGTATGAGTCAAATTAAATAATGGTAATGGTTGACAATCCTTCATCTAATAAAATAAATAAAATGCTAAATCATTATATTTAAATAAAAAATATTGTAGGAAATAACACAGATTGCAAAAGAAATATTTTTTTTGGATTGAATCAAAATTCTGGTATTTTTATTCAGTACTTAAGTACTTCATGTATTTTTCATAGCAATAACCAGAAATTTTGTAAACTTTTTATCTTTTTGATAACTTTTGTATTTCCTTCTGTGAAATTGAATAGAAATATCTTTGTTGAGAAATCAACAAAAACACAATTATTTTTGATGGATGTAAACACTTGTTTTCTTATCATCTGTAAATAGGTGAGGCTAAAATTTGATCCCCAAAATGAAATGCTTCATAGTGAAGGTAATCAGTGGCCTTTTTTGAGAGAGCTGTGCTTTTATTACTGAAGCAAAAGCAAACATTAAAAGAAAACAAAGTACATAATCTCAACAATTGTAAATCAGTTCTACTTTGGGAGACCGCTTTCTACTTTGTCCACAGAAATTTCAGGACTACCAGCCAAAGCAAGGAATTGGAGAATTCTGCCTTAAGTCATTTCATGACAGTCATGTAACAAGTACTTTTGATACTAATAGGTATTTGGTAACCTTGTGATCTTTCACAAACTACATACTTTTGAGATGTAATAAATATCTTGTTGAAAAACATTAGCAAACCATCTTATTTCAGAGTTTTTCTCAATGGCATTTTCCTTTTAGTAAATAGTAAAGATAAAAAACCAGAGATTTTCTGATAGTGTTTTAACTTAAGAAATCAAATGCAGAAATATTTTCTAATCTTGGCTTAGTCTAGCAAATGACCACAAGATTTAGGTACTTGAAATCACTACTATTTAATAATCACTCTTTTCACCAACTGTTGCGACTGTGAGGTATTGTCACATCATTAGTAGTGTGAGGTTTTCAAACACACCATTCAGTTCTTAATTTCCTTGTTCTATAGTTTTGAGTATTTTTTTTAGGTTTTTAAAGGGCAAATAGAAATGAAATAACAAATAGTTTTATTTTGAAAAATTGAAAAAAAGGCTATTATAAAAAAGGAATTTGTAAGTTTAAATATGTAAAAAATAAGTTTCATTTTATTTTTAGTATTATTTTTTAAAGCAATTAGTGATTAACCTGACTTCAACATTTTTTTTCCATTCTAAGCAATGAAGATCAAGTTTACTGCAATCTTTGCATGCATTTCTACCAGATCTTACTTTGCATTCATGTGTGTATAAATCAGACAAATGTTATAGCTAAAACCAGAAACTTCATGAAGTTACTTGACAGAGATATTCAGAAAGCAACTTGAAAATTTTTACTTTCCACTTTATGAATATTAACAAAAGAAATTTTTTTGTTTCTTCAAACACCCCATGGTACTAACAAAAGGTTAATCAATTTAGTAACATTTTATTCTATCTTTTGCTTTTTTTTTTTTGAGTACTTGAGAATAAATCGCCAATTTTACTACTTTCAGTCTATCACTTGGATACTAAATATAAGTTGGAGTGGAGTGTATGATTTGGCCATTATGAACACAGACTCGTTTTAACTCAGAGAGGTCAGAGGTTCAATTTCGTAAGAGAGATCTTTTATGTATGCAAAATTATAAACCAGCCTATATTTGAGAATAGCAGAAATATTGATAGCAAATCACCTTAAAGGTGAAAGGAGCTTTTCTTTTAATACTATTTTTCATTTTATTTTTGCTGTTTTTTTTTGTTTTTTTTCAAAATTTCAAGTTCATTTTATCATCATCAGCAGATCAGGAACAAAAGACTAAGCCTCTAATAAGATTTGTACTTGCAAGACTTATCCTTGAGAAGCCTTCCTTGCTATGTAGACTATGAAAACCAACCAGATTCTAAGTATTAGTGTCTTTCTCTTTCTGTTTTCCTTAAAACTTCCCAATTGCTTACATGCTTTGTTCATGTTATTTTCCTCATCCTACAGTAGAGCGACACTTCTGTTATATTAATTCTCTTCCATTTGCAATATTATTGTCAATTCTCAGATGAAGTCTTCTCGGTCATTATTAATTTTTAGTTTTGTTTTTACTTGTATTTCTTTCAGTTTATTTCTGTTGCATTTTATTGTAATTTTTTTGAGGTCAGCTGCATTTTTTTTAGAGAAAATGGAAACAAAAAGGAAACTTAACTACTTAACATCTGGAATAGACAGGTGACATTTTTGGGACATAGAATGAGGAAGGAGGGTTTGGAAAATCTGATACTCAAAGGACAGACTGAAGACAAGAGGGAAAGAGGAAAACATGTAACATACTTAATGAGCTTGAGTAAATGGATGGCAGAACAGAATTTAAGAGAATGAAAAGACAAAATTTATTAAGAGCTACAAAAGACAGGAAATGGTGGAGAGCCATGATAGCCTATGTCCTGAGGAGACACGACACATTAAGAAGAAGCTTTTGTAATTACAAGCTAGAATAATTCATGTCTGTTTAACTTTTTTTTTTCCATCAATATTTGATAGGTAGTCAACTTTGTTTATTTACATGTGTTATATGCTTTGCCCTTAATTTCTCCTTAAACTATACTCTTGATTCATCCAGAATATCCCTGCCTAATTTTCCCCCTAGAACTGAGTGTCTGTTGTGTGATAAGCATATAACCCCATCCATGGCTTCTGCTATCATCTCTTACCTAGATCTCCACAAAGTATATGAGCCTGATGTTATTCCTGTAATAGTCATTAGGAAGTGTGCTCCTCATCTGGCTCCTGTTCTCTCTAAACTGTATGATAAATGCCTCACTGACTCCTGCTTTCCTGCCTGCTGGAAATCATCTGTTGTTCCAGTTTTTAAGAACTCTGGTGAGCCATCTGACCATTCCAACTATCAGCCTATTAGTCATCTACCTCTTTTTGGAAAACTCCTATAGGCCCTAATCAATGCTGAATTGGTTCATCATTTCTCTTTGCAGGGCCTTTTCTCAGACAAGCAATATAGCTTTCATTTCTCCAGATGTCCTGCTGATAATTGCAGAAAGAGCTTATCCTGCTCTGGATAGTGAAGCCTTGGCTGTTGTGATGGATATCTCAAAAGCCAAGGTTGGGGATTCAGGTCTTTTCTATAAGCTGAAAAGTTGTTGTCTTCAGACACTTTTTTGAACTGATCCAGTCTTTCCTATCAAATCATGATCAAACATCCACTCATCTAGATCCTTTTGTACTAATACAGGTGTCCCCCCACCCAAAGCTCCATCCTTGATCCTACTCTATTTTTAATTTTCATTAATGACTTTCCTGATGATATCAGCTCTCAACTTGGTATCTACGTTGATGACACAACAATTTCCCCTTGCCTCAATAGTAAGGATTACCAGTCCAACAAGTTCAAAAATTGCAGTTGATGCCTCAAACAACCAAGTCCATAGATGACTGAGGCAAAAGATAGCTTATTAATTTTAATGCTTCCAAAACTAAGCTTCTCTTAATCATCTGAGAGACTTCCTTGCTACCTTCTGTCAGCATGGGTGATGCTATCCTCCAGGAAAGTGACTTATTGCATTTGGGCTCACATTCTCTGGTGATATGAAGTGATAGTCAGTTCATTATATTGGGTGAAACAATTTTCTCTCCTGAATCTATCTTACATATTATAAGTCTACCATTCATCCATCCTTAGAATATGGCTGTCACATATAGTCATGTGACCCTGCTATTTACCTTGAGCTCTTTGATAAAATTCAAAGAAGACTCAGCAATATTATTGATCCTGATCTGGTGGCTCAGTTCCAGTCACTTTCCACTTCCATAAGGTGGCCTCTCTATGTCTTTTCTATAAAAAATTTCATAGTAATGATTCAAATGAGCTATGGTACTTATAGTTTTTGAATTTTAGCACCACACTAGACTAGCTTTGAGATCTCATCGATTTACAGTTGAGCTGCCTCGATGTAGCCACAAATTCTAATCTAACAGTTTCTTCTCTTGCAATTCTTGTTTTTACAACTCCCTTCTGGCTCCATGCTTTCCAGCCAACTTTAATCTGCAAAAATTTAAATGTGATGCCAGTTGCTATCTACTGTCCACCTGATTACTCTTTTCTCTTTCTGCTCATCATTAATGTTTCTGTTTCTAATTCTTCTACACTCTGTAACCTCTTGTTTTGGGGTGTGATACCAATTAAAAAAAACTGTATGATTAAGTCATTTTATTGAAGAATTGTTTAAAAAATTAATAATTAACAATGCCTCGTTATGATATTGTTTTTTGGTGAGAGATGACATTAAGCAAAAATTGACTTCATCCAATTCTAATAAGAGGACTGTTATGATGCAAAAATGGATGAAACTGCTTTGAAGTGAAGGTGGCTTCATGGGGAACAGCGACCTTTGCAATTTCCCATCTTTGCTCTGGCACTCTTTTAAATAACAGTAAGGCTATGTTATATTTCAGGCTCTCCTAGTTCGAAAAGAAAATATTTTTGAGTTATTTTGGAGTATATCTCAAAGACAAAGTGCTTTGCCACTGGATCCCTGATTCTTTTTCTGCAGGTGAAAGGTCACTTAACAGCTGTACTGAATTTTAGTCATTTACAATGAACAATATTTAAAGCTTTAAAACTCAAATACAGAAGATCAAAGGTTCATGTTGTAGATTGGATTTTCTTTTCTTTGTTTTTTTTTTTTTAATTTTTAAAAGAATAACTGAATTAAATTAGAATTAACAATTGAAATGAGATTTATTTTTGTTGGAGGAGAATAAAAACATTTTTCAAGAATTTTTTACATTTTTTTTAATTTACAGTGTGATTAACTTTCAAAAGATTTGAAAGTGAGCATGTGTTCATGGCAAAGCTCTTTAAACAGTAAGGGGAAAATTAAAGATCTTATATATTCAAAGTGCTCCAAAGTCTCTTTGCACGCATGTATAAATATATGGTTTAGCAAATTCTGTTATGTAAGAAAAAGTATTCACAATAAAATTGATATTAATCAGCCAATGTGGGTAAAATTTTCTTGATATATTTATAAGATAAATATATCATGTGAATTCCATCTAGTAATATCTTTTTATTAGAATCTGTCTATATTTCTTTATTAGAAATATTTACAATAATTTATTTGATGATGTTAGATGATATGCATTTTGAAAATTTTCATGATATTGTAAGTAATATATATATATATATATATATATATATATATATAATATAATATAATTATATTCATAGTATAATTAATCTTTTTTTTTTCTAAATTTGAAGATAGAAAAATTGAAATGTGTCATCTGAAAGATATATTTTTAAAAGAAAAACAAAATACTGTTAATTTATTGAGTGATGGAAACACATTGGAAAGTGTGAAAGAGTTGATAGTAAACATTTAAAATACGGATGGTGGGAAAAGCAAGAAAGAATAAAAGATATGAAAAGATAGATAAATTGAAAGAATAATAAACAAGAAAATTGAATGAATGAGCCAGAAAATACTTGAAAATATTTGAATAAGTAGGTAATGGGGAAGATAGAATATTAAGAATATTGGCTAACTATTTAAAATCAACCAAATTACCACATTTAGATTAACATTACAAAGAGGGACCTGGATGTTGGATGAAGAAGTATGTGTATATGAAAACTAATTTTCAGTGATGAATGCACATCTAGATGGATGTACCTGATAGGACAGAGGCAACAAAAATTACTTAAAAGATGACAAGAAGATCCAGTAAAGTTTTGAGCTAATATTATAGGCAGTGAAATTAGAGGGCTTACCAAAGTTGGTAATTAGGAGGCAGAACAAATGCAGAAAATTATTTTGAGTGTTTTGACAAAGGATATGTGTTATATAGTGGTTACTGGCAAAGGAAGTAGGATTAACATACTAAATTCAAATTCTGGACAAAGTTGTAATGTTCACGTTCACACAAATATGTTGGTGAAAGATATGGATCTATTTTTCTCTTCTCCTATCTATGGGTTAAATATCAGAGCATACTGAGTTCACTAGCCTTGAATGGCGATTAGTCTATGAAACTCAGAATTCAAAACTGATTGCAAGCCTGGAAACTCATTCTGTAAAAAAACACAGTAGAAATACTAGTGGGGTAAGGATCTACTACACATGGAGTAAGACAGACTCTTCTGTCTCTATCACTCTTTGACAAGATGTTTTTTTGAGTGGTATATTGACTGATTGCTTCATTTTCTATGATTTATCAACCCTTCCCAGGTTAATGAAAGTCAGAAAATATTTTTAGATTGTAAGATTTTTTTTCAGTGATAATAATGATTACTACTTAACCCTTTCCCAATAGCCTTACGCTCATCTTAAATGATTCTGAGGTGATTTTTCAACTATGTTTGGGGGATTTGTTTGCTTTGAAGAGGAAGTGCCAATCACTGTAAGTTGCATAACAGAGAGTAGTAATTAATTTTTTTAAAGAATATTTTAGCCAAATCCTTTTTGCTGTCAGTACTGATGAATGTTCTGCTAACTGCTGTGAAAATGTGACCATATATATATATATATATATATATATATATATATATATATATATATATATATATATATATATATATTCATACACGTTTCATTAAATAATATAGACAAGTGTTGTCATTTTATTTTATGTAAATTCTTTTCATAACGTCTGATAAGTTTAATAACATTATCATTGAACAAAGAAAGAAATTCACAATATTGATCCATATTTTTTAATACAATCTAAGCTTTCGGCTTACATAAGCCATTATCAAAGATGTCAGTTACAACATATTAAGCAATATACAGACAAGACAGTGATGCTAGTATGTGATTGTTTACATAAATGATTTCTTAATAATAATAACAAATTTACTATTTCGCCATACAAAAAACCTACAAGCATAAATTCATGTACACTTAACTACAAGAGCGAATGCCCGTATTACTACAAAATAGCAATTATAAAGAATCTTATACATCGTGCAGAAACTAATTCTTCCACAAAACAGATTTTTTACAGTGAACTAAAGAATATAAAACAGACACTTATTAATAATAGTTTTCCAAACTATATAGTTGATGAACAAATAAGATGCTTTCTTAGAAATCTCAATACTAAGAAAATTGTACATAATACTGCTTCTCACACATATAAATCTCCTATATCATAATCAAATGCATAAATCTCCTATATCATAATCAAATGCATACTAATTATAAACAAGATGAAAATATACTAAAAAATTTAGTAAATACTAATATATCAACAACAGATCCTAGCAAAAAAAATTAAATTAATCATACACTAAGTCTTGTATATCCAATTTAATTCTTCGCAATGATTCTTCTCCCCCGGTTAGCGATTTGCAAGAAACCAACATAGTTTATAAATTCAAGTGCCCTTTGGGAGAGTGTATCTCCAACGAATTAAATAATATTTATTTTGGTCACACCACAAACTCGCTTTCACGACGCTTGACACTACATTTGAATGAAAACTCTAACATTTTTAGGCATTTAAAACAGCATGCCAGCCCGCACACACAATTCCATAAAATACTTGTCGAAAACACAATTATACTTCAACATAAAAACAATTGACAAAAACTAAAACTCTGCAAAGCATTATACATCAAACAGTTGAAACCCAACCTACACAAAATCAACTATGGAATCTCTACAAATATCCTTAAATGTCTATAATTGGTAACAGAAGCCATTGGTTTATACCAACGGCTTCCCATACTTCATACTTCTCCAGTTCACTCTCGCGTGGTCATATGTGACGTCATGAGATGCGGTGCGATTTTCACTTCTAGCATCTTATATGCACATGTTTATCGTTGCTAAGAAATCATCTATGTAAACAATCACAGACTATCATCACTGTCTTGTCCGTATATTGCTTAATATGTTGTACAGTAATTGACATCTTAGATTGTATTAAAAAATATGGATCAATGTTGTGAATTTCTTTCTTCATTCAATGATAATGTTATTAAAATTATCAGACGTTATGAAAAGAATTTACATAAAATAAACTGACAACACTTGTCTATATTATTTAATGAAACGTATATGAATGAAAAGATGCTGCCTAAATACACAATATATATATATATATATATATATATATATATATATATATATATATATATCCTGAAAATTTGCACATTGGATCAGTTCTTTTAAATCAATTATGTGTTGCAGTTCAATTTATATTACAATGAATCATTCATACAAAAAGTAGATTAGTAAAGTTAATGATATAAAATGGGGAAATCACTTCGCGAACAAAATTTTAAAGTTTCATTAACCTATAAATCACTTGATGAATGTTATAATCCTTGTTTTTAAAAATTATGAGCTGTATAAGGTCTATTTTTAATATACAAGGACTTTCAACTGTACATTCAGTCATCCTCAGCCATTGAAATTATTTTGTTTTTAGTAAAATTCAGGTAGCATCAGAGATGAAAAAATTAAATGCAAATCAAAATTTTGTTCGCAAAGTGATTTTACCATTTTATATCATTAACTTTACTAATCTAAATTTTGTATGAATGATTCATTGCAATATAAATTGAACTGCACCATATATTGTCATCACAGCTCATCAGTGTGGCTAGATATCTAGTTGCCTCTAGCTAGGATTGAAACCCAGCTAACAAAATCCATAGACAATTGGATATAAAAAAAAATCTATGAAATTCTTAGTACAGAATCATAGAAGTGAATTATTTTATGTTATCACTCTGGACAATCTTCACACAGAAGAATGCTAAGATGATTATGGACTGAACATGTCAGCAACAATGAAGTTTTAGAGAAAATTGAAACAAAAAGAGCACATACTTAACATCAGAAAGAGGCAGTTGAAATTTCTAGGGCACATAATGAGGTTAGAGATTTTGGAAAATTTGATAATCACAGGACAGAATTAATTTGAGGAATAGAGGAAATCAGCCCATGACCTAACTAGCAAGCTTGAGTTTAATGAATGATAGATCAAGGTTTAGGAGAGATAACAAAAAGACAAAATTTATTAAGAGCTACATAGGACAAGAAATTGTGGAGAGCCATGATCACCTATGTCCTGAAGAGACATGGTACATAGAAAAAGTAAATGAGATGAAAAGTAAATTCTATCAAGGGACATAACACAATGAAGGAGAATTATTTGGTTCAATGTTCTACAAATTGTGTAATGTTCTTCAGATCTGTGTGGATATCTAGAATACTTGAGTTTAGTCACCTATTGTGTTGAAATCATTTGTACATAATCAAATAATCTTGTAGGTATTGATATGGTACCAGTTTCCTCAGATTTATGAATGATAGATTAAACAGTCATATAGGGTATATGAAACTGCTTATAATTTTTTAAAACTTGGTAAACCTCAGTCAGTTACTTTTTCAAATTTTCAGAGTGCTTTTTTGTTTTCATTATGATTTAAAAAATGAATGGATGTTTAATATGTAATATAAATTCATATAGGCTTTTGAAAGTATTCTTGAAAATGACAATATGCAAGGTGAATAAGAATGGCTTTTTGACATAAGATATTGACAAAGTAATTTTTTCTCTGAGGCTAAATATATGTTATTGCTTATTGAAGAAATAAAATAATATTTTCTATTATTAATTCACATATTGAACTTTAGTTACATTATTCGGACTATTGTCCTCATCGTTGTTTAATGGATGTCAGTTATCAATTATCTCCTGTTAATTTCCCTCTGAAAGTTCTCCACTGCCTTAGGCGGGTATTGAATTCACACTCTTTTTGGTCCTGTCACTGGATCTAACTAACGCCTTTATCCACTGTGCCATGTGTCCTTGAGGACACGTATATATAGACAGATACATATTGAACTGTATTATTAATGTATATTGAATAGATAAATATCATCAAATCAAATTCTGAATGATTAATTATTAAAAGAAAATAATCACAGTCAAATCCTTGTGTAGAATTGTTTTTCTGCTCATTTACCTATAAAAAAATGACCTGTCATTTACCTGTGGAAATGTGATATTTTTAAATGATCAAAAGTCATAGTTTCCAAGGGAATGTTTACCTTCTCAATAATATTAGGTTGGTGCAAAAACGATGTTTGACGTTAAAAAATACATCAAAAAACGTCATTATTTTTGCACCAACCTAATATATAATATTAGCAATACTATAAAACATGTTGACCCTAAAAATAGCTTTTTATTTGATAATTTGAAAATATTTTATTGTCATTAATAAAATGACCAAAATGCTACTTTTGGGAAAAAGAACAATTTCAAGTTTGTGGTGGGAATTCTTTTTATATTCCTGCATCAGCAAAATGATCAAATTTATCTGTGCATCAACTCGAGATATATAATTTGAATGAGATACAAATGAAGAACATTCACATCTGATTATTTGTGGAGCAGTATTGTTAAATAGAGTGTAGACACAAAAGTATATTAAAAATATTATATGACTTTTAGTCAATATTTTCTGTGCTATTTGTGAGCTTTTGACAAAGATCTTTCTTTATCTATGGAAATACCAATATAACTCTGGTGCCATTACACTACAACTATTTTCTTTGTCTTCTTCGTTCATCGGATGTCTTTTCCTCTTGGATTCCTCAAAATAGATTCACTTATCAAAATGCCATTGATTGGGATTTTGAGATTTTGACTTGTTCTTTCGTGTTTATAGTGTCTTAGGAAAGTTTTGCAATGTCAGAAATCATAATGTTCCACTAATAACTTTTGATCATTTGTTAAATGATAATTTCTGATGTCTGATCTCTTTCATATTCCAGATGTTGTCCTTGTTCTATTTATTGCCTGATGGAAAAGTGAGTTGGCATTGTACTGCTACTACTTTTCTAAGCACTTGTATCTCAAATAATTTGGAAAGGTTTCTCTTGATATTAATTCATGAAAAATACCTGTCACTATTTAAATCTCTTGAAAAGGCATAAATCTTTCACTGTTCTTTATTACTTCTTTATTGGGTTACCCTTTAAAATAATTACCATAAAACCCCATGTATAATACGCCTTCATCCATAATACACACATCTAAAATTGTGCTGAAAGTGTGGTAAAATATTTCTACTCATGCATAATGCACATCCCTTGTTTGGTAATCAAATCCTATAAATTGTACCTCTCCAATTTAATTACAGCCAGCATTTCCTACTCTTATTTAAAAATGGTTTTAAACATAGAATAATATTATTCTAATTTAGTTTTATGATAATTCTTATTTTATTTTACATTTGTAAGTATTGTTATGTACATATGATTGGATTTGGCATCCATATGGGGTTGCACTCGCCAAATGTTAGTGTCAAATTGCCATATGCATATGGTGAGTAGTCATTTTGCAACTGAAACCAAACTATGAAACAGCAATTTTTTAAAGATTTTTTTGTAGCTGTGCATAATATACACCCCTAATTTTGCTTATTATTTTTTAGAAAAAAAAAATGCGTATTATACATGGGGAATTATGGTAGGTAAGATAGGCTTCTATGTCTTCTTCTCAGATGGTAAATTTCTTCACCTTTGTTGTTAGGTCATTTTCATCACTTTCCATACACTCTTTAGTCAAGAGCTCTAAGTTCCTTCTTTTCTTCATCTGAAGCAGAAATTTTTCTTTCTTTCTTTTCAGATGTTTCATAAGTGAAATCTTTAGTTCCTCTAAAAGGAATATGTTTTTGTGGCATAGGACATTAGTTATTCACAAAGAAAGTTGGTCTACCTCCAGGAGCTGGTGAACAAGATGGCTGATCATTGCTTGGTTATGTTTACATGTTAAGTGAATCAACGTCCTTGTTACTTTCTATGACTTCATTGAGAACATGGTGATAGTGATTTTAAACATTGACGACTACAGAATCTACTTATAGATTTGCATGATTTTCTTGATTCTCTGATCAAAACAAGAGACTTTCTTTGTAAGGACTCTTTTAGTGAAATGAGTTTAATATTTGTATTCATCAACAATCCAATATTTTCTTTTGTGTAAAAAAAAAAAAAAAAAAAAAATAATTATCTTGGAGAAATCAAAATAATACCTGTGAAAGAATTCACAGATTTAACTTGCATAAATATATTTAGTGAAAAATATAAAACAAAACTTGTAATGTTTATTCAGTCAAAGAGTTTGGCAGAAAATAAGCAAAGTAATAAGACGCAGGAAAACTTTATTAGGAACTAAAAAAAAAAGTGTTTAACTGCAAATATCTATATTCTGTATGGCAGTGAATATCTCCAAAGATGAAGAGGTAACTGAGAAAATCATAAATGGTAAATGTGAACAAAGAGGAATCTGAAAGGGAAATGGGAATAAAAAGGACACTTGTATTGAATCAGAAAGAGTAAGTTGAAATTTCTGGGACACATAATGAGGAAAGAAGGCTTGGAAAATTTGACACTCACGGAACATGTTTAAAGCAAAAAGGGCATAGGGAAACAGCAAGTTACCTACCTAATGAATTTGTATAAATGGATGGCAGAGTTGATAAAAAGAGTGGGGGGGGGATGGTAAAGAACAAAATCTTAACTCTCACTTACTTAAATACTTCAAAGAAATTACTTTGGAGATATGATAATTCATAATTTTAATATCTCAAAAAACAAAGATCATAATGGTACATCATTTTCACAAGTAAAAACTAAGTGATTTAGATATCTACAATATATAACCAATGGACACATGACGTTTTAAAAGAGACACATATTTTGTTAAGAGAAATCATTAAACTATGATGTTGGGACATTTGTTCATCTGGTCCATTTGATGTTCAAGCCCCACTGCCAATCAGTTGTCAACTTTGGCCATATGGTTTTGTAGAAAAAAAAAGATGTTTCTCTCTTTTCCCTTGGCCTTTATCCAAGGAAGAAAAAAAAACCTTCTGAAATCTGATCTCAACTCTCAGTATGTTTATTGATCTATCTTTCAACCCTTAAGGTGTCACATCTCCCCCTTACCCTACCTGTCATTTACTTGTAAATAACACACAAATCTCCAAAACCACTAACAAAACTATTTATCATGCATCATTTCTCTTCTTCTATTTCATTCAGTACAAAAGTCTTTCCTCTTTTTTATTTTTTAATTTCATGCAGTGTTTTTAAGAGACCTTCTTTTTCTCCTGTTATGTCATGCAATGTTTTTAAATGTCCTTCTTCTGTTATGCCATGCAATGTTTTTTTTTCAAAATCTTTCTTATTCTTTTATTATGCAATCAATTATGGGGTTAGCCTTACCATATTTAATTAAGGGGTTCAGACCACCCCTTACCAATTATTAAACTTTTATATATGGAGTCTCAACCTCCCTTACTCTTTGTTCCAATCTATACCACACTACTTTTCTTGTTTTATAGTTTTTCTTTTTTGGTCACCATTTATTCTCTCCATAATAGGAGGTTTTGGTATCTTTTTAACAAGTGTTAGCTCTGGTTCCAATTCTTCTGTTGGATTCAACCTGGTTTTCTCTTCATTCTGCTGCAATCTGTTTGGGTAAAGAACACTGCACAACATTCACTGCTCAAGTTGTTACATACTCACCAAAACACTATTAATTGATTGCTTTCTATACTTCTTCAGCTTCCATACCACTGTTACAAAAGCAGCATTAACTAATGCTGACCAGCTTATTATGACTATTTTATTTCCAAACTGTACACTTTTCTCCTAAATTATCTAATGCGTCTTTGAATTGGTCCAAAGTAATTCTCTCTATTGGCTTTAATAACTTTGGCATCTCCCTTCAAGTAACTTCAGGGCATCTGTCTGCCACTGGCTTCCACAGTTCTATCCAATTATTTAAATTCTTCTCAATTGAATCTTTTTCCTCATACTTTTCTTTGGTCTGATAATATAGGGGAGGGGAAATGGATATTCCAAATGTGGAACATCCTATGGGTAGGTCTATTAAGGACAATGGGGGTTCTACCCTCATTGTCTTGGTGGGTGCTCTTCCACACACTCTGGACAGATCAATCTGCTTCTAGGTGGCTACTTCCCAGACTCTATCAGATATACTGATAGCTTCTGGCAATCTGGTGTTTGTCAATATCTCTCTAATAGCCAGTTTATCTTAATCCCCTCTCTATTGCCTTTAAACAATTCAAGCACACACAACCTGTGACTACCTGTGACATAAATAGGACTTGATACAATACACGTCCCTAAAGCATCAACCTGACACATCCTGACTTCTTCCATCATCAGTATCATAAATTTCATCCTAGCTTAATTCAAAGCTATCTACTCTGTCTCAATTTGGTATCTCACAACTGCCCATAAGTCCTGTTCTACTTAGGAGTAGGGAATGTATAAGTTTATTACTTGATATATTTCAAAAAGACTTTCTCTATTCGATAATGGAATGGATGCCAGAACCAATAGCTTCTTATCTTCTGACAAGGTAACATAACCTAATGCAGTATAGTATTTCCCTAACTCTTCTGTGGGGTCTACCGGTAAACACAAATGGTGGGGTAATTCAGCCTGTAACTTCAATAACAATTTCTTCAAGCTGCCTAGTGTCACTATGCTTGGGGACAAATGCCCTAATGACAACATATCAAGTTGAGCTTTCATATGGTCTAACAAAATTATCAAGGATTGACCAGTCTGTTGCACCCTATTAGTAATGATTATTAACTGGAAATACTGCTGTACAAAACCACATAATTCTTGTAATTCATCTGTCACAGCCTCCAAATTATTACCTACTTCCTCTTTCAATTCCTTCAGGTTATTTATCAACCAGTTGAAACTTGCTCTATACTTTGCCATTTCTAACATTGTCACAGTCAGTATTGCTATCTGGGCTAAGTTTCTCTGATCTTTTTCTACTTCTCCCAGTTTTCTTCAGTTACTGTTTCAAACAGGACATTCAGTGTCTTTCCCACAATAGGGACTGCTGCTCTCTTTCTTCTCATTTGCAACAGTTTGATTCCCCTTTCAGATAATTCCACATATCCTTCCACTGGACTTCCATTGTAGCCATCTCCAATTCTAGGGAATACAATAGACTGAGGTACCTCTCTGCTTCCGTATATGCCTGTGCTACCTTTATGCTCACTTCACCCAGCTTATTTATCTCATCCTCTAATTTCAATAGTAACTCATATGATTTTAAATCTATCACAAATGTGACTAACCATTTTGACCTTGCTACTATTATTTCACTTGATTTCTTGAAAATCGTATTCTGGTTGTGTCTCTAGGCTTCTATCATCGTCGTCATCAGTCGTATCATCTCTCTTCATACCAGCCATCCCCACAAGGGTAACAAGGTTTTCTTGTTTGACTTTTCTGACCACCCATCATATACTTACTTTTATATTCACTTATTCTAGAGCGTTTCACTACGTCCTTCACTTAGTTGCCAATTTTCGACTTTTTCTTCTTTTAACCAACCTTTAGTAGATTGATTGGGTTTAGACATGTATGCAGTGCTTTCATCCTAAAATTTATGTCTTATTGATACTGCCACCAGACACACACAGGCTCTTGTGCAGACCAACGACATCACCACCAAGTAATTTCTTCTGCCCTATGTGATGCGCTATCTACCCACTCTGTCCTCTCAAACTAGCCCCTACTGTTAGTTACTGGATAGTCTTTTGAATGAACCTGATGTCTTTGCACACCAACTCCACCCATCACAGTCTTCTTACTTTTAAGTTTCAATTGGCACTATCAATAGTATTCTGGACAATCTTCCCCTCAATGTGCACTGTAATCGTTTATGTGACACTCGGTTATTTTAAATTTCATGGCTCATTCATCGGAGCCAAACAATCCACTTCATTAGTAATAAGCCACTATTACTAAAATATTCATCATTTTAAATCCACAATGTTGTAGAGGACTGTGTGTGTATTTACATGTTTTTTATTAGAAACATGTGTGTAACTCCTGGTAGAATATTAAAAGTTCCAACTACAAGAAAATTGCCGGACTCAAGTTAAGTCCAACTGAAGATAAAGAAGACAAACAAGACAGATATATATGTCAACAAATATATGTATTAACAACAAATTACAAAGCATATAGACAGTTAACATTTGTTTTTGTGTGAACATTCATGTTTGTTCTTTGGTGTATGTTCGTACATATGTGTGTATTTGTAATGTTCATGGCATCCCCCACAAAATGGGAAAACACAGATCTTCTAAGAGCTTACATTTTGTCGCTGAAATGAAGAAGAAAGAAAGATTTACCTCACCTCCATGTGATTTGGGATTCGGCACCAGACCTGAAGGAAAAAGAGAAAGAGGCAAGAAGTTTCCCAGTATTTATAGTATAGGGAGAGAGACCCCTGGTGACAATATGGGAATTAAGGAGGAGAAAATTCCGACAATGTCAAACTGATATTTCCTTTCTTGTATTTCAAAAAACACCTGACATCATAGTGAATATGCAGGCTACCACTACAACAGGGTGGTCCATGTTTAAAATTGATCTCACTAGCGACATTGAGTCTGAACTTATCCAATGCTCACTCAACAGTCAATATTTCAGCCTCTTAACACAAAGTAATTCTCCAAACACCACCCCTTTGTTCAACCAGCAAAAGAAAAAAAAAAAAACCACTACTGCCTTATTTCCTTTTAAAATGCCAAAAAATATTTTTTTTTTTTTACTTCAACAGGTGGCTTCTAAAATCTGACTTTGATTAAACCCCCACCAAATAATTCTGGTTGCTTCTCTCAACAAAATCAAAAACTTTTTACAATAAAATCTTTTTCCATCATTAAGTTGAGCATGCCTTTTCCTCTTTCTTTATCAGCAGGCAATAATTAACTCATTCTCTAATGAAGTCTGTCTCTCCCTACCTCTAGCAATTACTATTGTAACTGGATTTCTTCATAGGGGCCATACTTCACTCTCCTGACTCTGTTCTCTACTTTTTTCTCTCAACTGCTTTTGGACTTGGGAAAGAGGTATTTCATCCTCCTCTTCCCAATCACTCAGTTTCCTTCCTCGCCTTGCCTGCCTGCCTACCTCCCGATCTTGCACCTGTGCTCTCTTGCCTTTCACCTTTTTCCAAATTCTTTCATTATCCTTAGCTAACATGGTAGCCACTGACAGCTTTACTGGGGCCTCCTCCTTAATTAAGTCATACCTTATATGCTCATTTTGGAGTGCCTCCACATACAGATCAATCACATGGGCTTATATGGCAATATTTTCCCTAACTTCTTCACGGAAAGCTAGGTTTGTTAATTTCTTGACCCTTTCTCTCAACTCTCTGGGAGATTCACCTTTCATTTGAGCTGATGTGGTTTGGAATTTCAGTTCCCCCTAACTTCCACACATAATTGTTTGTTTGACTTTGGGAAATTAATCACATGTCCAATTTTGGAGAAGTCCCTCCTCTGAGGAGTAGCTGTAGTAGAATATCAATCCACCCTAACTCCTTCCTTCTCATATTGGTGTCTCATACCAGTACTGCCCAAGGTGTTTAGGCAATTCCTCTGTCTCCATTGGTGTTCTACTTAAGCCTTTCACTTCTATGGTCACCTGACCAATTTGATCTCTAGATTGTATGGGCAAGCAGGCATGGTTTAGCTACAATTATTAATTTGAATAAACCATAATTTTCATCAACAAAATTCCTCAACTCCTTCTCAATTGGGTACTCACCGGCTGTTCCATTGACATCCACTTCAGCAGTTCATACCTTCCCCTTCCTGACAAGTGATTAAAATAAACAATTCTTTAACTAGGCTTTTGTCTCCAGAACATCTTAATTTTTATCTTCACTGGCCAGCAAATAATTCCATAAACTGAATTTTAAAAACAAAAGTGTCTTCATTTCATAGTCAGTTGCCAACTTCAGTCATATTGTTTTTTGTAGGAAAAATCAGATATTTCTGTCTTTTCCCTCTGCCTTTATCCAAAGAAGAAAAAAACCCTCTGAATTTACTAAAATCTGGTCTTGACTCTTGGTATGTTTACCAATCTTTCAACCCTTAAAATGTCACATTTCACTTGGTACAACTATCAAGTAGTACAGAGAAGAAAGCTAGAATAGAATTGTTACGTAGTAAAGAGAAGAAAGCAAGGATAGAATAACCTTTTCTTAAGGCTTTACTGAACTTAATTCACAGCAGTCAGTAATCAACAAAGTAAAGAATTCAAAATGAAAAGGAAGAAGAACGCAGCTTTTAAAGAGGAAAGGGAACGTGTGAAAAGTCACGTGGACAAGAAAGCTAGTTTCCTTTTTTTATTCTTTTTTTTTTTTATGAAAATATAACATTCTCCCCCACTTGCAAAAGAGATTGTAATTGAGAAAGTTTTATAAATCCAGTCGTTGGATTGGTCTATGAATCCTGCTAGTTCACCACTGGAAGAGCCAGACCTCTGAGAAGGCTGACTTTCAGGATTCTGCCTATTATTCACAGATTCATTTTCTGTATAAGGTGAAGAAATATTAATGGGACCTGCATCAGGCAAATGGGTTGAATCTGCATAGTCCATGTCGGGTTGAGTATTTTCAGGTTGATTTTGAGGTCCATCCGGGCGTGGAAAACGTGCCAACCGTCTCAGCACCACCAAATCTTCCCGGCCATCATTGTGACGTATTTTGGCATGCGAAGGGTTGCCCTCAAGGAGTTCCACCACCTCAATGATAGGGTCATATTTACCTCTGCCACCGAATCATTTTAATAATACCTCCCCAGGCTCACAGAGCCAAACAGGCAACGCAGTACCGGTGGAGGACCGCCTTTCAAAATTAAACATTCGTTTGTGGGGGGTTGCATTCATAGTGCTGCATAGCAGGGAGCGGATAGCATTTAACACATCATGTAGAACATCCTGCCAAGCACTAATTGGTAACTGTTTTGATTCCAGGACCAATAAGATGGTATTCCAAATTATGCCATTGTAACGTTCGCATTGGCTATTGCCTCTAGGGTTATAAGCAGTAGTATTACTGCATCCAATTCCAAGTCGTGTTAGAAATTGTTTAAATTCTCCCGACATAAACGAAGTTCCTCAATCGGAGTGAATGAACGAGGGAAGCCCGAAAATGAAGAAAATACTTGTCAGGCACTGAATAGCAGTTTGCGAAGAGCAATCACGGCAAGGAAAGGCAAAGGGAAATCGACTATATTTGTCGATAACAGTAAATATATATCGGTAACCTGTCGGAGATACCGGGACAGGCCCTTTGTAGTCTATGGAAAGACGCTGAAATGGCGCAGTAGAACAGGTCAGAACATTACTAGCAGAATAGAAGAATTGGGGTTTTATTTTGGCACAGTTCGTACATTCAGAAGTCACATGTCGGACTTCATCAAGTGAATACTGCATATTCTGAGACCTTACAAAATGCCAAAAGCGCTGTACCCCAGGATGTATTAAGGAGTTGTGTATCGATTTAAGTTCCTTCAAGAAAGAAGCAGCAGTACCACATACTCTGGATAACGTATCTGCAACTGTGTTTTCATTTCCAGGACGGTTTTTTATGTCGTATGAAAAGGGAAGAAGTTCCATTTTCCACAGTATAATTTTATCGTTTTTAATTTTTCCACGGTTAGCAGGTTTAAACCTAAAAGATACGGCTTGTTGATCAGTAATAATAGTAAAATGTTTCCAAGCAAGGAGGTTTCTCCATTTACGAACGCATTCGACTATGGCATATGCTTCTTTTTCGACTATATGAAGTCATATTTCAGAGGGGTTTAGCAACCGAGAAAAGAATGCTACAGGTCGCTCAGCTTGTAAAAGAGTGCCTCCAATAGCCTTTTCTGAAGCATCGGTTTCAATAGTAAATGGTAATTCATCATCAATAACTTTTACAGATGACTTGGCAATGTCTTTCTTAAGTTTTTCGAAAGAATTTATAACTATAGGAGGCATAGGGAATTGTTTATTTTCGACCAGTGGACGGATTTTGTGTGAATATTTAGGTATCCATTTCGCATAGTAAGCAAACATACCAAGACACCTTTTTAACAAATTTGTTTTGTCGGAAGGAGGAGGCATTTGCAAAAGTGGCTTCAAACGCTCAGGATCAGGTTGGCTAGTTCCATTACAAATTTGATATCCAAGCATGTTAATAGAACAAAGTGAAAACTCTGATTTTTCCCGGTTTATTTCGAGGTTGTATGTCGAGGCAGCCTTTAAGAAACATTCCAAATTGACGTCGTGCTCCTCCTGGGTTTTACCGCAAACAGTTATATCATCTATATACGAAAAGATTCCAGATAATTTGTTATCAGAAATGAAAGAATTCATAAATCGCTGAAAGGCAGAAACCCCGTTAGTAACACCCATGGGTATTCGTTTAAATTGGTACAGACGATTTCCAGCTTGAAAGGCCGTATAGGGGCGATCTTCAGGGCAAATTTCAATCTGATAGTACGCTTTGGACAAGTCAATTATACTATAGATACGATACTGGGCTATTTGGTTTACGAGATCTTCAATTCGAGGCAAGGGGTAGGCATCAAGTAATGTGAACCGATTAATAGTCTGGGAGAAATCGACTACCAATTGTTTCTTTTTATTAGGTGACGAAGTTACAACAATTTGAGCATGCCATGGAGAGTAACTTGTTTCAATTATATCATCCTCAAGCAGTTGCAGAATTTCTTTTTCAATGAACCGAGCATCCTCCGCATGGTAATTTCGGGATTTAGGAGCAATAGGTTTGCCGTCAGGGGTCAAGTTTCGGAACAACTTAACAGGAGCACAACTGATCTTGGTTAAAGCGCACATTTTTAGAATATCCTGAGATCAACCAAAAGAAATAGTGATACTCTGGTGTAGTTTTAAGAAGGGCAGGAATCGGGAAGTACTGAAAAGTCAATTTGTTTATATTCGTAACCATTGAAGATAATGTCCTGAGTACAATATTCAAATAGTTTGAGGGAAATGGCAGATGATGTCATGGAAATTATGGAATTCCGTTTAGAAGTAGACAGTTTCATTGTTTTAACAATACGGGCACTGATAAAGTTATCAGAACTACCGGTGTCTATGAGGGCAGTTAATCTCTTTCTTTTTAATTCTAAAGTTTTGGTAACTGGAGGAGACCTATCATCGTCTTTAGCATGGGCTACTATGATAGCTGAGGTAGAACTTGAAGGTGCCGGCATGGTAGAATGGCAAACTTTAGAAAAATGACCGAGTTTGCCACAGTTTCGACATATCTTATCACGGGCAGGACAATAGCGACGATTATCCTTAAAGTGACGTTTCCCTCCACAGTTGTAGCACTTGCCATGAGCAAGGGCAGCAGACAATTGTACAGAGTCACACTCCGTACGAGAATCAGTTAAGTCAGAAAGCATATTTTTAGTAATAGTAGTGGAAGTGGCCTCCTCGGCAGAATCAGTAAACACATTTTTAGTCCTAGTGGTAGTAGCAGCGGCTGATCCAATCTGAGAAGCATATGATTCAGCATGAAAGTGAGCCTGTTCTAAGGCTCTAGCACATTGAGTAGCCTCCTTGAGAGTTAGTGTATCATTTTCAAGCAGTCTGGCACATATTACGGGGAACCGGAGACCATGTATAAATGCATCACGGACAGATTCATCCCTGTAAGTAGTAGCAGTAACATCTTGGAAGCAACAGTCAGCAGCAAGTCGATTCAAGGCCTGAAGGTATTGGTCTACAGACTCATTTTCCTGCTGCAGACGTGTAGACAGCAAATGTCTAGCATGAATAACACTTGGAGACTTGTCATAAACACTTTTCAGCAATTCAACAGCATGTTCAAATCCAGAACAACCCTCGATAACATCAGCAACGGTAGCACCGCTGTTTAAATAAAGGACTTTGAGTTTGTCCGGGTTTAAAGAAGCAATAGTTGATAAGTAATAATTAAAATTACGGTACCATAGTCTCCAGAGCTTGCTAGCCTGAGGGTCTGCAGAAGCAAACTTGTCCAGACAAATAATCTTGTCCATGAGGAATTAAGTTTAGTAAATTGTTACGTAGTACAGAGAAGAAAGCTAGAATAGAATTGTTACGTAGTAAAGAGAAGAAAGCAAGGATAGAATAACCTTTTCTTAAGGCTTTACTGAACTTAATTCACAGCAGTCAGTAATCAACAAAGTAAAGAATTCAGAATGAAAAGGAAGAAGAACGCAGCTTTTAAAGAGGAAAGGGAACGTGTGAAAAGTCACGTGGACAAGAAAGCTAGTTTCCTTTTTTTTTAAATGAAAATATAACACTATCCTTTTAACCCTTAATGTGTAACAAAATGTCCCTGTTTGATTTTTTGAAATAAAAAATATAAGAAGAGATATTTAAAAATTCTTTTTGCTAAAAGAAACCTGCTTTCACTAACTGGTGTAGAAAGAAATTTTGCGTTGACTGCCTTTTATTAATAACTCAAATTTTGAGACGTTTCCATTTTCCAAAAGAAGTCAAAATTTTATTTGTATTTTCAGTAATAACCCATAGCTAAAAGTTCTTTTTCTTTACAGAAAGATTTTACAGTTACATAATAAAACTATTTGAAATCAGTTACCCATATATATTTTCAACATTAGTAAGGCAAAATGATTGTCATTTATTTATTAATGACCATTATGCTGTATCATTGATTTACTGTTGATTTTTATTCTAAAATTATAAATTATCACAATAACAATTTTTGCAAATATATTTAAGACATGCTACTAACAGCATATGCTTCAATACATATTTTGAGTACAATTTTTCTTTCAACATTCTATCAAGACTTGATGTTACAGCATTTATATTGCATAAATCATCTTATCCAGTTTTTATAAAGGTTTCATTAAAATATTAAGAAACAAATCTGGAATAGTTAAGTATAATTGGCAAAATATTTAACAAAGATACTTGACAAATTTTCCAGTAAAAAATAAGGAAAGGAAGACAAAAAACAGGACCAATAATACTAAGCAAACAATATAAACATATGAGTAAGGGATTCAGTCAATTGGTAAAATCATTCTGACTTCAAGAAAGAACAATATAGGGGATGGAACTGAGAATTGTCAATTTTTATTAGTTAGGAAGAAATCCCAGCATGCATCTCTAGGATTTGTCTATAAATTTAGTGTGGGTATGTTCTTAGCAGTTATTCCTACAGGTAACATAACATTTCAAAATCTATCTATTAAATTTTTTCCTATCTTAAAGTAATTAAATATTTCAGTTTTACATTATGTTGATTGTATTAATACTTTTTTATTTCTTTCTGTTCTAAATATAAGGTATTTCTCTATTTCATATGGCTACACATAGAAGTGTCAATTAGAATACAAAACTAATGTTTATGTTGCTATGATTTTTGCTAAAAAAGATGAGATTAGAAAGAACAGCAAAAGCTCTTGTCACATAAAAAAAATAAGTTTTTTTTAAGCAACTAAGTTTTCTTTTGATTTAAAAAAAAATTAGAAAAATCAGTTGGAAATGAAGAAGTATCTTCCCTGAAGTTTTATGGTAAATATAGCAAAATTTAAAAGGCCACTCAATTGGTGACAAGTATTGATCATTTCTTATAATTTCCATGAGTTTTATGCCAGCACCATTCATCAATAAGGATTAAAAGTCAGGATAATTGTTCCTTAAAATTACAAGTTAAAGTATTTTCATTATTCACATTATTTAAATTTAGGTTTTAAACTTTATTACATTTTATTACAAATTCAACATCATACCTAGCAAAAGAAATCCTAGGATTATTTATATATAGATCTGCATCTATATTAAATCGGTGTCTCTGTGTATTCTTTCTAGAATTATTATTGCTCATGGATGCTATATCTAGAACCAGACTGCTTTTTCCTAGCCTTCAACCTGGAATAAATGTGAAGTATTTGTTCTCTGATCATCTTTAAGTTATGAAGGATACTTGGTCCTGGGGATTCTAACTCTGAAGTAGCACTTTTCTCATTACACTTAAGAGAAAGTGTTGGTGGATACTAATGCTACTATAGTAGTGGTCATAAGGACTGGGCAATTTATGTCCTGACCCACATGTACATGCATATGCACTCGCATTAAACCAACCTTGTGTTACATGCTATGAATGTGGAGAGGTTGGTAAATGATGGATCAAAATGCGCTCTGCTCAATCTTTGGGCTGAGATTAAAGTGTAATATCTGTTCTCTCTTTCTCTTGAAGTTATATGGGAAGACTGGTTCTGGAAATGTCAACCCTGTAGCAGGGTTTTGCACCAATGTTAATGTCAGAAAACGCTGATACCTGCATGACAATGTCAGTTTTTGATCTTGGCCTATATGTAACAACCTCTTCTCTTACATCCTGTGTATTTAATTCTTTTCATCAATAAGAACATCACTGTCACACAAGTCTGTGTAATCAAATACCAAATACTTTCTTGAGAGAGAACATTCAGAAGAGACTGTAAAACCCATTGATTTTAATACTATATAGGAACTGGTTTTTAAAGAAATTCTTTTTTGCCATTAAATCCTCTTATATCAGGGATCAATATCTGGCTGATTCTCTGATAAAAACATGATTTTTTTTCTCATCTTATTGGAAAATTCAGTCTGAGATTTGATCCTTGGACTATTGCCTATATTAACTTGTTAAACACTGTTAAATTCATTGTAAGAAGATGAAAAATATATTCATTGCTGCCTGCATTTTTGTAAGGTGGTGTTATTTATGTATTTGACATTAAGTATCACAGTATTGATGGAGTTAGGCTCAGTTCAAATACAGGTAAGTTTAAGGTGTCTGAATAAACATTAGCTGGAAAGATATATCAATTTTATATAAATGACTATAGATATTTTTTGAGACATTATTAGGAGAAAATGGCTGGCATGGCCTTTGATGTCGTCATTTGATTCATGCAGGCATGAATCCTTATTTTGATTGCATTTAGGAAACTGCTTAATACACTGTATTCTTAGCCTTTTCCTGGATGTACAGTACACTTCCGGGAATTTTGAACCCTTTATTTTGTCCCCAAAAAGGAGAAATATTTTTAGCCTTATATTTCTGTAATATCCCCAATTGTTCAAGATTTCTGACTTTTATAATTATCATGTTTCTAATTGTTTTGTCAACATTTTAGTATTTCTTCACTACTTGTCCCAGTGTCCTGGGTATGATGATAAACTACATCTGCGTTCTGGTTAAGACGATAAACTACGTCCAGCAGCAAGGTCTCTGATCAGGAGGTTTTGAGGGGCATGGAACCACCTCTTAATTGCTGATTTTCCCAGGTTCACCCTGACCCGGGGTGGTAGCACCTGTTAGGGTCCCAGCTATGGGCAAATAGTTAACTCCTAAACTGGGGTAAAAACACTATGAAAATGTAAAATAGGTTTTAATACAAGAAATACTTTGTAAGAAATTATTACCAGCAATAAATTTTTGAAGAAAAAAAAACTATCACCGGCAATACATCTTTGAAAAAAATATTACTAATAATGTTTTTAAAAAATAAATATTACATAGCAATACATTTTTTAAAAAAATTATTATCAGCAATACATTTTTGAAGGAAAAATATTACCAGAAATAGATTGTTGAAAAAATATTACCAGTAATAAAAATTTTGTTGGCATTAAATAACCCATTGAAGTTGATATGCCGTTAAACAAACCAAACAACTTGTCCCAGAGACTGAACCCCCAATTAACACTTTTATCCATGTGCATATATCTTATGGACTCATACATAGCTGAATCTGGGAAATGCATCTAACGTATATTGCTGCTTATAAGATACATTTTTTTCTCATAAAATATCTCCTAAAGCCACCCTGCATCATATAAATCAAAGGTCAGTGATGAGTCTTTACATTTCTTGTAATTATTACATTGAAAATGGTTACCATAACTTTGGTACTTCTTGGTCTGTGATGAATTGGTCATGATTAGTCGGGTGTTCATGCTGAAATATGCTATCCAGGGGGTAGATTTAGGGATAATGGGAAGGGCTATGAAGTACAAGGAAAAAACTTTTTCCCAATTTCTTTCTTCATAATTTTGTGGGTTCATCTAATACACTGGAGTGCCTTATAAGCAGCAAAATATAGTATTTACCATTCATGTCAATTGTAGGCTTACTAACTGAATCATGAACAAATAATGTGGTGTATAATAATGAAGTCTATTGTTATGCCACGCATTTTGACACCAATCTTATGATGATGATGATGTTGTATAATGATGTTATTTTTCTTTTCCTTTTAACTTTTTAGCAATCCATCTGAGTGGATGGGAAATAGATATGCCAGCAAAATCTAAGCACGTGGTTCAAGCAACTGTGAGACCTTCCTTCCAGGCTTCCTACCGATTTGTAATTTCTTATCAACTAGTGTTGGATCAAGGTAAAAAAATAAATCTGAATTTCTCTTTTTCATAATGTATTTTTGATCTTGAGACATCAACAAACATTTAAATCTGTTTCTTTGAATGTAGATATGTGCTTGTGTTTTTTCTAATCATTTCACCCCAAGCAAGGTAATAAAGCCACTAGGACAGAAGGCATTACTAAGTGTTAGAGAATATGAAAAAAACTACTATTGAGGAGAGAAAACAGTAAAAGAACAAGAATTAAGAAGAGAGAAGATAACAATTGACTGATCAAAGTTGACTGAGAAGCAAGAAGCTAGAAGAGAGTTTCATAAACAAGAAGTACAATAGAAAAACTGCTAGATTACAACTTAAAGTTACATCTAGCCATTTCAACTGTGAAATGATGAGAGCTTGCTACCAGTCTAGTACTGTACAAAGTATAGGTATCATAGTGGAAAATTCATCAGAAAAATTACCATGAAAATATTTATAGAAAAGTCACAGAGATGCTACATTATGTATTGAGGCTGAGATGGCAAGTCAGGACCAATAACATTGCAGATTCTTCTTTAAATTTTATCAAGAATCTCTAAATATATATCAAGAGCACCAGACCAGAAGTGTCAGCAATATTCAAAGCAAGGAGGAATGGAAGCCTTATAAATATGTAAAATTGATTCTGTCAAGAAAAAATTGTCTAACATGACATAGTGAACCAATTTTCTTAGCTGCAGACTTTGCGATTGATTTATTATATTCTTTCAATTTCATGTCAGCTGAAAAAATTAGTCTGAGAAGGTCCAATGAGTTACTCCCCTGGAGGTTAGCATCAGCCATACTGATGGATGATAAAAAAGGTTCTCTCAGATGATTAAAAGAGAGCAGTTTCATTTGTGATGTGTTAAAATTAACAAGCCACATTTAACAACTAATTGTAGGTCATTTTTGAGATTAGCTGCCAATTTGACCTTATTGAACTGATCAGACTTACTATTAAAACAGGAGCTTAATAAGCTTCCTATCAAACATGAATGAATGCTCTCCACACTCCTCAAATTTCAATGTACCATCAACTCTTCCTTTCATGTCACTTCAAGATGTATCTGAGCATAGTTATCCACATAATCCTTTTCTCTTGGGAACTATAAAATGTGAATTATCACAATTCTTCTGAGGAAATAAGGATTGGTTTCTTGTTTCCTTCTGTATGAGAGAGCCTAGTCTCAACTGCTGTTTAATCTTTTAGTATTCAATATACACAAACCTGCCCCATAAATATTGACTCTAAAATTCTTACTGTTGTGCTCAAAGTCTCACAATTTGCATGACTTTCTATGGTATTTGCATTGATGTTGCCATATATTATGGAAGATTACAGTGGGCTGAGTACTGACAGCCAATATTTATGGGACGTGTTTGAGCATGTTGAATGATAAATGCTTACGCTGGATAATAGAAATGATAGAAAAATATTTCTTATATGTCTATATTTCTGAGATGATTACACTATTTATATCTTTTGGACTGTTGTCCTCATCTTTGTTGCCATATTCACAGCATTTTAGTCCTTGTATGCTCCAGCCTTCTTCAGATAATATATGGTTGGAATTTGGACCAAACTCTTTATCTATTCCATGGGGTAGATTGTTCTAATAATAATATTCCTATTTGAAAGCTGTGTATTACATAATGTATATTTATCTCAAGAAAATTTCCATTTGCTTCTTTTTTTTTAAATATCTGAGCATCAGAAAATGTTAATTAAATTGAGAAAGAGAACAGAAGAAAAGTCTTTTTCAATTTCAAGAAAATTAATATTTTTCATCAGGATTGTAAAATTTGCAGCTGTAAACAATTGGATTAGATTCTCCTTTGTTTAATACTCATGGACAGGCAGATTCTGTTTTTAAATGGCAGTGGTTATAACAATGTCTTTCCATGTTCATGAGGGTTCATTTTGTTGAAAAACAGAAAAGAAAAATAAAGTCATTATAACTCAAGATTGACTACATGCCAATTTCTAAACAACCTTATAATGTTAAAAACGTCTGCAGACAAACAAGCTTCATATTTGAAATTTCACATTTTAATGAGGCTAAGAAAACATACTCTGAATGCACTGAAATAAAATCAAAACAGTCTGTGGTAACTACTAATGTGCTTGAAAGTATTTGAAGGATATCAAAGTAAATAAAAAGTCTCATAAATGTCTTTTTGGGATAGAAAGACCAGTTTTGCAATCTGAGATTGGTACATATTGAAATATTATGATCCATTATAGGCTAGTTTTTTTTTTTTTTAAGCATTTAATCCCAAGCAAGGCAGGATGCCACTAGTACGCAGAGGATTACAGAGTGGGAGCGAGAGTAATGAGGTGTGATAGAGGAAAGGATGAAGAAAAGGGTAGGGAATAGTTCAGGGCATCTGGAGATATCGATTGACATTACATTTAAATAGTTGAAGGTTATAGCTATCAGGGAAACAAGTAATAGGTGTGAGACATGAAGCCATTGGAGTAGAAGAGAGGGCCACATTTAACCTTTTCGACATTGAAAGTGTGGGACCGTGATGCCAACCTAGTAGCATGCTTAAATTCATGCAGTCTGGAGCAGTTAATGCGAAAGTATTTGTAGAAAAGACAGAGGGAGGTGATGGCATGTTTGTAAGAGAGCAACTGAAGTCGAGATGCCAGATCAGGACCATATTGTTTATCTGTTTCTAGATCTTGTTGAGGACCTTAAGGCGAACAGTGGACACCAGACCATATATGGCAGCAATATTCCATGCAAGAGTGAATAGTTGATTTATAAATTTATAAGATGAACTCGGGTGAGAGAAACTTTTTGTTCAGTAAATATAACACTACTCAGTATTGACATCAGGGTCAGAAATCCTTGGTCATAGCACTAAATAGATGCAGTATCTTAGCCACTGCTTCTAAGGAACTTCTTCAACATGCTTAATTTTTCAGAACTTCCTTATTTTATTTTCCACATTTATTTCTGTACAGATGAAATGCAGTGAAGAAAATGCCTTTTTCATGATTGGGTATGGCTGCAAAGCAGTGGAGGTTTAAAACCAGAGTTTTCCTTCTCTTAGATGAACTACCCTCTCAGGCTGATGTATTTTATCTACTTGGAGTGTATAGATACACACATAAACACATATAGATTTAACACTTAAACTCAAACAAAAGCAATTGCAGTTTGTTGGCCACTGCCACTGAGTGGACAGGGAGGTTATCTCATGGTTACTTCTATGGTATCCTTCTGGAAGTGTCTTTTCATGAAAGTTGACTTTCCCAGACATCATGGCTGGGGACTCAGAGTTGGGCATTAGAAATCTACAGATAGCAATGCAGGATCGAGCAGTGTGGAAAGTGATTGTTAATGGACTTCCAACCAACCATAGAGAGGTCAAAAGGTTGAGTGAATATGAGAAGTTTATTTTCCTGAAGAACTGTTTTCAGAGACAGATATTTTAAAAAATTCAGCTAACTGTAATGTTTATGCAGTTAAAGCTTAATCTTACCATCTGATTGTTAATTTATATAATATTTCTGAATCAAAATAGAGTTCTGGAATCCCTTCTAAAATTTAATTATTTATTCCTTAGCTTATGACCAGGAATTCCACAACATTTCATTAAAATTTCTTTAGACTCTTTGGAAATATTCTGTGAACAGACATTGGTGAAGTCAAAACCTTTAGGCATCATCTCTAGCTGAAGTAATTAACTTCCAATTCCAATAACTGGAATTTTTAAAAAGAATGACTAGACTTTTGCTTTAACAACTGAATATGAAATATATTTAGGCAAGAATCCAATATTTATTCAAAATTTTAGATATCAAAGACAAAATTAATCAACTGGGAAGGATTTTTTAATGATATATCCTTTCAGAATATAGGTGTTGATGGCTCTCCACAGATTTTGTTTTTTATTGTCTGTTACTTGACATAACTTCTTAGGAAAATTAGTGTAGTGGTTTCCTGTTTTCTTCTACATGGTCAGCAATATATTTTTGGAAAAAAGAAAAATATTACCAGCGATGCATTTTTTAAAGAAAATTATTACCAGAAATGGAATTTTTGAAGGAAAAATATTACCAGAAACCGATTTAAAAAAAAAAAAAATATTACCAACAATAAAAAATTTTGTTGGCATTAAATAACCCATTGAGGTTGATATGCTGTAAAACCAAAACAAACCAAACCAAATCTTCTACATGGTTTTGAATTCAAAGTTTTCCTTCTCCTACACTGGCGACTATATAGTACTTGAGAGTCTAGGCTATTCTGCTGTTTGGCTAAAGGAAGAAGAGATCAATTTTTGCTTTTCCCAAAGGATGTCTGTGTGAAAGTCAATGCACTAGACTCAGCTAGAATTTGAACTCAGTTGACTGATTCCATTTTCCATGCCAATAACCATTTTGTTACTCAATTCATATGAAAATAAAAATAATATTGTTTCTACTCCAACTATGGACAACAAATATTGTGCTGAAAGATACTGAGAAAGAGTGAATGTTCAATTTTGTAAGAGTTGATCTTCCATTGAATGTAGAATTTCCCTTAGCTCAGGTGTGAAGAGCAGCTGGTACAGTTAGCCTGGCTTCTCTGATATATGAACTGTTATTTTTTAATCATACTGTTTGTTCCATCCAGTAGACTGATTTCCTGAGTAAATTATTGTAAAAAGCAACTAAAAATCAAGATAAATGAAGACTACTAGTAAAAACTAATAGTAACCAAAAAACAGAGTTTCAGCCTAGAAAGATCACAGACTGTGAAGTTGATGAGACTCAGTGATTTATACCATAAATGCAGGTAAATAGATAATTCATGACATAATTAAATCAGGTGCTGCCAAAAACTTACTATGTCCTTATCTTCACACATTGGGTTTCTTTAATCTTAGTCTCAGTGACTTGATGTGTTAATTTTTTTTTTTTTATCCTGTTTGTCAAAGCTGAAGAAAAAACTCAATGTATTTACTCAAATAATGACATAGAGGAATTTATTGGTGTACAAAGAGAGTTTAGAATATTTTCAAATTACTACAGTAACAATAAGAATTGATAATTTCATTTATATAAATACATCACAAATACAGTAGTCCACTGCTATAGCACGGACCTTGGGGTCCAAGATGGCTGACCTGCACTGCAAGTGGATTGTGGTGTGTGTGTGTGTGGGGGGGGGGCAGTCAATGATAAAAGGTTGAACATCTACCTGATTCTTGGGCCCTATTTGTCCTATTTTGCGATGTATACCATAGATAATGGTTCAAAATTATACTAATTTATGCCAATGATTTCATAAGAAATTTCAGGTAATTTCCTTTTTATGCCCCTGCACTAAGTATCTAATAAAAATTTCCCAAACAGTTATTTTATATTCTGAATTTACATGCCTAATTCAAAAATAAGAAAGAAATTTTTATACTATCTATTGTTTTGGAGTTATCGACAATAAAAGTTTGGACTCATTCATGTCGTTGTCGGCTATGGCATGGCAACCATTATTGGCATTGTTTGCGTCAGTGTTTCTGTGTGCAATAATCAAGACAAGTGAATCTCTATTCCACAACAGATATAATACAAACAACACCAGTAATAGTTGCTGAAACACAAATGAGTCTGAACTTTTATTGTCTATTAACTCCAAAAAGGTATATTTTATCAAAATTTCTTTGTTATTTTTTATTTAAGTGTGTAAATTTATACATAAATATAACTTCAGGAAATTTTTATTAGATACTTAGTGCGGAGCTAAAAAATAATACCCAAAATTTCAACTTATTTCAGTGTTATACAGCAGATTTTTTATACAATAAATTTTAACCGTCCTCAAAAGTACTTCCTCTTGCAATGCATTATGGTCTAGTTTGAAAAGTAGTCCTGCATTGTAAAAGGAAAAGACAAACACAGAAAGTGTGAAGTATAATAAATTTAATTTATTTCCACAAATATCACGTTTGCTATACGTATGATAAAATCAAATGATAAGCACAATATTTTATATAAGTAAATAAAAAAAATACATTCATATAAATAAAATCATCAGTGTCCATCAACTCAATGTTTAATATGTATCGTATGTATCAAATGCTGTTTTTCCTTTACTGTGTACACTTTATGTTTATACATTTTGTATTACTACTAGGGGTCACTATTTCCAGGGAATTCCTGGGAATTACTGATTACAACCCCTAATTACTACACATTACATTTGTTTATTTATGAGAGATTCTTGATGTCTACTGTTGGACAGTCAAATTGAACATGATCAACCAGAAAAAAAAGTACTCCTATTTATACCCCATCCATGGTATCTGATTGCAATGATTGAATTCCTGTTAATTAGTCTGATATTATAGGAACTCTTTGATAGAAATATAAAGTAATCATGTGTAATTATTACCAATACTATTGGATTATGTGAAAATGTGAAATCGCTGAGTGTTAAAATTAGGACTAAATTTGTGTTGTTTGCTCATCAGAATCAAGGTAAAACATTTGAAAAAGGGTGGTGTAGTTATTAAAACAAATTAGGATCCATCTGTTTGTTCCATCGTGAAGATGACCCAGGAATTAGTAAAATAGGGTAGGATTTCTAAAAAAGTGAGCGATATTGAGGGTATGAGAGTAAAATCTTGCGGTTCACCACCCACCTGTGGTATACCGGGTACTGTGGTAAACTGGTTTGCCTAATAGTTGTGGACTACTGTAAAGGTGTATCTAATAAGTGTCTTGCCCTTGGATTGGCTAAATACAATTTACAGACTCATTCTGATGTTGAAAATTTGAATTTCAACATAAAATATCATTCATTTCTCTTAATCACTATTCTTAACACTCATCTTGATTGTTATTAGATGAAGCCTTGTCAATAAGTGTTATTATTTATTCAAACTATCATCTGGATTTTGAAGGGATGGAACTTTGTTAGTTATTTTTGTTAGTAATTTTCACTAATATTAACTTTTTTTCGCAACTAGAAGCAATATAAGTCAAAATTAATAATTATTTATCTAATAAAAATAATATTGCTGTTACAAATGTGTTACTTATTAAAAAAAGAGTGAAGTCATGTAATATAATGATGAATTTAAGGTTAGACTAGATCTTCAGCAAGTCATTGTATAATCATAGGTCAAAGCAGTTAGTGTATTCACTCAAGCTTCCCTAACTCAAAAGGAATGCTAGTGAGTTTACCAAGGTCCTGTATTATATTTCCGATCTGAACTACCCACTCATTGCCACAGATATGACAGTATAAGTAAATTTTGGATGAAAAACAACTGATGAAAATAAATATTAGTCAAAAATAATAATGGCAGATAAGAATTCATCTAATAAAAAAATAAAGGTAACCCTGTCATTCATTTCTCTGTTCATTTGCCTGAGACAAATTTAGTCGGTTACTATGAGCTTAATTTGAAATGATAGTGATTATTCATGAAAAGAAATTTCAGACTTGACTCTTGACTCTAGTATCAAAGAGATGAAATACAGTTTGATGTAGATAAAATCTAAGATTGAAAATTGGACTTTCTGCTTTCTACTCATCAATGTTAAGCTTTTACAACTGATTACATGTGATAAGGAGTTGAGAAAATTGCATTTGTTTATGAGTGCTATAATATTGGAATCAACAAAACATACGGCATATGAACCTAACAAATATTTTGTTCATATGTCAGAGAGAGGATATTAGTTGTGTAAGAACAGCAAGTAGCGGCAAATGATTTATTGTCTGGATTATCTCCAACATGTCTCTAAAGTAAAATAAAGTAACTCACTTGAAATTATGTTCTAAACCTATAGATTTGCTGCATAAAATGAAGTCAGAATGATAAACAGAACAACTCCAGAGTATAGATGTTTGAAAGAAGAAGCATTCATGTTATTCTCCAATCAGCTCAATTAGCAGCTCAAGCATAGATATCAGTGTCAGGTGGGAGGCACTTATAAATAAAGAAAAGGTGTTCTAAAATGTCACCAAGTTTTCTACAGAATATATCAATAGCTAAAATAACTGCTAAAGCTTATCTAATTCTTTGGAAGCTATGTGTTCAGTTTGTGGATCAGGTACTGGCATATTGGCATCAAAAAGAAGAATTGGTAAATATTTAAAATTCTATAGAAAATATTCTGGTTGTCACAAGGAATGATAATAGTATTACTATCAAACAGTAAATAAAGGACTTCATTCTACATCCCCAGAATGTTACTAAATATTATTAATATCTGAGGTGGCTGGAGAATACAGAAGCCAAATCATTTTAACAAAAACTCAGACAATATGGAAACTGGTCTCTTTCTTCATTTATTCTTCTTGTTTAGTCTGAAAATCTTTCTCTTTCACTCATGAATAATAATTAGAGAAAAGAAATTTTGTATTTTTGTTTTCCAAAAAATGAATTGGGGAACACAGACAATAAATAAACCAGTTTTGGAGAGAGACTAGTTTGTGTTTTTTTTTTCCTCTTCTCTTCATGGAATTTATTGATGTTCTTTGTGTTGCTTTGTTGACATTCATGATCAAAGCCAAATCTATTTGTGTTATAATTCTGCATTTTGCAACAGAGCTACTTTACTAAAAAAAGAAGACATACAGCTGGAGATATCAGCATTAAAAGCCTTTATTTACATATGTAAGATTAAAAATAGCACAAAACCCACATTCACTACAGATTAAAAAAATTGGCAATAGAAGAGTCTATTATACTATAGAATATTTTGATGGTAAAGAATTCTACAAACTTGTTATGACTGAACAATAACACAGTTTAAACTTTAAAGGATTAGCTTTTAGCAATTAACTCTTTAATAGAACACCTGCTTTTCTTTGGCTATATTAAACTGTTGCCTGTATATTGTAATGTCACGCAAAACTTTTGATTTTTTTTGTTTTTCTGATCTTTCACTTTTGTCTGGCTTTATTTCAGTTTTACACTTTATAATACAATGTAAATCTACATTTGCTTTTTCTGCCTCATTTTGTCTATGACTTTGAGATCACATTTTCCCTAACTTTAATTTACCCGACTTCTTTTTTTGCTTGTCTGTCTGACATTGCATGACACAAGGAAGCTACAGTTATAGTCATTAGATGTTATATGAATTTTAATTGTACTCTAGAGCCTCTATTTATCATATGTTTTTTTTTTTAAATTGCAAAACTTTTTAAGCCTTCAGCTTGATTTACAATGTACTTAGTAATATATGCTAAACTTGACCACTATTTGTCATCCATCAGGTTTATTAAACTAAAACTGTTTATTAAACTCCACTGCCTATAAAAAAAATTATTAACTTTATGCTTTTATATTCTTTTTGGTCTATTGACAAGGAAGACATTAAAAAACAATGTTGTTTTTGCATTTGTAGTACAAGCAATGGCCACCAGGGGGAGCCATAAACATTCACCATTCAATAATGATTATTATAAATCTGCATAAAAAAATTAGTTTGCTATTATGCCTGTGTTTATTGCCACAATGAAAGTCCAATAAAATATCCAGATTTCTAAAAAAATGTAGGTACTTAAAATCTTTTATGAACTCACTTACCAAACATATATTTAATTGAAATGGGATGGAAAAGTTCATGATAGTGATAATTTTGAAATAAGGTAGGATTCAGTAAATATACAGTTTCTGAATTCATCCAATGGCCTTCTACAAGAAGAGACAAAATTCAACATGTTAGCTGGGTTTTCAGGATTTGAATTTTCTTAGAAAATTCATGAAATCTTTCTCCCATGGGATTTTCATTCAAATGTGCTGATATGTATGAGACACAAAAATTATTGAAGAGTGCTGGTGAATGTCAGTGAACAAAACTTTTTTCAACTTGAAGGAAATCAATGATATAACTCTGCTTTCTATGCCATTATATTAGACTACCACTCATCTGTAACAAGGCAAATATGATTGGTGGGAAGATTCAGTCTCTACTGCCTTACCATCAATATCTACTTCTGATGTCATGGGCAGGAGACATTACTTTTGGAGTAACCCTAACAGATTCTTCAATTTTCCTTAGTTTATTTTCTCTTCAGTGTGCAGAATTCATTTGGTACTATACTGCCTTTTTTAACTGGAATTTAGCTGTCTAATAGAATTCTAGGAATGGCTGTTAAGGTTTTGGGAGAAGATGAATACAAGAAACAGTGAGGTTGGAATTTGTCTGGGAAGTGTGTTGATTTGCTTTAATACTATCAGTCATATGACTGGATATTAAATGCTGTTAGTAAAAAAAAAAAAATGATAATTTAAATTTGCCTTTTGATTGTCTGAGTGTTGGTGTTTTCCAGTGATATGAATCCCAGGATGTTTGGTATCCAGGAAAGAATGGAACACTTGAGAAGATGGAAGAATCTATTAGCTGAAGCATCATTATCATAATGAAAATAATGCAATAATATATGTAATATATAAAATTTATTTATGTTTGAAACATAATGGAGAATCTATTTGACATAAGAAAATAGAAAAAATAGAATTATAATTATAATTTGAATAATAAACATTGTGTTTGGTTGAGAGCTAGAAAATGTTTTCTCTATAATTTCAGTCATACATTTCCTCTAATGTTTTCAATGCATTGACCAGAAAGCTGATAGATTTCCCTTAAATGGAGTAGCATACAGCTCCTGTATCACTTAGTTGTTTGTCAGTTTTGTCACTCAAAAGCATAATTATATATAAAATTAAATATACTGCATGGCCTACATGTAAATAGACCAGTAACTTACACTAGTATATTGTGACTGAAATATTTAGGTAAAATTAGTTTCTACTGTTTGTAATTGTTTTGATGAGTCATTTATATTTTTCTATTTTCAAATAATACTGATGCATTAAGAATGCTGAAAACCAAATTTAACATTTTCTTTGAATTTTATTATAATTTACAAGATTGCAATTGCTTTAAAGCTGAAAACTTATCACAACTTTAATTATTTGTTTAATTAATAATTATTTCCATTCTAATGGGGATATTAAATTCATAGAAGAAAAAGAAACATTTTGACAAACAATGAATGGTATAGTCTGATTCTGATATTTTCTTAACTACAGAACATTTTAACAAATGTTTGTAATGAGAAAACAAATGCAGGTGTAATTTAACTAACACTTTGTTCAACTTAGGATAATGGGTGTCTTATTGGACTTATTTAAATACAGAGTCAAGGTCATTCATTTTTTATCAATCCTCATCTAATTTGAGCAATCTTGAAAGTGTAAATTTTTTTTTATTCTTTGTACTCGTGAAGAAAAGCAATGAATTTAAAACAAAGGAATCCAAGAAAGTGAACAAAAGAGGAAGAAAGAATGGAATTTTAAAAAAAAACAGTTTTTATGTGAACACACTTGAAGAGATTTAAGCTCACTTTTAAAGATATCTGGCATCCTATTATTTGATACACTGTTAGTATGTCATTTATTAGATCAACACAATTTTTAAGTGTCTGAGATCCAAGAAATTTCTGTAGATGTAACATGAATGAATACCATGCTGCTTGCTCAAATGGATAATAATGTAATATTTAACATGAACGTAAATATTCGATGTGCCTCTCTCAGAAATCTAATATATTTGGACAATCCTGAGTTCATGTTTTGAATCGGCATATTCAGTTTACTTTAGAACTGAATCATTTTTCTGGATAGCAGACAAAAAGTGTTTTTGTTCATATTGTCCAATGTAATTAATATAGGGAGGATTTCTCATTATTTGCATAGCACAAAATCTTGAGATGCTAGAGAAAGTTTGAATAATGATTTGGCATCACCATACATGATTGAATTTAAATTTTATTCTTTTGCCCCAGTAGAAAGAAATATTTGCTGCCAGTATTCTTTGCAAGTAAAGAAATAAGGGGAACTACTGTGTAATTAGCTAAATTTCAGTTACATTAAAAAATTGAAATTATCTCAAATTGTACTCCTACAAATCCTTAATCAGCAGGAGTCTAGTGTTAAATGATCTTTGTAAATCCATGCTTACAGTTTAGAAAAAAATATTTTTTGTAATAAAATGTGAAAATGTTCATGATGGAAGGCAACTGAAAATAAAAAAAAAACAATTTTTGTATAAAATAATGTTACTTTTATTTTGTAAAACAAAATAGATTAAATCTGACAAATATTTAATATATTTTCTGTTTATATGTTATTTTTATGAATAGAAACAAAAAATATATTAAATATTTGTCAGATTTAATCCATTTCTTATGATATGTTGGCATTGTTTATGTTTGGATACAAAATTAGATATGATATACTGGCAAAAGTGTGTGTTTAAAAGCATTAATTTGAGATTTGCTTCACAGGAAGTTCTCTCTGGCTAAACAGTTATAGTATATTACATAAAATATTTATTGGATTCAATTAATTTCCTATGATATATATATATATATATATATATGGTTAGGTAAGTAAAATGACTATATATATATATATATATATATATATATATATATATATATATACATACCTTTTTATTAAAATATATATATATATATATATATACACACACACAGACAAATTATTAGTAGATGTTGAAAGTATTGTATAGAAAATAAATATTGGATATGATTAAACATAAATGCTTTGCTGATTGTTATAGCATACCTATGAATGATAATGGGTATGGTCCCATTAACATAAATACAGTACTAAATACTGTATGATGGTCTGCAGTTGGAGATTCACTGTGGAATTCACTTGACTACTTTTTGTCCATGCTGCTGGTGAATCTTATATGTGTTGTTCTTGTCCTAAGTATTATCATGCATTATAAACCTTCATGTGATTATTCTATTCAGTAACCTTTCCTAGGTTACAACACTGACATTATTTTGTTGTTATTAGGATCATGAAATGTACAAGAAAGGTTGCTAAATTACTGAAACAGAAAATCGCTGTATAGTTTAAAAAACAATGAAAATAGGCTAAATGAAAATAATGTTCAATTGTAATATTCCAAGAAAAGATGGTAAAGGTAGATGAAGAAGAACCAGAAGAAGACCAAGAATACATATACTTTGGGTAGGTAATAATATTTTTTAAAAATATGGGAAATAAATAAAATGGTATGACACTGTGTTAGAAAACATTTAATAAAAATGGTGACATAGTGAGGAACCCCTGATGTGGAATGAATGTCTAATGTGAACTTTAAGATGTGTATGAAAGATGGATATTAAACTATCCACACATCCTCAATTCTTTGAATAAGAAACAGAAAAAAGTCAACTGGATCAGGGAACAGGTGATAAGATATGACAGAAGTGACTAAATGATAAAAATATAATTTGACAGGACATGACAAGAAGAAAAGATAACAGATGGAGGAAAAGTATGGTTGAATAGGGACAAGTGAGTTGCAAATGCAGCAGGCAAAGCTAAAATAGATGATGTTGGTGTGAAATAGAGAGGTTAAGATAAGACAGGATAATACAGTCACCAACATCATGGAAATATTTGGGAAAGGCAGTGAACTAGCAATGGTCTGATGTGTGTATAAAAACGCCTGATAGAATATTAGTGAACTGAATTTTACTGTGACTTCATATAATGTCTGGATTTATTTCTCCATGGAAGAATGGTCCACTGAGGTATTAGCTGCCCAGGCAATAATAGCAAAAAGCTGTTATCCTCATAGTCAACATTGACAGGGTTCAATCATTCTATATAAATATGTGTACATATAGGAACACATAAATCTATTGGCATGCCTGTACATACTTTTTCACACACATGTTTATTTATATATGTGTATGTATATATATATATATATATATATATAAACACTTGTGGCCTGATGATTACATCTAGCATGAAACAGCCTGTTGCCTCTAAGTGTTGACTTCAATGTTCACTTTTATATATATATATATATATATATATATATATATATATATATATATAATTTTATTGTAAGATATTAGAACAAAAACATGTTGAAATTGCTACGCAATAGCTTTCATGGATAGGAATCTGACATGTTTGGTTATTGGTCAGTTACATGTCATGTATAGTGAAGTAACAGATAAAATTTAAGAAATAGCCAAACACAATATACCAATACTCTGTGTCTCTTTGTTTTTTCTATCATTTCAATTCTGACGAAGCTTTAATAAGTGAAACATGTTAGATTAAGATCTGTTTCCTACTTGCCCAACATTGTTAACTGGTTCCAGAGGTCACAACTTAGGTCGGAAAACAACTTAAGTCAAAATAGCCACACTATAAACCGCAAATAAGCACTCTCCATTGCTTATTACAATATTTATGATATGTACATACAGTGTTCTGAATAAAATTATTAATTTCTGCCTTCTCTTCCAGTGATATAGCTTTATGCTTAGCATTAGTACTGGGGCTTTTCTTTGAAGCCATTGGCAAAAATGTATTCTAAATCACAACTGAAATGTAATTGAAAGAACATCAACGGCAGAGCACAGATGTAAACAAGTCTGAATTCAAAATATAATTATGTTTTTATTGTTATTTTAGTGTTTTGATGTTTCTAATATTTTTAATGACTGAATATTGTGTATGATGGGTAAATTGTCACCCCTTTTATATTTTTGTCACACATGCATTGATTGTTTTTGATTTTGTTAACTGCTTAGTATATTAGGATCAGTTGGGCATCATCTGTGAGAAAAAGAGTACCATTTGCTCCACTAGAAATTTGGAAATGGCATGGTTTACTGCTTGGAATTTGCGCACAACACTCCAATATGAACATTTCAGAGTATTTGGGTGTCAATCTGAGGACAGTGCCCAGGATTCAGAAAGAACTGGATGAGTCTAATGGTGATTACGAATGTGCGGCAACTCGGAAAACTCACTCTTATTGTTCTGATCAGAAAAGAACTTCGAATTTGTTGGTAGGAGCCTCAAACTCAACATGGAGGCCTACATCAAGTGCCTTGAGGAGGTAGTGCTGCCCCGGGTCAAGAGGGTGGTTGCTGGCAGACCCGATGTCTGGCAACAGGACTGTGCACCATGCCACACAAGTAGGAGATCCCAATCATGGCTGCCAGACAATTTCTGAGACCACATCATCCCTTACATCTTGCCACCTAACTCTCCAGACTGCAATCAAATTGATTATTATATGTGGGGTGCATTTGAGAAAAAGACCAACGAAACTCCTTGTAACACCAAAGATGAACTGAAGGCAAGAATTATGGCAGCATTCACCAAATTAAATAAGGAGATCATTCAGAAGAGTTGCAGGAGATTCCAAAGTCATCTGGAGGCTGTGATTGAAGCCAATAACAATTTTATTGAATAAATTTACTCTTTAGTATTTCATGATATTTTTGTGTAATTTTGATAAATATATCTGTTAAAATGAGATTTCAGTGTTATTTTTTTTTTGCATAATTTAGACGATAATTAATCCATTGCACCCTCTGTGTGTATAATATATATATATATATATATATATATATATATATATATATATATACACACACACATGTTTCATTGTATAATCTTGGATTTATTTTTATAATGATCCTTTCTAATTTTCTCATCAATTTCTTGATATTGAGATGAAATTCATTAAGGAAGGCCTCATATTTTTTTTCCTTTCTCAAGTACTTTTGATCACTTCTGAGGTCATCTTCAGGGGTGAATTGCTAAGACAAAACTTCATGTAACTGTGATCATTATAAACATGCATGAACACGATCTGTCATAATTATTTCAAAATTAACCATTGTAGCTATGGTGTTTTTTGTAAACAAGTGTTCACAATGTAAGGGAGGTAACCAGAGATGGAAACAATGCAAATACATTAAATGGTTGGTCAAATAGATTTTAAAACATTGTTACTGTACTCATAAATTTTATTCAATGTTGCTTGGTTGCTTTTGATATAGAATGCCTTAAAAATTTGAAGTTTTTGTTTATTATTTTCATGGTGTAGTTTATTGGTGTTGTCAACAAGTCTTTTCCTGTTTTGTGAAGGTGGACAAGAATGTGTTTTTAAATGTTGGGCGATAGAACTCCTATCCAACGTATGGAGTGTATGATGTCACTAAGTCAACATATGTACTTACCTTTTTGTCAGAGATATAATCTCCCAAAGGACATTTAAACTGATATACAATGTTGTTGTTTTCCAAAACACTAGTTCATGGAGAAGACTTATTGCATATGATTAAGTTGGTTGTGTTAAATTTAGTATAGTATAGAATTGGTTTAATTCTTTTTATTGAGATCAATGGGGAATATATTAGTACTTATGAAGTTTTCAGGATTTTTTTTATCTTGTTTATAGTTAGAATTCATTTGATTGTTTAGGGTTATTTCAGGAAGTATTTTGATTTATGTTAATATATCTGATGACTCATCTAATTATTTCATCAACAATGTAATCAGGAAAGTCATTATTAATGAGTGTTTATTTAATGTTTTTTTAATTTTGTGTAGAAAATTATTTTTGTGGAAGAGTTAGCTTTTGCACAGTTTATTAAATTTTGTATAATAGCTATTTTATAATAGTCAAGACATTCACTTTTATAGTTTAGAGTGCATGTGTTTATGCTAGTTGTTTTTTTTTTATATAGGGCAGTACTAAATGTATCATTATTAGTGTCTATCAATATATCAAGAAAAAGAATTTTATTGTTAAGTTCATATGTGAATTTAAGAACAGATTTTTTTTTTTTTTTTTAAAGTTTTCTTCTAGTTCATGTGTTTTATCCATGTTTTTATTTGAGAATACCATTTACATATCTTAGGGAAATAGAGAATTAATAATGACCTTAAATATCTTATTTCCAAGGTTAACCATGTAGAAGTTACTAAATGCTGATCCCAGAAGTGAATCCACAGAAGCACCATCATGTACGCAGATATTATTTTGATGGACATAGAATGGAAGCTCAGTGGTGCAAATCAAAAGTAGTTTTCATAATATGTCAGGTTTAATTTTTAGTGGAAGGAGAGATGGATTGTTGCAAATATTCTTTATAATTATGTCAATAGTTTCTCTAAGTGAGACATTGGTAAATAAACTTTCAACATCAAGTGAAGGTATGGTTTTGTTATTAGGTTTTTAAAATTTGGATTAATTCATGAATTGATTTAATACTGTATTTACTAGGTATGTATGGTGTAATGAGTTGGTTGATTATTTTGGTTAATTGGTGTGTGAGTATATATATATATATATAATTGTATATTTGGGCAGCAATCCCTGTTTTGTAAAGGTTTCATTAAAGATGATTGGCAAAGCACAGGGATTTTTTCACCATATTTTCTTGCATTCCAACAAGTGACTACTTTTCTGAACATAGTGCATATAAACTGTCCATATATATATATATATATATATATATATATACTAATTGTGAATATTAATATGAAAACAGCACACAATCAAGTATGTATGCTTAAGCATATTTATGGTTAGTGTGATAGTGAAATGTCAGGCTGATCCATATTAGACTGCTGTAAGTGTTAAAAGTTGAGATAAATATTGTGAGTCAGATAAATTGTGGAATTGGAGCAATACCAATGATTTATGTCACCAGATATAAATATAGCTCACCTTTCAAGTAAGCTTCAGTAAAATTTTTATATACTGATTCCAGCCAAAATACATAATCCTTTTTTTCTTTGAGCAAGTTTCAGGAATACCAGTTTTAATCTGTCAATAAATCAGTGAAATTCTTTGTCATCTGAGCAGTTTCCTTCTCTTCTATGAGTTAAAACCAAAGAGGCAGTAATTTACATCAAAAGGAATATTGCTGACGATTAATATTGGAATATTATTTTTTTTTATTGGTCAATGTGCTTTTTAGCTATTATAAGCTTGTTATATTGCTACTTTGGTTTCAGATTACATTATTAAGGGGGGGGGGATGAAGAAAAATTCTCAGTCAAAACAAGGTTTTTCCCCCAACAAAAAACTCAATAAATCTGATGCTTGGTCATTTGGTCATATTTAGTGTGTCAGTGTCTGAACTTTTTATCACACACCCCAATGTAAATGTGATATTTGTTCTTGAAATACAAGAAATGTGGCACAAGGCCAAAAGGGGTGGGGATGGCTGGTCTTCAACAATCCTATATTTAACTTAGCTAGCCACAATCACTAACCCAAATGAATTTTAATATGACTTGCACTAAAACAACACATTCTTACTTACCATAGTTACTACAGTCATCAAAATACCACAATGTCTCTATCAAGTCCTAACTAGTCACCATATGTACAATTGGTTTCTGAGGGGTGGGAAATTTAAAAACAAACTCCAATGCATATTTACAATGAAAAAAATGCTATTTACAAAACTAAATAAAATAGTGTAAAAGCTTAAAATCTAGTGTAATTGGAAGAGAAACATCAAATTTTGATTTTTTTGTTCTCATTAGCAATTCGTTTATAAGCAACCGTACACAAATTTGAATATATCTGAAGCAACTGAACTATTGATATTAGTGTATCTTAAGCAACTTAATGGTTGTTAGCAAAAGGAACAGCCCAACATGCAAATTACAAATTGGAGATAGCAAAAAGCAAACAAGTGCAAGCATGCTGAGAATAGCAGAGGGCCAAACATGTGAGCAACAATAAAGTTTTAGAGAAAATGGAAAAAGAAAAAAGGACACTTATAATTAACATCAGAAAGAGATAATTGAAATTTTTTGGTCACAGAATGAGGAAAGAAGGATTGGAAAATTTGACACCCACAGGACATATTGAAAACAAGAGGGATAGATGAAAGAGGGCTTAGAAAAATTGAACAGGGTGATAGAAAAACAATACATAACCAAGCTTGATCAAATGAATGACAGAACAAGGTTTAGGAGAGATAACAGACAGAATTCATCAAGAGCTACAAAGGACAGTGGAGGGCCATGATTACCTACACTCTGAACAGACATGTCATATAGAAGAAAAATCAACAAAAAAGAAAAGAAAAATGTAAAAATAAGTTTCTAAATAGATTATTTTATAATGTATTCAAGAATTATACCAATTCTAAGCTGAGTGGCAAATAAAGTTAAAACTGGCTGTGGTATGATCACTGAAGTTAAGTAACATTGAGCCTGGTCAGTACCTAGATGGGTGACCGCATCAGTGGTGTAAATTTGGACATACAGGTGGTGTAATGGATTATGACTTACCAAATTAAAACACTGGTTGTGGTATGATAACTGAAATTAAGCAACATTGAGCTTGGTCAGTACCTATATGGGTGACTGCATCAATGATGTAAGCTTGGACATGCATGTGGTGCAATGGGTGATGACTTGGAATTGGAAATCTGATTCCAGTTGGATTTATTATATGGGAAACGTATGAATCCACTCCTTCTCCTCCCAGCTAGGGGTTAATTAGTAGAATTTATATCAGTAAAAGTCTCCAAAAAAAGTTCTTACAATCAAAAAATATATTTTGGCTTTAAATAACCTGCAAAAGGTTGATAAGCCATAAAAAATCCATATTCCAATTCTACTTGTGTAGTTGCATTGAAATGACTTTCTTTTCTATTTACTAGACCCAAACATAAAATGTTTAAGTACTAATTCTTTCACAAAATTTAAACAACTTCTGGTCAAAATAACAGGTTCCTTATAAAAAAAAAAAAAAAAATGTGTATTCAACCTGAGAAAGAAATCATGGGAAGAATTATTAATTTTCAGTAGAGCAGCTCGGAAGCAGAATATTGGAATTTGATTAATAATTTAGTGACTGCATCAAACATAATGCACATATGTTAAACAGTCATTTTTTGTGTGCACTCACATGTACGATGCATATGTATAGTTTTCATGGTAGAAAATTGATTCTGCAGAAAACTTCTTCAGAGAAAAGCCAAAATATTGTGATAAAAACAACAAACCTCTAGATGAAACGTATTAATGTATAATAGTAAAACCACTGGAAGGATTACGTTTTGAAAATTGTCATTGATGTTGCTGCTGCTGTTGATGATGGTGGTTGTTCTTTCAAGAACTTGAACAAAACCATTGACACTTTGAAATTAAGAAATATCTCTTCCTTGTAAACATTACTGTAAACATTGCTTTTGAACAGATTTTAGATTTTTTTCTCAGTTGTGTGTCATCGAAAACATGACGAGTTTAGTATCTTGTTTTGTGCGACATATTGTGTTGACTTCTGTAAACACCTTGTGCTGCCTCTTGGCAAGATGATGGAACCAAAATAAATCCCTATTGTCTTGTCAGGTTTGAAAAGGGTGTCAAATATTCTTCATTGAAAGATTCAGTATTCTTTATAACTTATTCTTTATAGCTCAACTTAAGTCTATTGTCTATTATTTCTATCTTTTCTTTAACCAACTTAGAGTTTTAATATCAATAGGATTGACTTTATTATATAAACATGCACATATACATACACATAAAGGATATCTGAGTTGACTGAGAAAAGATTATGATATCAAGAAAATCTATAGAACAAAAATGAGAAGATATTTTTAAATTTGTCTCTGTTTCAAAAAGCATATAGAAGAACATTTCGTAAAACCATCCTCAGCCTTTAGCCACTTCAGATGTGAATGCTTGCTCAGGTCAAGTTTTTCTCTGCCACTGTAGTTGTCTACTAACTCTCTTGATATCACCCCATACATAACTGTCATAGGGATTCAACTCAGATGAACTTGGAGGTAACATACTGTGTGGTGACATGATCAAGAAAATTCTTAGGTTGCCCACTTGATCAAGGCTTTCACCACTATGTTCAGTATCTCAATAGAGGTATTAACCTGAGGCTCTGTAGGAAGAAAAGGAATGCCATGACATTGCCTTAATTGCTCTCGACCTGAATGACTATTGCAAATTAGTGGGCATCACTATGGGTATCATCTATCATTTCACATGTTTACATTCTGGTCCTGCTCACAGTGTTCATTAAGGTACTTCGGCTTGTTTAGCAAACACATCAGTCAGATCACAAAGTTCAGCCACGTCTTATTTATTTATTTTTTCAGTCAATATAACCCCTGGCAAGGCAACTAAAACACAAGGGCTTATACAATGGGAAATAATTAGGAACTGAAACACTAATAATGAGTGGAATGAGTAACCAGGAGGACAGCAGATAGTGACTGACAAGCAAGAAGTGTGAGAAAAGAAACTTTTAGCAATAGAACTTTACTGCTACATCTAGCCAACTCAACTGTAAATTGATGAGATCTTGATGTCAGTCTAGTACTGTGCTTAAATTAAAAAAGTCTAGGTATCATAATGAAACACTCATCCAAATGAAGGTGTTTATAGAAAAGGCACAAAAAGGTAAACTGACGATGACAGGAAAGTGATTGAAGCTGAGGACCAATAATATTGCTGATTCTTCTTTGAATTTTATCAAGGAACTCAAGGTAAATAACAGGAACACTGGATCATATGTGGCAGCAATATTCTAAGCATGGATGAATGTTAGACTTACAGATATGTAAGATAGATTCTGGAGAGAAAAATTGTCTTGCATGACACAGTAAACCAACTTTTTTAGCAGCTGGCCTTCAAGGGATTTCTACTTCATGTCAGCTGAAAACATTAACCCAAGAAGGCACAATCTCATTTTCCTGGCGGTTAGTTTCAGCCATGCTGATGGAATTTAGTGAGGAGACTCACAGATGATTAATGGAAAGTTCTTGAGCATAACTTGTATCTGTTCTTATGTTCCACATATAAGATCATGGATCAAAAAATGGCTTGATTAGTAGCCAATGGTCCAGCATCCACCATTGAAAAATATGAGATAGAAAATAAGACAGGAGGTTTTTGCTAGAAATGCATGATATGGAATAGCAGAATCACAGTCATTTTAGAGACATTTGGCCAGAAACTGATTTTCAATTAAAAAATATATGATGATGATTGTGTGTGTCCTATATACACTGTAGCCAATAGTGCTTGACCCTTAAAGTTTCAATAACACTTTCTTTTTCCTGGATAGACAAAAATTATCATTATTAGATGACATTCTGTTCAGACCAGCATGCTCATCTTGATTGTTATAGTCAAGTTTTTCTTGTTTTATCCTCTGGCTTTCTTTTGATGTCTGTCATGCTCATTAATGTCATAGAATTTTCATCTGAATAATTTCTCTATGTCAGTAGATTGTTCACATTCTAAGCTTAGGGGATATCTTGTATCAGTTCTCTTAAATATATATATTTTTTTGACTTTGTGTTGCTTGTTCTTTTCTTTTATGGAGCCAACATATATGACCTTTCTGCACTACCCAACTCATTGGTTGAAATTACAATTGCCAGATATACTTTAATCAGTGATTTAATTTATTAGGACATGTAGAACTTAGACTATTCAGTCATGTGATTTTGGAGACTTAAACATAATGTTTGTACTCAGATGAAACTTTTGAGCATTTTTACTTTTTAAATAGATGTTCATCTCTATGCTAGGTATACTGAGGAAGTTTGGTTAGTAATAATAAAACTTTGGTAGATTGGGCACTCTAGGCTTGCATGGCAGCTAGTCTAGAAGAAAGATTATTCTGAATTCAAAACTGTGGAGGAGACAACAGAAGCCATTCTACTAGTGTACCTAAAAATCTAAGGCAACTCATGGATAATAAAGATGAGAAATCTGTATAAGGTTATTATTGCTTATGTCCTGAATGAAAATAGATTAAAAAAAAACACAAAAAACTGGTCCTTGATATGCTTCATGGGGTTTGTCTGCCTAAATTTTTTGTTCTACCAAGGTTAAAATACCCAGTCTACCATACTATTTTTTAGCTGGTGGGAGAAGTGATGGATTTCTACCTTTTAGCAAAAGCATTAGTGCAGCTGGAATCTAGTAAATTATGCATATTATCAAGAAATGATGGAATGTTTCATCTTTCTACAAGTTTATTGGATAGATGTTTGTACAAATAATCTCAGCTTTTATATAATTAACTCTATTGTTATATGAGAAAAACCTCAAAGAAAGCTCACATGAAATAGAATAAACAAAAGCAATATAGAAGAAACTAAGCACATTCTAATGAGATATTCCGTGTTTATGGTAACATGCTATGGATGTATTCTGGGGTCAGTTCTTCTTTCTATATCAATGGGATACCTCATAATTATGGGAAGTCAGGTTGCAACACTATATATGCCATTATATGATATTTGCTTTAATGGAAATATCATGAATTGTGTTTGTGTTTAGTATTACATACTGCAATGAATATTGTCTTGCCCACAAGTTTGATATCAAATTCAAATTAAAAGAATTTGGATTGATTTTCTTTTTATTACAATAGATTTTAATTTTCTGTTTTAAATTACCAAAGTGCAAACACCTTTTGTGCTGCTTTATATATTTGGACTGTCTAACAAACAGAAATGACAAAAAGTTTGCAATAACAAGAAATAGAAAAGGGGGTGCAAAATTATAATATAAAGCAAGCAAACAATACAGTGTGCGATGGGTAAATTTTAATTTCACTCATGTGTATTTATTTTTTATATTGTCAATTGTACAGTACATTAGGGTCAGTTGGGTACCGTCTGTGAGAAAAAGAGTACTATGGTGCAATTCAGTCTGCCAATAATTTGGAAATGCCATGCTGTACTGTTTGGCATTTCAGAGTGTTTCAGTATCAATCTGAGGACAGTGCAGAGGATTCCGAAAGAGTTTCTAATGATAATTACAAAGGTGTTTGGAGTGATCACTAGTGATGTTGATGTTATCTGATCATCTCCTTTCAGGGCCTCAGGAAACTCAACATGGAACTCTACATCAAGTACCTTGAGGAGGTATTGCTGCCCTGAGTCAAGAGATTGAGTGTTGGAAGACCCTATGTCTGGCAAAAGGTAAATGGAAACTCAAGGTTGCTGAGGTAATTCACCACTGGAGCCCATGACCAGAAAGAATGCAACTTGGTCACTGACAAGCTGAGCTGTTCACAGTGTGTCTGATGTGACCCCCACACTCCACTAGTTCCTAGAGTAGCATGCAAGGCATTTCAACACTCATGGAAGAATTCAGACTGTTTCCGGTTCTTATGACAGCCTTTAGCCTTAGAACTAGTAGAACCGATGGTAAGGCTAGATAAGCCAGTTCTAACGCTCCTCATCCAGAGTGAATCGGCATAGGAAAACCAAACTCAAGGTGTTGATGACACTCTATGTGTGGCATTCTCAGCCCCCACATGACACGGACATTGGTCACAGATTTTCTGCAGAACTTCTGCTTGCATCCTCCCCAGAAGTGGGAAAACAGCAAGCGCTCACTCACTCACTGTCCTATATTTCCTGAAGGGAGGGAGTACTGATAACCAGTTAAGGATAATAGGAAAGACATACATGGGAAACACTTCAGCCCTAGTCTTTAAGAACAATCACCTTTGGAGCTAAGTCCAAACTGCTGATCTGACCTTTGCCAGTACTTTCAACCAATTCTTCTACAGCTGGAGACCCACCTTGAACCACACTCTAAGAATGCAGATGGGACTGTCAGTTCAACTGATGGGCTCAGGAATCCAAGCACCTAACTGCAAAATGGAAGACTTGTTACAGTTAATTTTGACTCCTGGGACTTTCTCAGTGTTCAAGTGCCTTTTGAACCACTTCAGTGTCATTGCGGCACAAAACGAAAATGGTTACATCATCATCACACATGGAAGCTGTAACATTGCAAAATTGCTTGCCCGCTTCTCATTTACTTGCAGCACAACAATGAGGGTTCGATACAGCAGGCTGATCCACATGCAGAAATCTGTTTCAGTCTCAACAGAATCTCAGCAACTGACTGCAAATGTTTTAACTTTGCGTTTAGTAGAGTTATGGGACTTTAATCATCTAAATGGTCCCCCCCACCACCACCACCATGCTTGGTCTTACTCAACAGTGTGATCACACCACTGGAGATCTGGTTGAGGATGGACCTCTGCTAGAACCAGTTGTTTAACACCATTGTCAAAACCAGAACAAACACAAGCAAAAGCTTAAGTACAATTTGTAGTTCAGACCATCAAATTCTGGAGACTTTCTTCGACCAACCCTGTTCCATGCAAGCGGACTTCACCCACTGTGATCTAAACTGAACAGCCAGCTGCTTCAGTCAACAAGAGTCAAGGAAAGTCAGCTAAATAGCTGTGAAACTCTTCATCACAGAGAAAAGGCTGTTTAGTAAATAATTTCCAGAAATGCTGTCAAAATGCCTCACACATACCTTTGGTTGATCGCAGACAGTATCTGGGGTGTCCACCTCATGAATGTAGCGATCAGATCATCGACATGTTTTCTCCTTGCACAATTCTGTGCTCATATTCACAGCTTCCCTAGACATCTTGTTTAGCCTATGTTGAACTACTTAACCCTGACTAGCTCAGCCTATCTCTAAGGAATAAAGGGTGTCATTGGATTAATTTGGTGGTGAAAGACCTAATCCTATCCTTAAACCTATCCCACTACTTATTCCCAATAACTACTCCAACTAAAACCTGTTGCATTAAACTAGTTGGCTCTTGCCAGTAGTCCCACTTGTGCTATAAGGGTGACTTCCAGTATCAAGCCAGTCTAGGCCTAGAGTCTAACACCATCTGGGCACAAACAATTTTATGGTTTAAATAGCCTAACCAGTGGAACATGGGACAATCTAGCAGATCTAGATCAATCTTTCTCACTATCATTCTACCCAGCTGACCACCTCGGTAGATGGCCACTGAAGAGCCCACAACCACATCTATCACCCCAAGTGGTGTATCTGGCATATCTAATCTTAATGGGAGACTGGAATGTTGTCCTGAACACCAAATTGGATAGGAGGCAGGGAGGTAACAGGAAGGTGAATAATCATAGTTTGGTTGATCTGATCAGCAAGTTTGATTTCACTGACAGATACTGAAAGGCAGATGAGTGAATGGTTTCTCATAAGCAAATTTTTAATACCATCTATTTTATATCTGGGAGGACATTGACTAGAAAAATTAAGATGGCAAGATTTTTTATTTGTAGTTTTTTATATAATAAAGTAGTGAATGTATTATTGCTAGATTCCACAAGAATATCAAAGAATGGTAGTTTATTTTTTGGTTAAGTTCATAGGTAAAGTTGAGGACGGAATTTGTTTTTGAACATCGTTTTGAAATGATCAATTTCCTTTTTGCTTTCAGCTAAAATAAAAATATCATTTACATAATGGAAATATATTTTCAGATTAGTAACTTTTTAAATGTCTTGTTTTCTATTTGGGATATGTTAGAGAAGCATGAACTGAGAGGATTTCTAATACTTCATTAGTTTGAATGTAAATTACATATATAATCAGATGGCCTGAAGATTGCATTCATTCTTGAAAAAGATTGTCGACACTCTGTCTTGAGATCAGTGTCCACTTTTATATTTGCATATGCTCTATCCCTGATATTGAACACTTTAACCCATAAATATAGTATACCTAATATATATAACTATATAGTATATTTTTATCAACTATATATAATGCCCTCTCTCATTGATTTTGATGCATGAGGATCTTACAGCTTAATATTTTAGTTCTGATGTTTGTCTCTTATGAGACATTCATCCAGCCAATGATTTACAGGCAAGTTCACAGATTCAACATGAAAGAAGAGTAGTAGACAAAGTGGCTAGTATGTTGGATTGAACCTTTCTATTTGCTCTCAATTCATCACATTAATGCTATTCATCTCATTTTTAAGATGGTGACCATTCATGGGTTATTGGTAGAAACCTGTAAACTCTACTGTTTTTTTTATAAACCTATAATTAATACTGGAGTTTTATTTTAATTCTAATATTAATCCTTTTTTACTGGCTTAAGATAATCCAAACAGCTAATTTCACAGTTTTTTTTATAGTTTTATAGTAAGTTTAATTCCATTCATTATGACTTAATGCAGTTTATTCAGATGTTTCTAGAAGAATCTTTGCTCTTATCAGGTTATTTTTAGTGTTTTTTTTTTACTTCAAGCATAGTTGTATGTTTCTTTTTACGTCAAAGGGCTGGCTATGCATGTGGACTTTGCAGTTTAGTTGTCACTGATTCTGATAATATAACCAGTTCAACTTAATTCTTTCTACAGACAATGTATATTTGGGCAGCAATCTTTCTTTTATACATGTTTCATTGAATAAGACAAGGAAAAGTTTTATAAGTTTTCTTATTCTGTTTTTCTAATGTTATTACAGTTGATCTTTCATGAGAGCTAAGAAAATATAGAAACAGTCAATTGTCATTATTGCCTAAAGTGCTTTTGGCTTATTCCTTAGCTATTTTAAAGTGGTATATTTTTGTGTATTTATGTTCTAGATTGTATCAAAAGTAGTTGTAATTCTAAGCAATTTTTGATTGGTGTAGCAGTAATTCCATGTTGAGGTACATTTAAAACACCACCAGCATATTCTACCTTCTTTCAAAGAAGTAATATTGTCACGTGATTGCATTAATTATAAATAGTCGACACGAGCTTGCGCTCTCTCTCTTTTCTGTTCCCTTTTCCTGCGAAGATGTGACCTTAAGGATTTCCATCTTGACCACATGCAGTCAGGTGTTAAAAGCATATTCACACATGCACGTACATATGAAATTTCCCAAGCTACATTACAAACATAGAAAATTTTACAAACTACATTACAAACTTTCATTCAACTTTTGTGAGCTCAGATAAAAATATTTCAGTCTCATTAATTCATTCAAAGGGACATAACCCCAAAACCTCTACGCATGTACACACAAAAATAAATATAAATGTTGATGTTATAAAACCGTTTTTATTCCTTCTTGTGTTTCATATTTTGTGATATTTTATGTTAAATAAAAATTGTATGGTCATGTTAATAACAAACATCTACAAATAGTCGATTCTTATTAACATACTACAACAGACACTCTATTTTTTAAAAAAATGAATAAATGAATAAGCACATGATGCACAGTGTGGTAGATGGTGAGGAGAAGGAGGGGAAATCAAGTGGATTGGAAATGTATCGGTGGGGGGATTAAATGAAATATACATACTTTCTTTTCATCCCACTTCATATGAACTGAAAAGGAACTTTTTAGTATGTATACAATGGGACAATTTCTGATCTCTGGCTTAAAAGTTCTGGTTTAAAATTTCTCAGGCTTTCTAGCTTAAAAGATGACTTATGATTGTACCACATCTTTTTGAAGTTACATGTCATCTTTTAAGCTAGAAATTCTACTAAACTAGCCAACCATGTGTGGAAATTAAAGGAGAAAAATAAAAAAGATCCAATTGCAAACTGGAAAATTTTAAAAAAAAGCAAAACCTTACAACAATAATAGCAACATCTGCAACTTTTGTCAACAAAGAGAAATTAGCTATAGTAACATTTCCAGACCAAAAAAAAAAATTTTAAACCAAAGATCAGAAATTGTCCCATTGTATACATACAAAAAAATTCCTTTTGAGTCTATTTAAAGTGTAATAAAAAGAACATATGTATATTTCATTTAATCCCCTACTGATACATTTGCCAATAAATGTGATTTTCCACCTCTTCAACCTCCCCACTTTCTCCTGTAACTCATGGCATATGCTTATTCATTTATTTAAAAAAAAAAATAGACCATTAGGAAATCAACTGACTAAAATCACCTGAAAATACTTGACTATATATTAGGTTGGTGCAAAAATAATTTCGTTTTTTAACATATGTTACTATGTGAGAAAACGAAATTATTTTTGCACCAACCTAATATATATATATATATATATATATATATATATATATATTAAAGATAAAATATTCTTTGGTATATAGTCCAAGTGGATCCTAGTAATATAAACTATTAAAACTGATCCACAAAAAAAGAGTTCAATGTATTTATTAATACAGAACCATATGATAAACAAATCCAAAATTACCTCAATAATATAATTATTATAATAATACATCTATATTAGATGTTTTCGGCAAGTTGGATTTTGTTAGCTTCCACAGTTAAATTCTACTTTCTGCCTAATTTAACTTTATAGGCATGAACTCATTCCACGGGAAACTGATATCTTTGTCAAAAATGCCCCATATGAGGTAATTTTGCATTTATGTGATTATTAATATATATATATATATATATTTGTGTGTGTGTGTGTGTGTATATATATATATATGTGTGTGTGTGTGTGTGTGTGTGCATATATATGTGTGTGTGTGTATATATATGTATGTGTATGTATATATATATATATATATATATATATATATATATATATACATACACACACATACACGTGTATGCGCATGTTTGTTTCTGTCTATATACCTAATTACTAATCTTACCCAAATCTGGCACAAGGCTACAAGAATTGGGCAACCAGTGAAAACTGAACTCACTACACTTAGCAAATAGTCTTTTAGACGTACTTGTTTGTTAGTGCATACACAAGAGATACCTATATCAATTGATATATAGTAATCTTAGCCTGACACAAGGCCAGGGAAAACAAAGCTCACTAAACACTTTCAGATATACTTTATATATATATATATATATATATATATATATATATATATATTTGATGGATGTTTTTATCAATTCTTTGGTGAAACATCCAGAGACTGTAACAATAAATGTTTATTTGCCATTCTCCATGTCTTTTTTTTTTCTCACTATATAAAGAATATGTCAGTTAGGATTTATTTGATTCATTTTTAAGACATGATAGAAATAATTATCAAATTTGCTTTCAATACAGACATACATATTTTTTAGAGCTGTTTTGATAGATTATATAAAATTAAGCCATTATCAAGTCACGGAAGAATATAATGTGCACAACTGATTTTAAATGAATGAGGAAATAATTTCAATTGATCAAGAAAATCCAGTAAAACTGTCCTCCTGTTAAAAGCATCTTTTTCAAAGCTGATGTATATTGCACAAGTGTCTCTTGCCATCAACTGAATTAATTATTTCCAATGTTAGTTTGTATTCGTTCTTATTTATTTCCCACCTTTCCAACAGCTGGATTCTATTTCCCTTCCCATTAAAGATTGCGTTGAACTTTCCTCAGCCGTTACAGATCCTTGTTAAAAGTTTTCCTTTTACAACTTAAACATCCATGCAGACAATACCAAAAATGAACCGTCCTGGGAAAGATGATAAACTACATTCAACAGCAAGGCCTTTGTTCAGGAGGTTTTGAGGACAGAAAAATTTTAAAAATGATTTCTTGAGGAACCACCTCTTAATTGCTGGTGTTCCGAGGTCTGCCCTGACCTGGAATGGTAGCACTTGTTAGGGTTTCAAGTATGGGTAAAATAGTTAACCCCCAAACTCTTCCATGTCCTGGATAAGACTATAAATTACATCCGATGTCCTAGGTAAGATGATAAAATACATCCGACAGCAAGAAACTGATCAGGAGGTTTGAAGAGCATTGAACCACCTCTTAATTGCTGGTGTTCCTAGGTCTACCCTGATGCAGAGTGATAGCACCTGTTAGGGTCTCAGCTATAGGCAAATAGTTAACCCCCAAACTGGGGTCAAAACACTATGAAAGTGTAAAAATAGGTTTTAATACCACCTATAAATTTTTGAAGAAAAATTATTACCAACAATACATTTTTGAAGGAAAAAATATTACCAGCAATACATTTTGTAAATAATTTTTACCAGCAATATATTTTTGAAGAAAAAAAAAAATATTGCCAGCAATACATTTTTGAAAAATTTTACTAGAAATACATTTTTGAAAAAAATATTGCCAGCAATAAATTTTGAGGAAAAAAAAAATATTACCACCATACATTTTTGAGGCAAAAAAAATATTACCAGCAATATATTTTTGAAAGAAAAAAAATATTACCAGTAATACATTTTTGATAAAAATATTACCAGCAATAAAAATCTTGTTGGCATTAAATAACCTATTGAGGTTGATATACCATAAAACAAATCAAACTAAACCAAAAATGGATCAACTTCCAAAAATCAAGACACTTGGAGTGTTGCTGGTGATCTGTCTTCTGAACTAGCTCAAACAATAGGAGAAAGACTGGCTTGTAACTTTCAGTACCTCAAAAAGAAAGCTAATATCATTTCATGATCATTATTCAGAGTTTTCTCCAGTCATGGTAAATAATTTCACTCTCAATAAGGCCCCACACTTTGGGTTTCAAGTTCACTTCAGACTTCTAGAGAAAATCTTATATATGCAATCAATTACTAAAGATACACGAAAGATGATGGGGCTCACATCTCATTACTTCAGGAAGTATCTGACTGATGCTACACTTCATCTTTACAAGAGTTAGATTAAACCAAAAATGGAGCATTGCTGCCATATTTGAACAGGAACTGCTCAATCATCACTTTCCAGCCTTGATAGAATCTTTCTGCCACTCATTATCTTTACAAGTGTGAGATTAAACCAAAAATTGAATATTGCTGCCATATCTGGGCTGGATTTTATCACTTTCCAGTCTTGATAGAGTTCAAAATCACATTGTCTTATGGAGGGAGACTTCCTCTCTACTTTGCTGCTTCTTTCTCGTAGATGCAAATGCTGTAGTCCTGTCACTGCTTTATTTCCATTGCAAATATTCAGATGTGATTCATCCAGTGTTCTCTGAACACTACACTCTTCAGTTTCTCAAGTGTCAGTCATTATAAGTCTTCCTTATCTTCATAATTTTCACTTCCTACCATCTACATTCATTCTTATCACATACACCATTTTAATAATCAGGCTCTACCTTGAATGGCTCTCAAATCTTGTATTGGGGGAATTTTTGTATGAGAAAAAGAAAATTCAATTTGCATTCACTTTTTAAAATTTTCTTCAATAATGTGATGATGAACTAACATGGAACTTTGAGTGCGGCCATGATTCTACAAGGTTCGAACATATATCAGTATATGGCCCTCATTATAGCAGTTATTTTAAGAAATCTGTTTAGGGGTTTTAAGATGAAGTCTATGTATTAAGTTGTCTTGACTGGTAAGGAAATACTTTTTTTACAGTAAGATTCACCCTGTACAAGGTTGAGTGTACAGTTTATGATGAAAATACCCAAGTTTTTTTTTTTGGTAATGTCTAAAGATTCAGAATCTCCTCACTTTACTTTATTTCTGAAATTGATGTCTTTGATGCCACTGATAAAACCATACTATGATTCACTCAATAAAATCCAAGTTTAATCATCCATGTGGCTTTTGCATTGAACTGAAAACTTTCACTCACCTCAGAGGGTTTATAAATGATTCTCCAGTCATAATTATGTCTTTCCCTTTGTTAAATATAAATTCATGTTTCTCATTAATTCTTCTGCTATTGTTTGTTTTTTTTTCCCCCAACTCTAGACAATCACAGTTACTTCCAGAATATGTAATATAGAAGCTGTATTTTTGTATGTACAAACATTATACTTTTCAACCTTGAAACAAGGGTCATCCTCTACAGGTCACAATAATTTCCTAGTCCTAAAGTCAATGGTCAACTTCTACATGAGACATTTTTTTAATCATTTCACCCAAAGCAAGGAAATAATGCCCCTAAGATGCAAGGGATTAACCTTACAAGTCCTAAATTTATAGCAGGATAGTTTTCTTCCTTCTCTTTTACGAAATGTCTTCCATCAATTTTTCCTTCCTTTTCTTTCTTATTTTTCATTTGCTCATCTTCATTATCAACTACACAAATATTAATTGTTTTGTTTTTTTTTCACACAATTTCTGTTGTAGCAAGATTAATAGAAATATTGATTATTTACTTTGTGAAAAGGAGTCGTAATTTGTTTTAGTATTCTGTAAGTTAGAAGGTGATTGGTTGCTTGAGGGTTTGATTGCATGTGGCTTAATGTGCTTGGGTAAATTGCTGATGGGGATTAATCCAATGGGACATTAATCTTCATTGGACGGCCACCAAGAAATTTGCTGAAGAATGGTTAAATAACAACAGACCAGCATGAAAGGATAAAGGGAGTGCAGGTGGAAGAAACTCTTATGTTTACGCCATTCAAATGCTCTTTTAATTAGTCAGTGTGACCAATATAAAATTAAAAAATAACTGTCAGGATCTTAATGAAGGTTCAACTTTGGTAAAAGGTGGCATTACTGAATCATTTAAACAAAACCAAACAGTCTTGAGAAGACAATATTCTGCTATCCCTACTAGATAGCGTCCAGAGTAAGACGATAAACTACGTCCAACAGCAAGGCCTCTTATTAGGAGGCTTCTAGGAGCATGGAACCTCCTCTTAATTGCTGGTGTTCCCAGGTCCACCCTGATCCGGAGTGGTAGCAACTGTTAGGGTCCCAAGCTATGGGCAAATAATTAACCCTGAAACTGAGGTAAAAAGTATTATAAAAGTGTAAAAATAGATTTTAATACCAGAAATACTTTGTAAAAAATTATTACCAGAAATAAATTTTTGAAGAAAAAATAATATTACCAGCTATACATTTTTGAAAAAATAATATTGCCAGCTATACATTTTTGAGGAAAAAAGTATTAACAGAAATAGATTTTTGACAAAACAAAAATATTACCAGGAAAAAAAAAATTGTCAGCACTAAATGACTCATTGAGGTTGATATGCCATAAAACAAACCAAACGAAAGCCTACCATATAGCCAAAACACGACTGTTTAGATTTTTGAAACATTGCTTCAATATTTATAGCCCTAGCTGAAAGTAGAACCTTAGTATTAATAAATGAAATTACTGTGTTGTACTTGTAGAATAGTGAAGAGAAAGTAGTCGGAAGAGCTTGAGAAGGCATAGGGGACTCTGAGATAAAACCCTGGATTTGGCACCATACAGAATTTTTGGGAGCATGATGGTTTTTGGATTCTGTTTTTTTTTTTTTTTGTTATTTTTTTGTGTGTGTATTTTGTGATGCTTCTCCATCCAGATGCATTTTTGCAGTCTGATTCTAACATACAGCATGCACCAGGTATTTAGCGATGCATAAATAGAAAAAAACTTAACATAATGTGAAATCATCTTATGTGTCAAATTTTGCCATTCTCATTTCTCAATCAGATGTATTGAGAGAATTAACATGGCAGTTTCTGATCTGACACAGAAAAATAAAAAAAACACCATGATGACTTGAAAATAGCCAGCTTCTTGAAAGTGGCAAAATTCTTTATATTCAAAATCAGTAACAAGATAGAGTCTTCTGGCAGTGATATCTGTGGCCGGGAGAAAAATCTGCATCCGGGAGAAAAACAAAAAAGTGGTCAGATATCACAACAGCTGCCAAGTTAGTCTATCATATCTAGGGCATCATCAATCATGATCACAGAATGTTGATGAATATTGTAGCATTGATGAGGTTCATTGTTTAGGTGGTGGGGTTTGCTATCAGACTTTAGATGGATGGGAATATAAAGTCCAAGTCTTTGATGCTAAGGGGAGAGCACTTTATATCCAACAAAATCGAGGAGAATTGTGTAATCTGATTTAAGTGCCTGCTGAACAGGCCCAAGGACCCAGTGAAACTCAGCATACTCTGGTTCTATTTCATTGAGAACTTTGACAAGGACTAGAAAGTGAACTAAAGGAATGGCATTTGGTTCTTCATAAACCCCACAGAAGTTCACATAGTGATGCACATCAAGTTTACATTGTGATGGTCCATCTCTCTCTTCCTCATATCCTGGGTATGATGTTAAACTTCATCCGCATCCTGGGTATGGCGATAAACTACATCCGCATTCTGGGTACGGCGATAAACTACATCCAACAGCAAGGCCTCAGATGTTTTCGGAACCATAATGTTGCCAGCTATACGTTTTTGAAATAATAATGTTGCCAGCTATACTTTTTTGAAACAATAATGTTGCCAGCTGTGCGCTTTTGAAACCATAGTGTTGCCAGCTATATGTTTTTGAACGTCCTGAGTATGGCGATAAACTACATCCAACAGCAAGGCCTCAGATAATGTTTTTGGAACCATAATGTTGCCAGCTATACGTTTTTGAAACAATAATGTTATCAGCTATGCGTTTTTGAAACAATAATGTTGTCAGCTATACTTTTTTGAAACAATAATCTTGCCAGCTATACTTTTTTTGAAACAATAATGTTGCCAGCTATACTGTTTTTGAAACAATAATGTTGCCAGCTATACGTTTTTGAAACCATAATGTTGCCAGCTATACATTTTTGAAACAATAATGTTGCCAGCTATCCGTTTTTGGAACAATAATGTTGCCAGCTTTGCGTTTTTGAAACAATAATGTTGCAGGTGTACGTTTTTGAAGCAATAATGTTGCCAGCTATAAGTTTTTGAAACAATAGTGTTGCCAGCTATACATTTTTTTTAAACCATAATGTTGCCAGCTATACATTTTTGAAACAGTGGTGTTGCCAGCTATAAGTTTTTGAAACCATAATGTTGCCAGCTATATATTTTTGACTTTTATAGTCACTCAAAATCATTTTCGGCATAAAGTGACCACTAAGTTTGAGATGCCGTTAGACAAAACAATTACTCAATCAATCAAGAACATGAAGAAATTATTTGCAAAAACTGAACCAAAAATTATATTGGATTTTCTAAAAAGAATTAGTCTCTTATCAAAGATGTAGACTGATGTGTAAACAACATATCCTACCTTTTACCATTTTGCAAATAAAATGTCCTTATCAAATGAAAATTCTTGACTTAAACAAAAATACCTAGGATTATTTTGTAGTGTACAAGCAAATAAGCTCTAGCTTGCTAAAAATGTTCCATACAAAATAGGCATTTAAAATTCATATATTTGGCATATATATATATAAACTGGATGTGGCGTTAAATAACCCACAGTAGTTGATATGCCATAAAACCCAAACAAACAAACTCTCTTCCTCCCTTAAGGCCTCAGTTTTTCATGATCATGTCATCTACAACATGTGGGCCTTGAAGCTTTCTTGAGTTGAACCACTTCATCTTGGGTGTTGTCAAGTGGGAGAACAACCAGAAGACTGATAATACCAGGGACTCAATCAAGGTTACTATAGTGGATGTGATTACCAGTATGACTGAAAACCATACTATTTAGAGCATGCAGCTAATTCTGAGAGCTAAAGACAATTTTGTGCAATAAATATCCCTAGCTGTTCTCTGTTTTTCAAAGTTGAGAATTGTGTATAAATTGTCTTGAAAATAAATAGATTTTCTTTCTGTTGACTATATGTTTTTTTTTTTTAATATTTTGATCTCAATTACCTGGTGCAGTAAGGACTGAATAAAATAATAAAATGACTATCTTAAGAAAAAATTGCAGTCACTAAAATAATTAATATTGGAACAAAAAATCAATTTATTTATAGTATGAATTATATCATATCTCATCAATGCAATTGTCTAGTTTAATAGCAGTGTTTCGGTTCATGACACTGACTTGTGGGTTCAAGTGAATCATTAGATACATTTTACTGGTTAATAAATATTTCTTGGTTACATGTGATAAAATTCTTCTCCCCCTTTTGTGTGTGTTCATATAAAGAACATGAAGTTTCATCAATGATCAGGGAACAGATGTAAATCCACTGTTTTAATGTAATTGATTGCCATGAAAGAGATCTATGCCTTTCACTAATCTATTTAATGCCCCAGAAAATGTTTCGCAGTTTTCTCCTCCCAGTTCAGAACTCCAATGATTTATAGTTTCCCTGGTAGTAAATATATAATGATATGTTTCAGTTAATGGCTAAAAGAATATTGGAACCATCATGCAAGAGAATGTTGTGTGGAATAGAAAGATTGATTCTGAGATTAAATATTCTTATTTTGTCAAAGTATAAAGCAGCAAAATATAACAGAAACAACAATGATGAGGATATTAGTCAGAATAATGAAAGAACTTCTTTTTTAGATATGAGAGTGAAAAAGACTAGAGAACACGAGTCAAAATACATTGAATAGAAAAACAGGGATGAGAATACATGAACTGAAATGTCGTAATCAAAATAGTGATGAGGGTGCAAGTTTGAATTATCTATATGATATTAATACTTAATCTTGGAACTGCCTGTCAATAAGGGGAGGCAAAAGAGCCCACCAACTGAAAGGCAGTGACTGATACAGCAAAGATATTAGTTTGAATTATTCATGAAAGAATCAAAATTATATCACTAATTCTCCTTAATTCTTTTCTCTCTTTTCTTTCATTTGCTTTTGTGTTTGCTACTTTTTTTCTTTTTCCTACATCTTGCAGATTTCAAGCATTTTTAATGTTCTGCTTTCTGGTTTGTTTTTTGAAGCCAACAACATTTTTTTAGGCACTATCTCCTCTCAACTTCAACATAAGAGATTCATAGAAAGGACACATGGCACAGTGGATAAAGGTGTTATTTAGATCCAGTGACAGAACCCAAAGAGTGAGTTCAATACCTGGTTAAGGTGGTGGAGAACTTGGAGAGGGGAATTAACAGGAGATAACTGACATCCATTAAACATGGCATGTGGAACTAGAACAGTCTACCACAGTGAGCAAAATAAAGGGTTCAGTTTGACATTCCAACCACCTGAAGAAGGCTGGAGCATACAACAGCCAAAACATTGTAATAAATATGGTGACAAAGATGAGGGCAATAGTTCGAATAATCTAAATAGTGTACATAATACCTCATCTCGGAAATATAGACAGATACTGCATAGAAAGAGGTGAAGCAAAATGCTGTTCTGGAGACTGAATATCATTCTATCTCCTTTGGAAAATGTTGCATATTATTTTCATCCATGATGCTGTAGTTTTGCGGTTGCATTATGTTGCACAGTGATGAAAAAAATATGTTGGAAGAAACTACTGTTGCTTTTTCTTTATATTCTATGCAACGCTTAATATGTTGCTTAAGTATAACATGGTTATGCCCTACAAAATACAAATTGCTTGCAGGAAGGAATGTTCCTGAAAGAATTTGGCATTACATCAGGCCTGGCATGATGGAGATCCTCTCCAGTTATTTTGGCAACTTCAGACAGAAATTGATTTTGTTCTCAGTTCATTTTACACACAAATTTAAAGGATATCTTTGACACGTGAATGACAAAAGCACTTTCACGGAAACCTGGAAAGTGATTTACTTTTTCTGAATATTGTTGGTCTCAGTGTTCATTAATAACGATTCCTCGTTTCAAAGGTCATAATGACTGGATGTATGAATGAACTGTTTTTTCTAATTAAAACTACTATTCTTTTCATATCTTATAGCTGTGCAAAGGCTAAAAAGAAATCTTAATTAAAATGTTATTTTTGTTTATATTAGGTTGGTGCAAAAATAATGCTGTAATAATGTCGTTTTTTGACATATTTTTTAACGTCAAAAACGACATTATTACGTCATTATTTTTGCACCAACCTAATAGCTTGACTGTATTTTTCATCACTTGCCTTAAGCAATATTTGACAGTTTTCATAAATCATAAAAGCCATAATTCTTGATATTAATACTGTTATATATTCCATGCTAATAGGAATATATACTTGAAAAACAATTTGGATAAAATAAGTAAAGGTTTATTGTAAAAAAACAACAATACAATAAGAATAAAGGTAACAGTTATGCACAAGGTCATTGCAAGTCAATCCAGTAGTGAGTGCTACTATTGGAAGGTCGGTAGTTCTTGCATATGTCTGAGTCATACTCAACAGATCCCAACTAGTCTCTGTAGTCTGTTGACTTACAGATACTTATAGGTAGTTACTACCTATAGTGTAGTCACTCATGAGGGTGACAGGTTATTCCATTACATCAAATACAAACCCATTAGCCAGTCTGTAAAGTAGAAATGGGTGTGTGATGAGCATAGCTTGATTTTAGAGGGTTATATAAGGGCAATCACACCTTAATTCCAGACGCAAGTTAACTTATGTTAATAATTTTAATTCTGAAACTTCATTTTTTGATTTGTTCCATTTTTCCTCTTGAATCACACAATCCTTCATCTAAGACAGTATCAGGCAATACAAAGAAGGCCAAGGAATGCATTTACCAAATTGTAGTGAAGAAAATAGCAAACTAAGGATATATAGGACACAAAGATCGAAATATTGCTATAACAACAATAAAGATAAGGATAATAGTCTGAATGTAAACAGTGTAAATAATTGGTCAGGATGAAATTAGGTAAGAAAACTTAAATGGGAGTGAGCTGTCCCTTTTCCTTTGTAAGTAGAACTTTTTGTCAAAATGGAAAATGTTTTTCTCTGAATTGTTAAACAGGTTATTTTTTTTATTATTGTGTGTGCTTTTCTTAGCAATGATTTCTTTTGTCTTTGTAGTTTTCTTTTTCAGACCATTTTGACCCTTTACCTTATGGCCTTTCTTCTATTTTCTGTTCTGTTTATGAATGTTAGAGAATCTTACTTTAGGTGTTAGGCTCATTTCTCTTACATATATCTTTTTTTTTCTTTTTTCTACATTATTGCATTTGTTTTTTGTATCAGAAGTGTATAGCCCCAGGAATTCAGGGTTACAAAACCCATGTTTAACACAATATAGAAAGGAAGGAGGAGAAGAATGTTTGTCCTCCAAAGTACAATTCAACATTATTCTGGAATCATAACAAACACTCAAAAATGACTGCAAGCCGACATGACTGCAATGTGAAAAAACAACAAAGAACAGGAAACTGGTTTAAAGAAGTCCTGCTTACAATGATAAATTGTTGCAGCAATTGCAAATTGCATCTGTTTTGATCTTGTTTTCTGTATCTGTTTGATCCAGTGTTTTGTCTGCCATTTTCTTGAGAAATTAATAAAGAAGGACTTTATATCATGAGAAACATTAACCTTCCTTGGCAAGAATATTGTTTATGGGTTATAGAAACAGTTCTTAACTGTGCAACTGTTAATATTCTCTGTATTTCTTTTCTTGTGAAATAATAATAACCCATTAAAGTCCACTGTAAAATCTAAAAATAAAAATTCAGCATGATAGGTTTCTAAAGTCTGCTATTAATTTTATGTTTCTGTAAATAATTCCTTAATTCCAAAAATGGGATATTGCGCAATAAAGTTAGTTTTGTCATACTTCTATAATAAAAACAAAAAGTGTCTCCAAGAATGACTGAGATTCTATTGATGTATTCAAACATTAAGTTTGAAATGAGTGTTCTTTCCTCATTTTGAGTTTTAAGATGCCTTCACAGAATGTATAATTTATTTATTAATTAAAACTTTATGCAAATGTATGACGAATATGCTTCATTAACCCTATATCAATGCATCTGGTTTCTTTTTGCCTGAATCATAGTCTGATTTCTTTTTGTTGATATATTTGTTTAACACATCAAAAGTGACATGTCTTAGTGAGGATTTTGATAAGGCAATACCTTTAAAATGCTGCAACTTGAAGACTGAACCAATTTCCAGTTCAATTTTTAACTTAATAATGTGGGGTCTTTATTTTCACTCCTTCTGAAAATAGTGATCTGATTTTTTGTTTGTCTTGAAAGAGAAAAAAAAACAATGTAAAGATGATTAATTGTGGCATAAAACAATGATTCTATTTTAATAATAATATTTTGTTTAAGAAAAACTTTTAGTAATAAATTTTTAATAAAATCTGTTATTATTTTGAGCAAAAATTGTTAATCTTTCATGTTGTCCTTTTCTTCTTCCAGAACAAAATCATTTAAAACTAGACTCCTGTTGATTAGGGAATAGTAGATGTACAAGTGAAGTTGACTTTAAATTTTAAAAGTAGTTTGAGTTTAGTTAATTATTAGCAAATAATCATAAATTCTCTAAATAGGCAGTGATTTTACATTGAACTTAAGAGTTACATTTGACAACCTTTAAGCATTTATTATTAAAGATTTTGCAACATATTTTTTAACTTAAAATATTTTCTGTTTGAGTCTTTCAAGAAAATCATTAGTAGAGGGGGTTTGTTTTTGTAACTATTCTTTAGAAAAAAAAATGAAAAGCTAAGTATTAAAGATCTTGTTGCAGATGAAGAAGTCTTGGAATGTTGCATTTGGAATCAGAATGGAAAATGATGCTGATAGTTTATCAGATGCGGGATCCAGTTATAATGATTCACAGCTGATAACAGGCTTAATGCAAACAGAAGTTGTAATCCACAACCAAACCGGTTTAGATAAAAGTATCACAATCTATGGCAAGGGCCCACAAGCAAATCCCTGACTGCTTCAGTCACAAAGAGACTGCCCAAGGCCAAGAGATGTCATTAGGATTATAAGAGTTAAAAATTGAAACTACTTGCAACAAAACTTTTGCATTGTTTACAAGAAAATGATTACCAATAATCAATATGCTCTGTGTGTAAAATAGCACCCATGATCAATACCATTCCTCATCAAGAATCAATAGTTTTGCTAGCAGAAACAGAAAAAGAGCATGATCAATTTGCCATTTTCTCACTTACCAAGCTTGGATAATCTTCATTTTTGATGGAGAAAATGTGACATTTATCTTTTGGCTTTTGTGTGGATTGGAAACAACTGAAGCATAACTTTTTGTTCTTATAAAAACTGTCTTTACATTCTCTAGTTTCACAAACTTAGCCTTCATAAATTTATTTCTCCTTTCAAACCTAAATTTGAAAGAAGACAAACTTTATCCTTTTTTCCATTGGTTCTTTAACTTACAAAAACTTGACTTATATGAAGAATTAAGTTGAAAAGCCTCTTGTTAATAATAAATTTTGTGTCAAAGTTTCATCCATCTCTACTGTACATGACACTGTTTGTCATGCCTAAAATAGATGAAAATCCCCGAGTTTAAAGTTCATATCCAGCATTTTTTGACATTCAAAAGTGGGCCAATTTACTTTTGGTTATTTCTATTCATTTATTTCTTTTGATCTCCGAACCTGTTGCTCACCTCATATTTACATGTTTTTTCAATGAATAATAATTTGTGCTTAATGCAGTTTCTCTTTGCCTTGCAGATCATGTGAAAAATCCGAATTTACTGGAGCCAAAACATTTATGTCACCTTCTGATGAATGGAGTTTTCCCTTCCTTCATTATCACGGATATTCATGGACAGGGAAGTGCAAAGGAAATTAGCAAGAGACAACTCTGGACATTGTTCTCCTTAGATAAGTAAGATTCAGTATTGATTTCCTTTTCTTATCATTGTGAAGAGAGTTTAGATTAAAGAGACAGTCCCCTTGTTTATAATATTTACAGTTCATTCTGAATTATTTGGAAAGTAAGAAATAATAGATACGTGCATGTTTGCTTATAAATATGCTTTAAACATTGTATATTTAGGCATCAGTCTTTCATTTAAATATGTTTCTTTTTATAATTCAATAAAGATGAGGACAACAGTTTGAATAGCATAAATAATGTATATTTATGTTATTCAGACTGTTGTCCTCATCTGTATTTTCATAATCACAACGTTTTGGATAAAAGCATCAGTTGAATAATCCAATGACTTAACCCAAAGAGCTGTGAGTTCAATATCTTGCTACAGCAGAAGTGAACAAAGAATTGAGTTACTAAGGGGGAGATAACTGAAACTGGGATATCGAAAAAAGGGATGGCACATGGACAGTCTACCTGCGTGGACTAAATAAAGGGTTCAGTTTGGAATTCCAACATATATCACCTGAAGAAGGCTGGAAGGTACAATGGCCGAAACATCATGAATATGGCAATAAAGATGAGAGAACAATTCAGTCTGAATAATGTAAATGGTATAAATAGTTACAATATCTCATCTCAGAAATATAGACATATATTTTATTAAATAGAGCAGACAAAGAATATCTTGTAGTGGTCTATTTATTTTTCTTGTCCCATGTCAAATGTCAGGGTTACCATATGTAGTAGTATGTTAATATGAATAAACCATTTCTAGATGTCTGTTTATGGCTGCATCAATAACATGAGCAAACAATTTATATTTGACGTAAAATACCACTAAACATGAAATATTAGAAAGAACAAAATGGTTTTAAAACAATAATGTTTACATTTATTTTGTGTATTGATGTATATCCATAGAAGTTAAGGTCTGTTGGAGTTATGTCCCTTAGACTGTCAATATTTTTATCTGAACTCACAAAAGTTGAATTAATTACAAAGCTGAGAAATTCTGAATAAACTGTAGCTTTAGAAGAATATTTCAAAGAGAAAAGTTCTTGTTGCATGTTTGGAAATGTACTGTATGTTTGTAATGTAAGCTGGAAAAGTTTGTATGTATGTGCATGCATGAATATTCTTTTAACGTCTGACCACCCATAGTCGAGATGAGAATCCTTATGGTCACATCTTCATAGAAGGAAAGAGTAGAGAAGAAGAGAGAAAGCAGCAAGCTTGTGTCTGTTAGTTATAATTATTTATTATTATTATTTATAATCACGTGACAGGCTCACAGAAAATGACAGGAAAACTTGACTTGGTCATGTGCTGGAAAACTATTTGTACATGGGTGGATTGCAATGCCCACTTGTTAGTTTATTGACCAATTAGAAGCTGATATTTCGTGAAAATATTTACTAAGCTGAGTAGGCTCTCTGATCCCCCTTTTGCACAAAATTGTACAAAATTCAACATTGATAAGAAAGTGGTAGTGGGGTGCTACAGTCTAATCTATTCGGTGATATTCTTCCAGTGTTTGATGTTAGTTTGTTAACAATATGGGAACATATTGCCAATTAAAGTAAAAAAAAGAACATTAAATGGTTTAGGGCCTCTTCACATGAAATGACAGCAAAAATGTGTTTTAATCCCAGCATACTTACATTAAAATGTCATTTTAGTCATATGATGTTATAATCTATCTCACCATCTTAGCATGTGAACCTACATTCACTTCAGTTTCTTGGTTGTTAAAAAGCATAAAACCTCCAATGTCTATCTCACAACTTCTATCTTCATTAGTTGAAATTGACTAATGATCAAATATCACAACTTCTTTGTCACCAGAAAACACTCACCAAAAGCCATAACTCTTGCATTTCCTTGTTTGCTCTGTTCAATATGTTTAAACTTTTATATTAAAACAAGTTTGATTAAAAATGATAGACAAGGATTTCTTTTAGTTTTTAGTTAACTTTTCTCATTTTCGCATAAGAGAAAAATGGTTCTGGATACAATGACTACAAATATTGTCAAGTTGGATATGATCTAGTGTTTTCAGGCATGCTTCTGACCATTATCAGAATCCATGAATTTTTATTGGTACTTTTTAGTACATACACCCCCATCAATGGACTTCAGATGCAATGGACAAAATATGCAGGCAAAATAAAAAATCTGCAGGAAAAAACTTGTCAGCAATTTATTTGAAAATTTGCAGGCTTAGTAGAATGAGTTGTATTAGTGGCAGTAGTGGGCCTTTTAGTTGTAAACAAAAATGAAAAGTATGACACATTAGCACATGTGTGAGAAAGTAGCTTTGAGAAATCTATTATTTTTGTTATTTTGATTATTATATTAATTGTTCTGCCTTCATCATGTCACCAAAGCAGAAGGAAAGTGTAAAAAGGAAGCATACACATGCATGAAGCTTGGCAAATCTTATACTGATATCCTCAAAATTCTTTGTAAGATTTTAAGCAAGAATTTTGTTGAATATAGACCATCCAAAATATGACTATTAAGAAAAGGTAGATATTAATGAAAAATATGTTTTGCTGGATACTACTATGTTGTTGGGTAGAAATAAGTCACCATTATATTGTGGGTATCACCTTTTTGGTTGTGTTGTGTATAGACATTCTATATTAAATATTTATGGGTTCCTGGATCATTTATCCTGCAAACAATATTGACAGAATCATGTAAATCCACACAAAATATAATTAAGTAACACAAACCATGGAATATAAAACAAATGAAAATGCATGTTATTAACAAAAGGAATTACATGTGTACATGATTGAAATGAAAGGGAAAGATATTAAAACAAGTTATGAGATTGTGCTTTGTGTATGAAGCAAGCAAGTGTGTTAGATGTGTGCATATGCATGTGTGAAAAAGTTCAAAAGTCAATAGAGGACCAAAGAAGTGAATATGCCTCGTCAGCAGTGTTCTTTATCAATTTCAACTACATCTTGGGAGCAAGAGTTAAAAAGAACAAACATGATTGTCTTTTTATAGGCTTAAAGAGTGCCCCCTAGCAGGCATTTTTGTAAAGCCAAGTGGGATAACTTTCATATGATACAACACTCATAGTGAGAAAGCTAATATCTTTATCTTAAGTTACTCTAATTTTTGGTATCTAATAGGCTGTTTGTAATTTAAAATATATATCTTTCTGTATAGTTACACATGAAGTTCTTCCCATGATAACATATCACGTGTATTCACAATATGTACATTTAAATTAGAATTATAGTGGTTTTAAAAATTCCAATATCAATCAAATAAAAACCTTCCTGATGTCACTGATAACATTAACATTCCTGAAAATGACTAAAAATTGTCAAAAGTAATTGAACTTAGATATCATGAACTTGAAACAGTTGCTTTATAAATTTGATCTGTATGTATGACAACTTATCAGCAAATTCCACAGTTGTATAGACCTTTATACACACACACACACACATATATATATATATGTATACATATATAATTTTAAGGTGTGGTATATTTATGGAATAAACTGCTCAGTATCAGGGATAGATTTTATGCATATATATATATATATATATATATATATATATATATATATAAACACCAATTTAAAAATGTACAAAGGCATTTTTTTCTTTAGGAACCTTTTGGCTAACAATTCATCAGAAGCAAAATGTTGGCATAGTTTATGACAAAAAATGACAACGAGCAGAGAAATGAAGAAAAATGTGAGCCGGAAAAATTTTGGACCACAATTAAAATATATTTATTGGTAAAATAATTTATGAACATAAAGTAAATAGTTCCAAGGGAGTGTAAAATGGAAAAAAATAGTACTCAGAAACCTCCTAAAAGATTGAGGGAGCAAATAAAATTCTCGTTCTCTTTGCACAGAGGCAGTTGATGTAATTTAATGTGAACCACTTCAAGCAGACATAAATCATGAGTAGACCAGGCTCCCTGCAAAACTGTGAGAGAATTGTTCACATATTTACTTACTCAGTCTAGGTTATCATGCAAGTGTTGGCTAATGGCCAAATTATGCACAGACCAAGTTACTCCACCCAGTCTTACACTGGCAGGAAAGTCCTTGTTTATATATACAGGCTGTCCATGAAGTTCGTATGCACTTTAAAAATTTATAACTTTATTTGTATTTGCGATAGAAATAATCTGTAAAAAATGTTATAAAGTTTAATGTACCTAGTTTTAAGTATAGCTAAAATAACTAATGTGATTTCAGGCATTACTGTAAATCAGTTGACAAATGTTTTCCATGAACTGCAAAATCGTATTACCCTTTGTATTGCTAATGATGGAGGACATGTGGAGACTTAAATAAAATTTCAATAATACCTTAAAAAATAGAGATTTACTTCTTTCTAATACTTTTTACAAATTATTTCTATTAGGTTGGTGCAAAAATAATGACGTGATAATGTTGTTTTTTGACGTATTTTTTAACGTCAAAAACGACATTATTACGTCATTATTTTTGCACCAACCTAATATCACAAATACAAATAAATTTTACAATTATTTCTATCACAAGTACAAATAAATTTTTTAAAGTGCACACGAACTTTATAGACACCCTGTATGTATGTATGTATATATATATATATATATATATAAAATTTACAAAGTTTAGAATCCATGACCATAAATAACCCTAACTTATACTTATTTTCATACACACTTCCCACAACTACTCAGCCAGTATAATTAAGCAATCTAGTGGTTTTGACCCTAAATAATTCTTAGCATTCGCCCTAAGAGAAATAAATAGGAAGAGCTCTTTTATCTACTTCCGTTTAAACCCCAGTGACCTATATATATATATATATATATATATATATAGAGAGAGAGAGAGAGAGAGAGAGAGAAAGCTCTCTAAAAGGGTAATGACATTTAGTCTGAAGATCACATTGAGGCATAATAGTTAGCATGCAGTCTTCATCTTTTGTATGCTGCATCCTTTCATGATGTAGGCAATGTCTCTCTAAAATTTCCTATCCTATCTAGCTCTTAATAAATCTTGTACTTTTGTAATTTCTCTTAACATTTTTTCTGCCATCCATTTATTCAAGCCCACTAAGTTCTATGTTGTTTTCCTTTGTTCCTCTTGGCTTCAATCTGTCCTGTGAATATCAGAATTTCCAATCTCTCTTTCCTCACTGGTGGTTGTGTGTGTGTGTGCGTGTGCGTGTGTGTGTGCATGTAGTGAAAGAGATAATCATCTATCTCATAAAAGAGTTTGTGTTTTGTGTATGATCTGCCGAAGAAAAATTACCAAAAAGTAGTTAGTAAAAATCTACTTAAAGAACCAGAACCTATGCTAATGTTCTTCCCTCCCCTGAATGGTGTGACCAATCAGAAAAATCTCTAGGTGAACCACAAGCCATTGTTTTTTGCTTGTGTGACAAATTGGATTTTCTGAACTTGGTGGACAAACACGTGTTTTTGCTGGTGAGAAGTGAAGGTTGGATGTGAGATCCCACTTTGTTGTTTCTCCACTGCGGTCGAGAGACAGAAGAAATCTGTTGCAGATGTTTATTGCTCCTATAAGTTGACAGTCTTTTTTTTTTGTCTTTTCTTTACAACTACAGTATATACTGAACAAGATTGTGTATTTGAGTTTGGTAAAAAGATGCTGTATTTAAAAAAAGCCATTGTACAATTTGTGGGCTTTATAGAGAGCAAAAATGGAAGCAAACAATTATTCAGCATTTACAAGTTGAAAAACATCATCACCTGCATTTCGTAAAAGGAGAATTAGCAGAGATATTGTTCGATTTTGCACGTTGTTAGTTATTTTCAGTTTGACTACTGGATTGCTTTTGTCTGCATCATTCTTGTATTAAAAAAAAAACTGGAAAACAACCTTCCCAACACATTGAAATGGGATTAAAAACAGATAAAAATATAAGTCTATTGATTATTCACTATTGGTCTTCATACTAAAAAAGAAATCCAAGGGAAAAGAATTTTTATAAACAGAGCAATTCCATAAATTTCTGATTCAATCATGACTTATAGGAGAATAGATATTATATAGCAGTTCAGCCATGCTTCTGTTATAGATAAGCGTATGGTTGCAAGAAAGAAATATGACAACAGCAGAAATTGATTTCCGTGGTTTATTTCAACAGGAACGTGAGGGTTACGGACAGCTCCCTTGTGGTAAAGTTCATAAGCCGGCTTCGGATCTAGGTCAATCTCTCATAGTAGTTCACACATGTTGACGCTGGCACTCCCTGCTGATAGCTGGTGTCGCTCGGTCTGACTGTGACAGGTCTCTACACTGGCCACCAGTTGACTGCCCGTTGAAATTCCGTGTGACCCCTATTATAGTGTTTTTTATGGCTAAACAGACTCGAAAAATGAAGCGAGTATAATTAGGAGGGAAGCATTTTTATTGGATGAAAAATAGAGCACTTTAAATATTATTTTATTTTTCGACTGGAACTCGAGTGTCGGGAACATTTGTAAATGAAGATAATGTTCATTTTGTGATGGGGCTTTGTCCCGTTCACATCCTGTTCTCGTTCTTGAGTATTTGCCTGTAAATCAGCCGAGATATGACTTATTTTATTTTATAACACTTCCTTAGGTTTTAGATCAAGGTGTTGATAGTAATACTTATCAGAAGTATGATGCCCAAAGCAAATTGCAAAAAGCATTGCTTAAAGAATAATACGCACAATCACACTTTGCACAGATATAGATCTGGGTATTGGCAGAGAAAGGACTTTGCTATTATAATATTTTTAATGATTGTGTAAATAAACATTGAAATATACAGAAAACAACTCATCAATCACACATATCTCAATTAAATAATAATTACCTACAATCTTGTAGCTTCAGCATTTAAGTAGTCTTTTAATATTATTAATAATAATAATTTGTAGGCATGATAGGTTAACAACAGTTATATACTTGGAACTGTGCAAATGACACATATTCGACCATACAGACACATGCTGTCAGCACAAACCAGGGACTGTTCTGGAATTTCAACATTTGGACAGATCACTGCATCCAAGTGATAACAATTATAGTTTTGTTAAAACCATTTGGTTTAAAACTATAATTTCTCAGTATTTAATTAAAAGAGAATTATTTGTATGTTTGGAAAAATCAATTTCACACAACTATTTTTCCGCAAATATATTTTCTATTTCTATTTTTTCTTTTCAAATTTACCAATTTTTTGTTTTTTGTTTTTGGTTACTAGTTGCTATATATGTAGAAAATAACCCATGGAAATTCACCATACTAAAAACAACATCCTTGATAATGGCTATAGAACTAGCTGAAAGCACTCAGCACAATAATAACTTTGGACAATTTTTATATTCTTTAACCCTAAAAAATGAAAAAAATGTTAGAATACTGGAAAAACTCAGTAAAAGATTAATTAAATCTTCTTTGTTGGCCGTTTTCAATGAAAGATTCCTGAAAGAAAAGTTAGTACCCAAATGCACACACACACACACACTTTTATATATATATATATATATAGTTTTATGGTATGCTATATTTATGGGATAAAGTGCTTTATATCAGAGCTAGAGCATATGTAAATATAAAAATGACTACTGAAACCAACACCCAGATGTGACATACTCTTTTATGCTAAATGCAATCATTAGGCCATCATGATTGCATTTAGCATGAAACAGTCTCTGAGTGTTGACTTCAATTGTCATTTTCATATATATATATATATATATATATATGTGTGTGTGTGTGTGTCTAACCACACTGATGATCTGTGATACAGTGGAATTGTCTGTCTGTGGATGACATATATATATATATATATATATATATATATATACGCACATGCACATATATATACATAAATGTAAAAGAGTGGAAACAGTCTGTTACCACTCAGTGTTGGTTTCCATGTCTACTCTTATATTTACATATGCTCTATTCCAGATTTTGAGCACTTTTATCCATAAATATAGTTTACATTAAAACTATATTTTATCATTCATATATATATATATATATATAATAATAGTGGTCAATATATATATAAATTCCCAAGAGGATAGAATCCAGGTAGAACTCAATATCCAGGACAGAGTAAGAATATAATATAAAAGGCTCAAACACTAATATTCCATGGTTATAATTTATTACATTGGAATTGTAAACATGATCCAATTCATTAGGCTTACAAATTTAAAAATCAGGGGGGAAAAATCAGAAAATATACCTCTGAGTATATTTTCTGATTTCTTTTGATGAATTGGATTGTGATTACAATTCCAATGTAATAAATTATAACTATGGAATATTAGTGTTTGAGTCTTTTTATATCATATATATTTACCAAATTACTTTAAAATTAATCACTGTCCATACTCACAGTAATGAGAAATAAATTTTGATAACAACACTATTGATAATAACAAATGTATAACAAAGATTGTAAAATAAACGTTTTTTAGTTATCCCTTTTATTTCTTTCTCCTTCATATTAAAAGTTATGTGAGGCTTCTTTTCAGCACTATAAGTATCCATAAAATTTTAACACTTTGAATGTGAAACACAAGTAACTTGTTCATCTTAAGTATTGAGAAATCAATTTATTATCATCTCAACCAGCTCACATCAGAGTTTTAATTTCTGATTATTATTATCATTGCAGCCAGCTGATATAACAATTTTACATACTGGTTGATCAGATATCCAAGAAGAAAAGATAGCAGATATGATAATTTTAATACACAAAAGATTAAACTAAAAATCTATTAATGATAAATGCAGCAAATTTTGAATTGCCAATAAAAATATTTATTAATTTTTGGATAGTTAAATAAAGGTTTCTTCAATCACCTCTCTCTGGTATAAACAGTTACATATATTTTTATATTTAAATATGTATTTCTGTGTGCGTGGTATCTGTCAATCTCATGAGACTATGGATCTGTGTTCAAAGAGTTAGATCTCAGTTGCTGACGATGGTTCAGCAACTCATATGATGGTACAGGCCCACATGGGAGTGGCCATCTCAATTACAATGAATCCTCTCCCTTGAATTTGCTATGTTATATTCTTTCTATTGCTGTTCTACTGCTTCTCCCTGGCAACAAACCTCCATTTCTCCTCTCTCACATTTTCCACTGACCTGAGGTGGAACAACTACATTGAATTAATTGCTGCATCTACTACAAGGAAATTTGGTTCTCTATGTCACCCCAGGTTTTTCTTTGAGTCCACATTTCACATCTAAAAATCTAACATTCATCCATGCATTGAATACTATTACCATATATGGTCTGGTGCCCATACTGTTCATTTTGAGGTTTTCAACAAAATCCACAGGCAGATATTCAATGTGATCAGTTCTGAAATAGCATCTTGGCTCCAGACATTTTTTTTACAGATGTGATGTGGCTTCCCTCTGTTTTTCCCATAAATATTTTCATGGCATCTACTCTGATGTGCTATATTCACTTGTGCCCTAACTGCATGAATTTAAGTGTGCTACTAGCTTGGTGTCTCAGTCCCACCCTTTTACTGTCAAAATAGTTAAATTTAACTGTCTCCTTTACTACAACAGCTTCTCTTGCACTTCCCGACAGTGGAATTCCCTTCCTCTTACATGCTTCCCTGATAACTATAATCTTCAAAAATTTAAATGTAAAGTCAATCAGTATATTCTGATGACTTGATCCGCATTCTATTTTTTTAAATCTTATTTTCACTCTCTTCTCTGTAACCACCCCCCCCTTGTGTATCTGCCTTGCTTGGGGTGAAATGCTTAAAAAAACAACAAAAATACTCCAGCCCTCAGTGTAATCATATCTCCATTTTGAGTAATCATTGGCAATGTCATCCCACATCTCGACATCCATGTCCATCAAACTCATATCCTTTTTGCAAATGTCATTGAAGCAAAGATGAGATAACCTTGTATTCTTTTGCTGGTGGCCAGTTGGTATTATATATAATTGTAAATATATACACGGTGCGATGAGTAAATTTTTACCACTTTATTTTTTAGATTTTGCACATTGTTTTTGATTTTGATGATAGCACAGTATAGTAGGCTCAGTTGGGCACCATCTGTGAGAAAAAGAATCATCATAGCACAATTCACTGTGCCAGAAATTTGGAAACAGCATCCAATATGATAATTTCAGAGTGTTTTTGGTTGTTAATCTGCAGACAGTGCAGAGGATTTAGAAAGAGTTGGATAAGTCTAATAGTGAGTCTGAAGGTATGGCAACCCGGAAAACTCACTCTGATCATTCTGAAAAGAAAAGAATGTGCAAATTTGTTGGTTGGGCTTCAAACTCAACACAGAGGCCTACATCAAGTGCTTAGAGTAGGTAGTGCCGTTCTCGATCAAGAAGGTGGTTGCTGGAAGACCCTATGCCTGGCAACAGGAGTCTGCACCAAACGACACAAGCAGAACTCAGTCATTGCTGTCAGACACTTTCTGAGACCAGGTCACCCCTTAACTCTGACCACCTAACTCCCCAGACTGCAATCCACTTGATTATTATGTGTGGGGTGCACTCAAGCAAGAGGCCAACAAAAATCCTTGTAACACCAAAGATGAACTGAAGGCAAGGATTATGGCAGCATTCACCAACTTAAATAAGGAGACCATCCAGAATAATTGCAGAAGATTCTGAAGTCATCTGGAGGCCGTGGTTGAAGCCAGTGGCAATTTTATTGAATAAATTTTCTCTTTAGTATTTCAAGATATTTTTGTGTAATTTAGGTAAATATATCTATTAAAATGAGATGTTAGTGTTATTTTCATTTTTGTGTAATTTAGATGACAATTTATCTATCACATCCTGAAGAATTAATTATATTAATATATATTATATTATATAATTATATTGTGTTTATTCAACTACTTATGAAACTGAATTTGACATAGCAAATGATTTATTAAAGTCAAGATCCAAATGCAGAAATAAAATAATGATGTGAAATTATCCATATCAGATATATTTGTATATTTTACCAGAAAAGGGAAATAATTAGTTTAACCATATATTATTGTGGGTGGGGAAGCCCTCAAGAAAATGCATTATAACACAATAGATTACATTGAGTCATCCAGTTCAGAAGTTACTATCCGCAGGTACTCATTAATAGAATACCTAGAAAGCTACTCTATTTGATATATGTGGATTGTTTGAATGTTGAGGTAATAAAAAAAATTCTTTACGTTTCAGTTTTTGGGATGAAATGCACTGAAATTTCTGATGCTTGGTTAATTTTCAGGCAAAAGACAAACTGCAGATGTGTGATACAAATAATTTACAACTCAGGCAACATAGATAAGGTTCAGCAAGTGAAGAATAAATTTATGCCCTAAATCTGCTCAGTGCCAGAATTTGAAGCAGAGTCATTATATACAAATATAATGTATGTGCAATCTAATCTGGGAAATAAATTCTATTTGTGATATAATAGGGTACTTTAAATAATGAGCAAGTTTATATCAATATAGTTAATAAAATGCTAGTCATTTACTAATTTAAGTTAGTGTTTTATTATTCTATTGATTTGTCTTTTACAGCTCCTCAACATTTTTAATGTTATTTAAAATCAAAACATATTTTTGGTTTGTAAGTACTTTTTGGAGATGATAATGATTTTCTGATACAGGTCTTACTAATTAACCCATAGGTTGGAAGAGGAGTGAATTCATACCTTTCCCAAGGATATTTGCACATAAGTGAATATAACAAATCCAACTGGAATTTGAACTTGGCTTCTTGATTTCTCATTCCAAGCTTTCATCCATTGCACCAGCCACACATCCAAGCTTACAACCCCTGGTATTCCTGGGCTTTTTATTAGAATTATAGATTAATAAATCTATAATTCTAATAAAAAGCTTCTAACTCCAGTAGATTAATTAAGTTCATTTAAATATTTTCTTTTCTGTTTCTTTCTAGGATTCTGAGAGTAAGTATTTTCACTATTGCATCTTTTGTGGATAGTGCTAGATCCAGTTGTCTTGTTCTTAAAGTTCAGTGAACAATGAAAATAAATGGATTTGAAAAAAAAAAAGCTGAAAAACAACAGTGAGATAAAAAGCAAAAAAAAAAAAAACTACAGGGGGAAGTTAGTCAAAACTAATTTTTAAAAGTATTTTATAATATTGTTTATTTTTGCTGCAAGCGTTTGAGCCCGTATTTTTTTTTAAAAGTTTCAAAGCAAATATTTAAACATCTGTCTTGCTGAATATAAATTAAAAACAATCTTTTCTTTATTGAACTTCTGCATATACGGCAATGTTTTTTGATTTTTTTTTTTTCTGGGAATGCTTTGTCATCTCTTTTACAGTAATTAAAAAAAGAAAAAAAATTGTCACTCTTGTTTTCTGGCACATTGCACTGATTCATTAGTAGTGAGTTTTAGTGTCACACTTTGAAAGCTATCAGTATCAAGAAATACACTGAAGATGAAATCTGAAAAATCAAAAAGGGAGAATGAACTTTTGAGATATAAATTTATTCATAAAGAAAATATATTTTGAAATCATCGGATTTAATTTTTATTGTTTTGCATATATTTTATTGAATATTGATTTGCTGATTTCAGCATTATTTTCATGTCAAAACAGTAAACATACAAAATATTCTAATTTAAATGAAATTTAAATGGATTTTTCTCTATCAAAACTTCTTAGCCTGAGACCTACGTCTACCTAATTTGATTTAGAGAAAATTTATCAAATCAGACCATGTTTTGTCCTACAATAATAAAAAATATAACAAATATTCCGATGCTTTCATATATATATATATATATGGAGAGAGAGAAAAGCATGGAAATATTTATATAACATTACAACTATTTAAATAATTATTATAGACATCTAGATTAGATTCTAAATATTGAAATAACTTTATTGTATGCTTATATGAATATTTGAATAACCTAATTTTATTTATATATATTATAATAGCTGGTCACTCGTATTCGAGGATAGCCATCTACTAGGGTGGTTAGCCAGTCTCTATTGCTGACACTCACTCAGGCACTCACTGTGGTTTGTACTGCAACTGTGCTGAGCTGACATTAGTTACAGTTTCTGGGAGAGAGGGTGTTATCTAGTGTGATCAACAATTTAAACAAGGCCAGCATGCTTAAGCCCTCAGCCATGATGACTTGTGGCTTTGTGCTAGCACAGATATCGACGGCCCACAAAAGTTCTGTCTACCCTATTTCACTCACAAGGCTTGGGTCAACCTATGGTATCCAGCCCAATAACATCAGGAAGTTGCCTTCCTGACAAATGAACCATGGTGAGATTTGAACCCAGGTCTCATGGTCAGAAAGCAAACATTCTAACCACATGGCTACATGCCCATATTTATACACACACGCACACACACATGCACTCTCTCTCTCTCTCTCTCATGTATATTCTTGTATTATCATATATTTATGCATATAAACTCTTATTTCAAGCCTTAACATTCTTTAAACAGACAATTGTAACAAATGACATATTTCCCAATACTGGACTTTGTCTTGTTTTACTTTGAAAATGATAGGATAGTCAAAATTACTCAGACATTTACATTTAATTTCAGCAAATTCCATTACAAGTTTTCACCTGTAATAAAGCAATAAAGTCACTAGTTCACCACCAGGAGAAACTCACCAAAACTCCACGTAACTGTTCACTGTCCGTTATGCTTAAAAGAACCTGTTTAAATGAAGGTTTGCTGTTTACATATACCACGTTTTAAATGATATTTATCAATCTAATATATAATGAGAGAGAGGAGGAGAGGAATACGGATACAAGAGAATAAGGTCGTTCGGATGCTCACTTTTCAACCTTGAGAACCAGTTTCAAATCTCACCATTATTGATTGGTCAGGAAAGTAAGGTCTTGATGTGATCAGTCTGGGAAAATGATCACAGCAGAGAGAAATATTGAAAAGTGCCTGAAAACTAAGACATAGGTTAACCCAAGCCTTGCGAGTGAAATTGAATAGACAGAATTCTTCATTTATGATTGTGCTAGCATGAAGTCAAAACTAATCATGGCCAAGGGCAGACATTTTATATATATATGTATATATATTCGCAGCTTAAATACATATATATATATTCAAACATATTTATATAGGGAGAGAGAGAGGTTGAAAGAGAAAACTTATCTTTGTTCATGTGTTTCATCCTCTGATGGCCTTTTTTTACACACACACAACACACATATTTATATGAAATTGGACTTTGAAATCAACACTCAAATGTGACACTTTGTTTCATGCTAAATACAATTATCAGGCCATGTGCATTGTGATAACTGACCTGTATATTTAAATAGTCAAGCAAAAACAACAGACATGGCCTGGTGATTTCATTTACCGTGAAACAGATTGTCATCTCTGGGCATTGAATTCAATATCCACTTTTAAGTTTACATACACTCTGTCCCTGATATTGGGCACTTTAACCCGTAAATATAGAATACCTTGAAAATATACTTTGATTGATGAGGATTTTGAGCCTACCAAGCTTCTTGAAATCTTATTTAATTCTGATGACATATAATCACCTCACAGACTCTTCTTGAGACATCATTTGTTTGTCTTTATCACTATGAAAGCTTTTACACATGTCACAGTCAGATCTTCAATGACCATTCCAAGTGCCTCCAGATTTCATATATTGTCAGTTAGAATGCAAATCATGTCCTGATTTGTCAGAAAAAACCTGCAAGTAATTAAAATATAAGTCAGTTTCAAAAGGATTTTTTTTTATTCTGCTTGTTTTATAGTTCTGGAATGCATTCAAAACATTTGTATGTTACTTTCTATTGTATTTGTCAATAAATTAATCTATCAGCAAGTCCATTTATTTCTTCTTCTGCAGTATATATCCTAAATAGTACTATATTTAAGTTATCAGTAATAGTAGAAATCATTGTTTTAAAAATTCCTTGTATCCAATACTGTTACACATTACCATATATATATATATATATATATATATATATATATATATATATATATATATATATATATATATATATTCATCCACAGACAGACTGTTTTGCATCCAATACTTTTACACATTACCATATGTATGTATGTGTATATATATATATATATATATATATATATATATATATATATAGATAACTAGACTCGTTTTGAAAAGCCTTCGAATTTTTGATTTGCCAATAATCAAATCAATCTCGAGGGGGGAAAAAAAGGTTTTAAAAAAAGAAAGAGCTACAAACATGAACTACTGCTGAAAAAAATCGCACAGATGCAGGTCTGAAGCCCAAAGAAAAAACCCTGATATGCGTAAACAACTAACTAACAAAAGAGCTCAATACAACCATAGAGCAGACCTAGATAAACCTAGTGAGCCAGACAAACCTACCCAGGTTTCACCTAAACGGTTCGTCAGGGAAAGTATAGCTAATGAGGCAAAGAGAAACGCATATTTATAGGCAATAACTAAAATTATACCACGTGACTAAAGAACCACAAACACCTAAGTGGGTGGGGTGGTAAATATTTATTCAACAAAAACGGGGAGGGAGGGGAAAAAAAAACAAACCACAAACATTAAGGTGGAATGACAAATAAGCGGGAAAACGTCTAATTTAGTAGCCAAGATTTTTTATGTCTACATATGTTAAGGATTTCAGTTTTGGAGTTTCATAGCTGGTTAGGTTGATTATACAAAGCTATGGCTAATTTCTCCTCTGCACATAATTTACAAAATTTATGGCCTGCTTTATATTTGGGGCATTTTTTTAATATTTCCGATTTAAGGATGGAGTCTATATTATCTTCTTGTTTGGTCTTCCATACATAGGTAGATAGCGTAGTACTATGCTTAATTTTTTCATTTTTAAAACTACTTGTGTGGTTATAATATCTTTTTTTAAATTTATCACCTATGTATGTTTTAGGGTTAGTATCCTCGCTATTTTTGTAAGTTTTCACTTGATAGACCACGCATTCTTGCTGACATTTTCCCTGTAATGGACAGATGTTTTTGTTTCTACATTTAGAAGTAGGAGGATTACTGCGTGGATTATATATATATATATATATATATATATATATATATATATATATATGGTAATGTGTAAATATATATATATATATATATATATATATATATATATATAGTCATCTACAGACAGACTGTTTTGCTGTAACACAGCTCATCAATGTGGCTAGACATCCAATTGCTCAAGCCGGGATTGAAACCCAACTGATTTGGCATCAGTCAGAGATTGTACTCCCAGGCTATCATTGCACGACAGAGAGTAAGGGAAATTTTAATGTCTTTACTATACAAAAGACATCAGTGTCTAGAAGAGCTTGATTCGAGTTGAAGAGCATTGCATTAGCAGCAGCAGCAACCACTGTTTATAAAATCACCCTTCCTCTCTGAGAGCTCAATTGAATTATTTTTAGAGCATAAATACTCATCCACAGACAGTTTTGCTGTATCACAGCTCATCATATATATATATATATGTATAAATGATGAAAAATAATCTATCATCTCTGTTCCTTTAATTTAGAATAAAGAAATTCTTTTTGTTTATTCTTTATTCTCATAGACCTAATGAAAATTATTATACACATTAAGAGACACATGTAAAAATCATTATGTAAACAAATAGTCATAATTTTGCATGTGACCTTTCACCTGACTTTCAGTGTTTTCTGAAAAATAACATTCAATTCACAATTTGGAATTTGGTGTGCTTAGAATAAAAAGATTGAGCCTGTTAATAAATTATGAAATGAATTTTCAAAAAATAATTAGTTTTCAGACATTTTTGTTAGCTATTGGTTTTCTTCATATTAATCCATACTTTCACAGATCAATAGTCTTGTTCATAACACTTCTTTTATATATATACACACACACACAATAGTCAGTACATTTGTTTTTGTGTGTGTGTATGAAATAAGAAAATTATTATAAATTATTAGAGCACTATGTAAAACAGCAATCTAATCACACACACAGATATATATATATATATATATATATATATATATATATTATGGCTTTTTTATGCTTATACATTCTTTTTATAGATACAAATATTTAAGTAAATGCTCTGTTTGTAATAAATAGTATGAACAACATTTACCAGCCTGAAAATTTCTCGGACATTCAGGCTGGTAAATGTCATTAATACTGTTTATTATAAACAGAACATTTACTTAAATATTTGTATCTATAAAAAGGATGTATAAGCATAAAAAATGTCTTAAAATAATTGTTGGACTTTGTCCATTTCATAATATATATATATATATATATATATATATATATATATATATATATATATGCGCATTTTCATTCTCATAGTAATTAGAAATTAAATATATACACTTCGAAGGGTATATGTATTACATATCTATTTTAATAATTTAAGGAATGTGTATGTGTACACTTGTATAGATTCCTACCACATATATCTACATGTATACTTGTATATATATAAGGAATGTTCTAAATAATTTTCCATATATACTACATAAGATAAAGGGATCACAATAATTATCTCGCATAGAGCAAATACACTATTATTCTACAGCGTTACCAATATCATTTTTTATCTATGCTAAACAAGAGTCTATATTTTTATAGATTAAAAGCTGTGAATAGCTTGTCATATACATTACTGTTGAAATACATTACCCACCTCCTGTATTGTTTTGTTTTAGTTAATCTACCATAATGTTATGCTCCGTAAATATCAGTGATTGTAAGTTTTCCTACATGGAGAAATTCAGTGATATATTAGGTTGGTGCAAAAATAATGACGTAATAACGTCAAAAAACGACATTATTACATCATTATTTTTGCACCAACCTAATACTTCTAGTTTGTACTTACTTTCATGTCAGATATCATTTTACCACATCTCAGTTTGGTTATGCTCTGTATCAAAACAAAACACAATTTAATGGTTCAGATGTTTAACCTCTGTTGTTATAACACCCTACCACCAATATCTCCCTCTAGCATTGTGGGTCAATATAATAAAATAGGGGACATACTTTCAAAGAAACTTTTATTACACACACACAATTTGGCAGAATAATAAAAATATATCAAACAATTTGTGAATTTTTTTTTAACTTTGACACATATTGCCAATTATCCAACAACAGCAGAAATAAAATTCAGAATATAATATAAATGTGAAGTCATTTTTTGGGGGTGATGCCAGATAATTGGGGAAACTCATTGTCAGATATATATATGCATGGGGAACAAATATATAAATATACACATACTGGCAAAAACAAACACACTAGATGGACCACACGCATGCACACAGAAGCCCTACACACCAAAGTGTGTGTGTGTATGTGTATATGTTTACAATCAGGTGGCCTGACTATTGCGTCTAGCATGAAACAGCCTGTCACCTCTAAGTGTTGACTTCAATGTTCACTTTCATATTTACACACGCTCTATCTCTGATATTGAGCACTTTATCCCACCTTAAGCGTATATTTCTTTATATATATATATATATATATATATCCTTGTAATAATACAATATATATGTTTGGAGAAAGAATATATATATATATATATACACACAATACCCAAGAATACAGAAAGGAAGACACCCAGGGACATAAAAAGATAAGAACAAAGACATTCTTTCTTTCTCCTTTCTCTGACCAAATTTAATTGTTGTTTTATTACCCCTCAAGCAAAGCAACATTCTTTCCCTGTCCAAGATGAATTCTGATGACTACTACTACTACACACAATAGACAATGGCTAAAAGATTTAACATAGGAAGGAAAATTCATTCATTGATAAACTACAAAGAATCAGCAATATTATTGGTCCTGACCTGGTGGCTCAGCTTCTGTCACTCCTGCCATCGTAAGGTTACCTCCCTGTATCTTTTCTATAAATACTTTGATGGCAATTGTTTAGATGAGCTCTTCACTTTGGTACAGAGGGAACTGACGGGAGCGGTTGTGGGAAATGCCTGGTGGGATAAATTAAAATCCAAAATTAGAACGTTTGCTGCTGAATATAGTCGTCGGCTCAATCTAGATAGATTAGCGGCGCAAACGGCTTTAGAGCAGAAAGTTGATCGGGCGGTCAAATCCCGTGTTAGTGGGGACGTAGCTTTAGCTAAGGCAGAGTTGGCCTCCTTGCTTATCAAGAAGGATCAAGCTCTGGTAGTTAGGGCTAGGTTAAAAAGAATGTCCTCTGAGGCGACGAATATGGCCGCTGAACTGCGTGCAGAGGAAGCTCGGAATGCATCTCGGCGACATATTGCAAGCGTCACATTGCCGGATAATCAGACCGTGACAACAAATGAGGGCATATGTGAGGCTTTTCGTGACTACTTTCAGGAGCTTTTCACCAGGGAGCCCGGTCTGAGCCCTGCTCAGTTCGACGCCTATTTAGCTGACTTTCCCTGCCTTAAGGTAGCTGAAGCAGCTAGGTGCGAGGGTCCAATTACAGAGTCGGAAGTCTGGGAAGCATTGAAACAGGTTGGCCTGGACAAATCTCTGGGACTTGATGGTCTTCCGTACGAAGTGTACTTGAGGCAGTCGCCCGTTTTTGTTCCGCTGCTGGCACTGTTTTTCGGCAACTGGATGAAGCAGGGGTCTATACCCCAACGCTTCACCAGGGGCGTGATCAAGTTGTTACGCAAGGATAAAAATGGTGGGGATGGGTTAGGTAACTTTCGCCCTTTAACCATGTTAAACACAGAGTTAAAGATTTTGGCTAAGATCTTGGCTAACCGTTTGCAGCTTGTCCCGTCTAGTCTGATTGGCTCGGAACAGACTTGTGCTGTGAAGGGCAGGACTATTCAGGACAACCTTCATATGGTGCGCCTGATCATCGAGCAAGTCGACAGTGAAGCCGCGCTGATCAATTTAGATCAGTCCAAGGCCTTCGATAGGGTTGACCATCGTTTTCTGGAGGCTGTTCTTTCGGCGTCCGGTTTCAGGCCGTACTTTCGCACCTGGATCCGACTTCTGTATGCGACTCCCGGTGCGCTGGTGGAGGTGAATGGGGTACGATCGGAGCCTTTCGTATTGTCTCGCTCCATTCGTCAAGGTTGTCTGCTATCGCCTTTGCTTTACGTTCTTGCGTTGGAACCTTTCCTTCGCAAGTTAAAGGCGAATCCGGTCCTATGTGGAATTGCCCTGCCCGGTGCTACCACATCGGCCAGGTATTCTGCCTATGCTGACGACGTTTCGGCTCTTGTGTCGAGCAGAGCTGAGATTGACGAAGTCAGTTGTTATGAGATGGTGACAGGGGCCAAGATCAACCGCGATAAGTCTGTTGGCTTGCGGTTGGGTGCGTGGAAGGGAGTTTCTCTTCCCGGACCTTTCCGCTGGACGGATGGGCCGGTCAAGATTCTCGGCGTCTTGTTCGGTCCTGATCTCCAGTTGGAAATGAATTGGTCGGAGGTGCGAGGGAAGGCCGAGATCGCAATTAGTTTGTGGTCTCGGAGGAATCTTTCCTTAAAGGGGAGGGCGGAAGTTTGTGTTCCACACATCTACCCGATTCTCCTTTACCGACTCTCTGTGCTTCCACTTCCGTGTGACACTTTACTGGCATTAGTGAAGCTCTTGTTCTCCTTCTTGTGGGGAGGCAAGGCTGCCAGAGTCAGTCGGGAGATCTGTTGCCATCTGAAGGCGGTCTGGGCATGCCGAGCATTGAGATTCATCAACATATGCTTCGCATTAGCTTTCTGGACCGAATGTGTCGCGATTCGGATGAGGACGGCGCCTTCTGGAAGGAAGACGCCCGAAAGAACTTCCCATCCCTGAGAAGTGTGCATTCGTGCGAGGAGGAGGCCCGCCGTTTACCCCGAGGCGAATGCTCCTTCTATCGTGAATGTCGTATTGCTCTGAAGCGCCTCTTACGGGTGTCGGATGGCCTCTCCAACGTCCAGGCGTTGTCTCGTAGGGCATTATATCAAGTTTTAGTCAGGGGGGCCATGCATGATGATCTGATTGACGAGCTCGGTCTGACAAAGCAGAAGGCTCGCTCGATATGGCCTTGGGCGCCCGGGTTGAAATGCCTCAATAACGATGAGGCATCACTCACCTGGCTGGTGATTCGTAGGGCCCTCTGGGTTGCCAAGAGACTCTGCTCAGCTGGCTTGGAGAATTCTCCAAACTGCCGACGTTGTAGTGGGGAGGTCGAGACCTTGGGTCACGCCTTCTTTCATTGCAGCCAGGAAGTGCCGTTGGTCAAGTTTGTTGAAGGCCTCATGGTCCGCATGCTGCAGGGAAAGTCCTTTGTCCTTCAGTCCGTTTCCATTTGTAGCAATGTAGCACCGCCGCTGACAAAGGCTGAACAGTATGTGTTCCACTGCTTGCTAGGCGTTATGAGAGTCGTGATTTGGACGACACGTCAGAAGGGATTCTATGGAGGCGAGAAGTTCACCTCTTCCCAACTGATCTTGTACTTTAAGCATCAGCTTAAAGTCAAGATTAGGACGGAAAGGCGGTGGCTCACTTCATCAGAATTCAGCAAAAGGTGGGTGAATCTTGCGCGCTTTTGTCGTGTGAAAGGGGCTGACCTTGAGTGGCACATTGATGCCGGTTAGGCATCAGGATATTGCTCTTCCTGTGTTGAACATGTGCAACCCATCCTGAAATTAGGCTAGCTTAGGTTTCCGTTTTTTGATGATTTAGTTTTCCTTTTTTTCAAGTTAACTTAGCTAGGGTATGTATGCTCATTGGCCCCTTTTATTTCTGTCCCTACTTTTAAGTTTTTAATTCCCCATCCCCTCCCTTGTTAGGTGGTCAGTGATGTCAGTTCGCTGGTGGATGCGGGGCGCCTTTCGTTTCGCGTGAGTGGTTTCGTATTTGTTGTCGTGTCTGAATGAGTGCATGTCAGTGTGAGTGCTTGGGATGAATGAATGTTTTATACTATTATAGTCCCACATTGATTTTGGCCAGTGAAGTGATGTTTCTGCCATATTTAGTGATTGTGGGGGGTTTTATTACTAATCTTATTTTTTTTAGTTTCTTGTAAATAGCCTTTTGTATTCATATTGTAAATATTTATTGGGGTTAATTTTTAGATTTGTTATCCCCCCCCCACAGACAACGAATTGTAAATATGGGGACTAGTTAGTATTTTCATAGAGACAAAGAGGCATTATGGTGGTTGTAGTAAGAAAGGTACGTATGAATGTGTTGTTTTGGTGTCAGGAATTTTGTTTTGTACGATTGGGTCAGTATTTGCGGCTAGCTAAGTTATAGTTAAGACAGAAGAAGACCGTCCTTTCCCCAATCCCCTTTTTTGGCCTTGTGCCACATTTCTGTAGTTAAACAGAATAAATATCGCTCTTCACTATGGTACTTATACTTTTTGAATTTAAGTGCAGTACTAGACGGGCATCAAAATGTCATCATTTTATGGTTGAGATGACTAGATGTTGCTGTAAATTCTATGCTAACAGTTTCTTTTCTCTCACTTCTTGCTTGTGGAAATTCTTTCCAGTTCCATGCTTCCCAGCCAACTTTAATCTGCAAAAATTTAAATACAATGCCAATCGCTATCTACTCTCCATCTGATTATTCTTCCTTCTTCTCATTCATTATTGATGTTTCTGTTCCTAATTTTTCCACATTCTGTTATCCCTTCTAGCTTTACTGCCTTAAAAGAAATTATTTATAAACAAATGTTGAAATGTTGTTAGTTGTTTTAAAATTTAAGAACCACTTGTAGATATTCATTAGGTTAAATGAAAAGTCTAGGTAAATAAATATATATATATATATTCGGATTACTAACACAAAAACAGAGAATGTCTCATATCGAGAATATTTAACATTGAAAAACATAAGAAAAAAATTAATTATTTTTAATAATATTTGGAAATCTCTGCTTTTACCTGAAGACGGTCACGAGACCAGAAACACGTGTAGTAAAATTATGGAAAACAAAGCATAATATTTTTTTCTAAATAAATCCACATTACAACCAAAAATGTTTACGGCACCTCTCTTCTCTTCTTTTTAATATACATACTTTTCTCTCGTTGGAACCACTACAACCTCTTTCTTTTATATATATATATATATATATATATATATATATGTATACTAGGTTAAAAGCTTCCCTATTGGGCAGCATTTAACCTGGGTCCTGTGGAAGACTGTTTATTTGGTTTTTCATCACATAGATCGGGAGTAGTAGATGCGATAGGTAACAATAAAGTACAGAAGAACTCACAATTGTTCACTGTATTTAAGTATTGCATTTATATTTAAGCTTACCTTTTCAAAGTTCAATTATAATTCTTCTGCCATCACATAATTTAAAGACAATTTGATGTATGTAGGTCCTTACTTTGCATACAAACAATTACTATTAATATTATTGCATGTGTGACTTTCGCTGTTAATTTTGATTATTCTCAAATTTATTTCCTTGTTATAAAAATTGTTATCACAAAAATTTGTCACTAAAAACATGTAAAAACAATCATAGTACTAGAAACTTGGGAATCCAAAATTTCAGTATTGCGTGTCCAGATTTGGCCCAGTACGTTTTTAATTTGCTGATGGAGTCAGTTTGATGCCAGAATGGTATGATATGTTGGGTTATTGCCTCTAGGAGTAAAGTAGAAAAAGTTTGACAAACTGACATTGGCATTTAGTATATAGGAGGAGATGAGCTAATGAGAGTTGTGTCCCTTTAATCAAAAACGTGTGACACAGTAACATTGTCATTTATTAGACAACAGGAGAATATGAATTTAATAATTTTCTTTTGGCTTTTTTATCATTTTATGGTCATGTTGGATTCGAAAAGAAGTAATTCTTTTGGGAATGGAGATATTTGAAAGATTCAATAGTGGCACACTCGATTTATATATATATATATATATATATAGTGTTCTGACGATTGTGTCTCGCATGAAACAGTCTGTCACTTCTAAGTGTTGACTTCAATGTTCACTTCCATATTTATATACATATATATATTCTAATATAAACATATTATTTCCATAGAAATATAAAGAGCATTTTTCTTTGTTTGAGTTTTAATCTTTCTTCCTAACTTTATTTATTTTAGATTTTCTGTTATTTATATTAATATATCAAGAATCTCTTTAAAAGTTTCAGGGTTGAAGGAATTTGAATTCCTATAAATATACCTTAAGCCATATTCTTATTTCCCTCTCATATGAATTTTTAATTAATTATTGAGACTGAAATACATCCAATCACTTTACTCTGAATTTTTCATTTTCTCTACTTAATTTCAAACAGTCAAGACCATTCCATAAGTCACGCCTGAATTTTAATTCTGTCTTCTTTTTTTTTTATTTATTCTCTGAAAGTGATTTATGGTGATACATTTCTGTCATTTTGTTTTCAGTTTCACATTTATTTTTCATTATTTGTTTCTTTTTCCAGTTTAAATTCTTACTTCACTTCTGACCCTTCATACCAGGAACTGATGTACTCCATGGAAACACAGAAAACGTAATGTATCATTTCATTTCTGCCTTAACTTTCTCTGTTCTATTTATGGAATTTTGCTTTCATTGGTATTGTGATAATCTATTTCTGTTTCTGCAACAAGTTCCAAAATATGCACAGATCTGAAAATTAAAACGTAAAGACTAAAAAGTAATCCATTTTCTTCTGAATGTCTCTTCGGAGAAAAATTTAAAAAAAATTCTATGTGTTAAAACCAAAGAAATCAGGAAAAATATTTCTCTTTGGATTTTATCAAATATTTATTTGGGAAAGATATTAAAATTATCTGGAATATTTACTGGGAGCAAACTGCCTGCATATAGATAGAAAATGAATTCAACAAGTACACAAAATTAGAAATGTGAGTCTTCTTCTCATTGGAGTTATTTCAACTTGACAATGTGATAATCCTCAGAGATCTAAAAGTTGTACGAGGATTTATTATTGGGAAGAACAATCTTAATAATATAGAATATCCAGATGATATCATATTCATCATGGTACGCACATAAAGAAAACTGCAAGAATTATACAAGGTTGTAAAGCAAAACAAGAAGAAAAAAATAATTTGTAAGAAGACAGAATATATTGTCATTAGTAAGAGAGACAACTAAAAATGCAAGGAGATAAATTTATCTACGAAGGAAGTTTTTTAACAATGGAAAATGCTACACCAAAATCTGAGGTTACATTTGAAATTGTGAAAGGTGCCTTCCAAAAGCTAAGCAAAGTATTAAGAAATAGCAAAAAGTGTTGAACTGCTATGTAATATCAATCCTCCTATATAGCAGTGAATAATTTTCTCTCCAATAAATTAGAGACTTGAATATTCATGTCATTCTATGTAAATATACTGAGAATACCATGGACAGAACATGTAAGCAGTAAGGAAGTTGTACTTAGAATGAAAGAGAGACAGTTGACATTTCTGGGATACATTATGAAGAAAGAGAGGTTGGAAAATTTGACTCTCACAGGACAATACTGGAGGCGAGAAAGACACATTGAGCAACTTATGAGCTTATGTGAATGGGTGACAGAATACGACCTGGGAAGGATATGAGACAAACCCTTGCTAAGAGTTACAAAGGATAAGGAATTTGTGGAGAACCATGATCACCTACATCCTGAAGCAACATATCATGTAAGAGAAGAATGTAAATTTAAATGCCAAAGGTGTAACTTCTCTCTACACCTGAATAATGAGAGATACACAATAAAGCATGGATTCCATTAAAGAGCAAATAGATCTGCATCAAGAATTTGTTTGATTTCATAAAGGGTTTTAATACCACAAACAGGCTTTGTCAAAGCTTTATTATAAAATTTTTATTGTGCTAATAGCTTTGACACCTGTTTCTTGATGATGTGAAGGCATGGGTGCATGTCTGCAGCAAAATGTCAGGCCTAATTCTTGTCAACAAAGCCATAAGATGGACATATATTTGCACTAACACTTTGTATACTTTATTTCATTATCTTGAGATTATCAATAAAATCCAAAGAAATATCTGCAATGTTATAGGTCCTGACTTGGCATCACAACTTCAGTCACACCCCTCACTTTCCTGTTTTTCCATAAATATTTTCATGGCAGTTGTTCTAATGAGCTTTTCCTCCTTTATATATCAACTGCATGAATTTAAGAGTACTACTAGATTGGCTACTAGGTTCCATCATATTACTGTTGAATTAGCTAGATGTAACTATAAGTTCTATTTTAATAATTTATTTTCTTGTCTGTGGATCTTTCTTTTTGTTTCTTGCTTCCCTGTCATGTACAATCTTCAAAAATTTAAATGCAATGCCAGTTGTCATCTTCTGTAGTCGTGAATTCTTTTAAGGTTTTCACATTTTCTTTCACTCTTAGTAATCCTTTGTTTCTTAGTAACATTATCACCTTACTTGGAGTGAAATGATTAAAAATCAAACCAAATTTTCCTCAGGGGATCCTCACATGAAATTTAAATCGGGTATCATACAGTTAGACAGTCATCTAATTTGAGATTTTTTGTTGCTAAAATGCAAGTCTTGTTATTGATTAAAGAGCTTTTATATGTAGATGATTTTGATCTTGCAATGCTCACTCGGTGATAAACAGCCCTTGCTGACTTCCTTTTCAAAAGCTTTTGGCTTATAATCAATTTGAAATACATAGGTGTTATTTGTCTGCCAAGAAAGCCATAGTGTTATCCACCTTCAAGCTTGACAAAAAATCTCACTTTAAGCATTGGTCAAAAAATTTCTCTGAATTTGTAAGTCAACTGACACATTTGGTAAGCTGGAAGAATAGCTGTAGTCTCATCATGTTATCACTGTTAAGACCAAAATCAAGGCTTACAAAGTTTGTGCTTTGAGAACCTTGACAGCATGAGCTTTTTCCCAGGCAGTGTCTTAGGTATAATTCTTGGTATATATTGGAAGATTCTTGTTACTGATGTCAATGTATTAGAAAAAAACAACTTTCAGAGTATTGAATCTATGCCTATTGAAGCTTGTCTGAGGTAGAAGGGTGATTAAGAGAGAATAGAAGATGGTTGAAGCCCTATACAGCTGCTGAATGACAAGCTTAACTATAAATCAAAATTTAGGAGAAAGTTAAAATGACCGTGCATTTTGCTTTTAATGATGCCAGACAGGAATTTGAAATTGTGTGAAGACAACATGGAGGGGATTTTATGAAAAGAGATTTCAGGCTGATCTGCCTGACATTATGGGTCATCTTTATAAACTATGAGGGAATGAGTGCAGTAGAGCTTGCCTTAGTAAATCAAGGCTTAAATATCCTCATGGAGTTGGTAGGAACAATGTCATGAGGGGTAAAACTATATGTTGTGAATGCACCCAGTAGTGTAAAAGTGCTTATGGTATGAATAATACACACAAATCAATGGTAACTTTGTCCCTGCTGCTGGGGGTAAGTGATTTGTGCTGTGGACTCGTGAAACTATGGAATGATACATTACCAGACAATCACTATACATGGAAGTGAGGAAGTAGACTATCATATACATATGTAAAGTGGGCTCTGAGGTCAACACTGACTGGTGGCAAGCTGTTTTATGCTTGAACGCAATCTTCAGGCCTGAAGCTGTGTTGATATCAATGTCCACTTTTATATTTACATATACTCTATCTGATATATTGTGCACTTTTACATATAAATGTAGCATACTTTAACACTAATATATATATATATATATATATATATATATATATATATATTGAATAGATTTTTGTTTTTATTATCTCACCCCAAGTAAGCCAGTAAAGACACTAAGACACGAAGTGTTACTGAGGATGGAAGAACAAGAAAAAAAGAGTTCCACAAACAAGTTGTGACTAAAGAAACTTTTAGGATAGAACCTCTTGACAATCCAACTCTAAATTGATGATACCTTGTTGCCAATGTAGTTCTGCACCTAAATTCATAAAGTCTAAGTGTCATAGTGAAGAGTTCATCTGAACAATGGCCATGAAAGTATTTGTAGAAAAGACACGGGGAAGATACATTACAGCAGTGGGAAAGTGACTGGTGACAAGATACCAGGTCAGGATTAATAATATTGCTGATTCTTCTTTGGATTTTATCAAGAATCTCTAGAACACCAGACCAGATATGGCAGCAATATACAAAGATAACTGCCCCCCCCAGAAAACACATAATTACCTTCAGAGTATCTGATGAGTATCCACATAAAAAAAAAGAAAAAGTAAAAAATTGCCCCATAAACAACTTAAATAGAGCTCACACTATTGCAATTGGCTGTTGGTCAATTTCCAGTCAAATGCATGACAGAGGAGTAGGGTTTGCCTAATATAAATCAGTGTCTGCAGGCTGTTAATTTAGATGGGGGGGGGGCGCTTCAGAAACTGATCAACTCTGATGGGGTCAATTTGGTAAGGGGAGTATGATGTTTCAAAGACCCGAAACTGCCCAATGACCCAATTCAGAACATCACTGATGATGCCTCCCTAGCGCTAAAGAGCGTATATTCAAAGTAAAAGCATTGATGAATGGTAGACTTATAGATATGCAAGATAGTTTCTGGAGAGAAAAATTGTCTAGCATGGAAAATTGAACCAACTTTCTTAGCAGCAAACATATTAATGGATTCAATATAGTCTTTTCATTTCATATCAGCAAAGAATGTTAGACAGAAGACACAGTGAGTCACCCTCATGAAGGTTAGCATCAGTCATGATCATCATAGGCAGAAAGGGGTCTTTCAGGTAATTAATTAATTTCATTTTGGAAGCATTAAAATTGATAAGCCTTTCCTTGCTTCAGTTAACAAGAAACTGTATGTCATTGTATAAATCACCAGCCAATAACTGTAGATATAACATTCAATAAATCAAGAAAAGTTCCATTGACTTACCTAATTCATCATCTGGCACCATCTGACGAATTTTGATATAGAACTCTTGAGTCAATCAGTCAGATCATTTAATTAAACTTTTGTTGATTTATGTAAATTTTAGATTTTATTTCATACACACACACACACACACACACACATATATATATATATATATATATATATATATATATATATATATACGAATGCTGATCATGGATAACTGAAACTGTGGCATGAAAATTCATAGGAACAAATGATTCAGTATATTTCCCTCTCTTTTAGAAAAGGACTTTTTATATAGCTACTTCAAACATGCTAAAAGTAGGTGATTCTTCAGTATTAACAAAAAGCATTAGGAGATACATTCTCCTTGTTCTTTGATCTCCTTGTCAGTGAATAATTTTGGCTGATTCTTCTTTGGATTTTATCAAGCCACTCAAAGCAAATAGTAGGAGCACCAGGCCATATTTGGCAGCAATATTCTAAGCATAAATGAATAGTAGACTTATAAATATGTATGATAGATTCTAGAGGGAAAAATTGTCTTGGATGGCGTGGTGATTTGATTTGTCGCTCAATGCATTTTTGCATCAATGTAATATTTAATTTTTGTAAGAATAATATCAAAATGACACATTGATCATCTGATAACCAGTCTCCATAGTTTTATTTCATTTGGGTTTTTCTCTTTTGAAATCTGTTAAGCAGAATTAAATTTTTGTGCCTTTCTTACTAAGAAATTCTAATTTGTTTTGCTCACAAAGAATGCACATCGGCAAAAATAGGAAATAGATTAAGGCAACATTTTCCTGAAATTTTGACTAAAAGGTTTTATACTTTAACACTTTCTAATATTGTAGCAGTTTTTAGTTATGAAAAATGATTGCCAATTTTATTTTCATAAGTTCTTTGAGGAATATTTTGCTATCATGAATTTGTTTGATAAATGACAAAACAACGATTGATGCACAGATTTGAACAAATATTTACCTGAAGGTAGCAGCTTTGAAGAATGTTTCATATGTGAAACAAATTTTCATTCTATTTCTGTGATAATTTCATACATAATATTTTACAATATAAAGATGACATTACTATGCAATAGAATCACTTGCTCAGTAAAAACAAAAAAAATGGCTGTTGCTTTCTAATGCATTAAAAAAGGCTTTTTTTTTTTAGCCATAGCCTCGTATCTTTGTTCAGGTTGCAACAATTTGTAGCAATGCATTTGCTTTGAAACTCAAAGAAGAACTTTTTGCAAAATATTCTTTTTATTTGGGTTGAGATATTGAAAACTGTCATGGATCTTGCTTCAGTTTTTTTCTGAGTTTGGATTTCCATAATAACTTATTATGCTCCAAAATTACTATTTTCTCTGTCAGTCTGTAAGACAAGGACAAAAGTTTTAATTGCTGACCACTATTCATTACACTGTTCTCATCTGCCAAGCTTCCAAATTTTCCCTCAGGCTTGTAAATGAAATATAACAGTTGAACAATTTTATTACTAATAAAGAGCTGAGTAAATTTCAAAAGCACTTCTCAGATTTCTTTAGCATTATGTAAAAGATGGCAGTTTTTCATTCTTCTTATCATGTATAAAAATTTTAATTATCTCCCTTGTTGGCTATTTATCTATGTGTCTGTTGCATTTAGTCCAGATGTGTCTGAGTCACATTGTTGTAAAAATGCTCACAGATAGCCAAAAAAAAAAA
>OZ010585.1:15293492-15303492 GCA_963932145.1 Acanthosepion lycidas
AATATCAAAAAATTTTATCTGTTTATGCCAGTTATTTATGCATTGCCTTTGATTTATCTGCACTTTTCAGACAAACTTAATAAAAAGTACTGTGGCATTTAGTATGCCACAAGGTCCCCACAACCAGCACTCCTCAGGTTTTGATGCCATATGCTCCAGAGATGGATATGCAATGTGATTGGTCCTGATCTGGCATCTTGTCTACAGTCACTCTCTCACAGATATGCCATTGCTGCCCTCTGTCTTTTCTACAAATACTTTCACAGTAACTGCTTTGATAAGCTGCTTTCACTAGTTACCAGACTGCATGAATTTAAACATGCTACTAGGTTGGAATCTTGGTCCCACCCTTTCACTGTTGAAACAGTTAAATGTAGCCATCTCTTCTATTCCAACAGCTTCATGTCTTGCACCTCCCATCTGTGGAATTCTTTTCTTCTTACTTGCTTCCCTGAGAGCTATAATCTCCAACTATTCAAATGCAATGTCAATCAACATCTCTAGATGCCTTGATCTATTCCCTGTCCTTCTCTTCATCCTTTCCTCTATCACACCTCTTTACTCTCGCTTCCACCCTCTGTAACCCCTTGCATGCTAGTGGCACTCGAGCTTTGCTTGGGGTGAAATGCTTAAAAAATGTATCTGATTATATATCATTTCTTTTAATTAATGACAAGTTTGACTATAAACATGAGAGATGGAAGAGGCAAGGAGAGAGAGAGAGAGAGCTAGTAGGGCTTAACCACACGCAACATGAATAGATTTTAAAGAATGTAGCATATTTATAAAGCCCAGGTTTCAAATACTGATTTTCTTGGTTCTTAATGAATTTGTTACTACACACCAGTTTATCCTTGTGTCCCTTCCATATGGCCTGCTTTGAGGAACAAACCACTTCTCTCTCTTTCTCTCTCTGTCTAAATTTTCCAAGGCTGCAGGACACAATCTGTACTTTTATTTAACCCATAGCTGACATAGGAGAAGAGGTGAATTCATACCTTTCCTAAGGATATTTGCAAAAAAATGTAATGAACTGGATTGGAATTTGAATATGGCTGACAATTTAACATTCTGAGACAATAACCAATATACCACCAGCACTTCCCTCACATGAGCACACACACACACACACACACATATATATATATATATATATATATATACACACACACACACACACACACATACATTCTCTCTCTTTCTTTAGCTCTTGATGTATATGATAAAGGATACATTGAAAAAATTTTTATATGAATATTCTTGATGTTAATTTGGAAAGGTTAGCATGAAAACTAATAATGATTCTCATTATCTGTCTATATTTCTGAGATGAGGCATTATGTACATTATTTACATTATTTGGACTATTGTCCTCATCTTTGTCGCCATAGGTGGTTGGAATGTTAAACTGAACCCTTTATTTCACTCACTGGGGTAGAGTATTCTAGTTGCACATGCCATATTTTAATGGATGTCAATTATCTCCTGTTAATTCACCTCTCCAAGTTATCCACTGCCTTAACCGGGTATTGAACTCACACTCAAGAACACATGGCACAGTGGATAAATGCGTTAGTTAGATCCAGTGACAGGACACAGTGTGAGTTCAATACCTGGTTAAGGCAGTGGAGAACTTGGAGAGGGGAATTAACAGGAGATAACTGACATCTATTAGATATGGCACGTGGAACTAGAATAGTCTACCCCAGTGAGTTAAATAAAGGGTTCAGTTTGACATTCTAACCACCTGAAGAAGGCCGGAGCATACAACGGCCAAAATGTTGTAATAAATATGGCGACAAAGATGAGGACAATAGTCTGAATAATGTAAATAGTGAATGATTTTCATCTTATAAGGCTTACATATTTAGTTTTAGATTAAAAAAAAAATCTAAAATAAAGTATAAAATTTTTTAAATTCTAGCATTAAATAACCCAGCAAGGATTGACATGTCATAAAATCAATCAACCTCACACACACGCACACAAATTTGGATGGTATAGTATGACCTAAAACAACCTCCGCTACTTGGTTGAGTTGGTGTTCAAATGGATTACAAGAAACAGAAGAAATATACTGACAAAAGGAATTTACTATCTTGGCAAGTGCAAGATCCTTGCTATGACTGCCGGACATTCAAAGCTAGGCACATGGACCAAATGGGGAAAAAAACATCAAAGAACACTAACTTGAATGATGAAACATCAAATAGATTGACTCATTGAGTATAAGTTTTCTAATAAAAGCAGTAGCAGAGATCCTACCAAGTCACTTTCAAATTGTTCAACTCACTAAAAACGAAATGTATGTGGGAATACTGCAAGCATCAAACACATCTTTACTGATTGCAAGTAGTCTTGGAAAAGCTCTATAAGAAGACATAACTGAGGGCTGGAGGTACTGACCTGAGGCTACTAAAAGACGTAACACTGCCAATAAAATTCTTCAAAGTCAAAATAAATTTTATTTAAAAAAAAAAGAAATATTTTAAAATCAGTTTTTGATGTTTCTCAAACCGCAACACATCGGAACAGTTTTAGAACATCATGTTATATTTCCAGTTGAGATAATGTTACCCTACACCCCCAGAGTATCTTTGGTTTTCACATCGGATCAGTTAAATAAAAAAAAAATCTATCACTGGTTTCCTCCTCCTCTTCTTCTCTGTCCAGTGTCCCTTCTGATCATGGCTCCTCACAATTTCCTGTCCTTTGTAGCTCTTAATAAATTTTGTCTATATTATCTCTCCTAAACTCTGTTCTGTCATCTATTTGTGCAAACTCTTAAGGTAGGTTATATCCCTATTTTCCTCTATCCCTCTTGTCTTCAATGTCCTGTGTGTGTCAAATTTTCCACTCCCTCTTTCCTCATTATGTACCCTATAAATTTCAACTCTCTCTTTCTGATGTTAAGTATAAATGCCCTTTTTATTTTGATTTTCTCTAAAACTTTATTGTTGCTTACATGTTCAATTCATGGTATTCTCAGCATCCTTCTGTAGAACCATGTTTCAATCATCTCAAGTTGTGCAGAGATGGTACAGCATTCACTGCCATATAAGAGCACTGCTATTACATAATACTTCAGTACTCTTTGTTTCTAACGAGATTTTCCTGTTTCTTAATGTTTTGCTGAGTTTTTGAAAAGCATCTTTCACTATCTCAATGCACCTTCCAATTTTAACGTTGCACTTTCCATCCCCTGTTAAAAACATTTCCTGGATATTGAAATTGTTGTACTTGCTTGATTTCGGTATCTCCAACTTATCACTGAATTAAGATTACCTTAATAGCCTAGCCAGATAAGCTGGAAAGGTATGAAGATCTGCAAATGCAATATATAAGAAAGATCTTGGCAATCAATATGTTTCCTATCGAATTCAGATGTTGAGATTAAATTGCCAAATTGACCTTGGCACATCTGACTAAATTTAGATTTGTCATTAACAGAAAAAGGGAATTGTATTAAGAGTCCCAAGATTGAGCAGAAGCTGCATCTATATTTATCTAGCACTCCCACATATTAATAGAAAACTAACAAAGACTGGTAGTATTGTGGTGTATCCTGGTTTAGTGATTATTATATTCTGGTCAAGAGACCATGCCAGCATCATCTAATAAAGGTTTTATTTGAATCAGTTTTACTGTTTTTTGCAGCAGTCACAGTATGAGTCTTAAAAATGACATGAAAAATAATGGTATATTTTGTTAAGACCTTTCAAATTAGAAAGGCTTTAAATTCAGCACCTGAGGAGACTCATCTGGGGACCTTTTGGCAGACTATGCACACCAATTTTCTGTATTCAGCTCTTTCCAAAATTGCTTGTGTGGTTGCCTCCCTGCCTGCCTTAAGTGGTGAATGCGCTTCGTGTAGCAAAATCTGTTTTTTTCAACATTCGTGTAGAATCAGTGAGTGAAAGTGAGCGCAAACGTAGTGAATGATTGGCAGACAATTGTCGACAGGCTTGATTCCATTTCCAACCTTGATTTCTTAAAGGTCTCTCTCGTTTTTTGCCACTCACTAGATGACGAGGCATCTGGCAAGATTACTGTACAAGTCTTCACTATTATAATCATATCTATGAGTAGTCTGGCTGTTTGGTCCTAAGAACTTGGATACTGTTTCCTTATATGTCAAAATAGTAGGAGAGTCCAATATATAAATGCATATATATATATATATATATATATATATATATATATATATATATATATATATTAGACTAATCATCATGATTGAATAACAGAATGGAAAACCTCTATATTATGAATTCTATAAGAGTGCCAAGAATTCTCTCCATATATATATATATATATATATATATATATATATATTGAATAAAGTGTATTTTGGTAGCAACATTTCTCGCAAACATGTTTTGTTAAATAATATTGAGAAATTCTATCTATCAATTTTTGTCAGCAACTCAAGGTGACATTATATAAATGGTCAAACTGACGTCACCTTGAATGAGTTGAAATTGATTCTATCAAACATGAGAATGCCGAGATTAAAAACCAGTTTTGTAACTGTGCACAGAACAATCTTTGAAAATGAATGTAGCAACAATATGAATTTTTGCAAATCTACTGATGATGCAAAACAACGTATTCAGAAATTTGAAAGATTTAATAAAAAATATAGAGACTTCACATTTCTGTATTCTTTTTCATACAAGGTGTGTACAAAAATACATTTACAAACTTTGAAGGTTGGTTCATCATGCCAAAGCAAGGACAAAAGACCATATAAACAAGTCTGCAAATCTTTCATTTTGAGGCCAAGATTTGCTTGTACACCCAACAATAGAGAACACGTTCTACAAACTGTGGGAGGGAGATGATCCAAGCATTAGCACATGTCAAGTGACTCTAGTATGTTGTACATTTCATAGTACTGCATAGAGGGTACTTCAAGGCCAGCTCCTGTATCCATATCATTTGCAATGTGTGCAGGGTCTCTTGCCCCTCAATCACTCACCACGGGAGAACTTTTGCTGACGGTTTATTATTAGGTTGGTGCAAAAATAATGATGTACTAATGTCGTTTTTTGACGTATTTTTTAACGTCAAGAAACAACATTATTACGTCATTATTTTTGCACCAACCTAATACATAAACTACCAATCCATTGTTTGTCTCTTCAGTCTTGTTTATGGATGAGGCAACATTTACACAACCGACATTTCTGGGCAGATCAGAATCCCCATGGTACAATACAGGCTAGACACCAGCATCAGTTTACGATTAGTGCGGGATGGAATTGTAGGTGACTTTCTGGTATGTCCATATGTTCTCCCAGTCCATCCTACAGGAGCTGTTTACAGAGACTTTATTTCAAACACACTTCCAGACCTGCTAGAGGATGTACCCTTGCTTATATGGAGATGCATGTGGTTTATGCATAATGAAACTCCAACACATTTTAGTCATATTGTTTGCGATGCACTGGCTAACATCTACTATGTAAGAATGGATAGATAGGGGATGACCTTTTCCATGGACTGCACATTCCCCCAACCTTAAATCTCTCAAACAATTGGTTTATACAACAGAAATTAATAATACGGAGACACTTCATCAACATGTCTTGTGGGCCCATGAAAATATTCAACACAGTGTGCGAGTATTTGAAAGGGTCCACCAGTCAATGAGCCGACAGGTGCATGCATGTGTGGAAGGCAAGCAGAGGACATTTTGAACATTTTTTATGAGTTGCTGTGTTGAGGTACAATAATGGCCTTTTGGACATATATGTTTATATGGATATTTTATCTTGTTTTGGTGTCAGGAACCTCTGCTTCCAAAGTTTATAAAAGTATTTTTGGATTGTACATTTAACAGCGTCTACCATAAACTTGAAAAATTAATAACTCAAAATGAAGGATTTGTGGACACATTTTTATAAGTACTTTTGTCCTTGTTTGATGTGAGGAACACACCCCTGAAATTTTTTTAGAATTTTTTTTTAAGTATTTTTGATACACCCTATATATATATATATATATATATATGAATTTGTGTATTAGAGTAATAGTTGGTTATTGAATGACAGAATGGAAAAATCTTCTATATTATACCTCTTTATCTATCTATCTATCTATATATATATATATATATATATATATATATTTGGTTGGATTGATGTGAGTTTGTGACCCTGGGTTTCATGCTTTTGCGATCGTCAGACAAACTCGCATCAATCCAACCAAATATGTTAGCTCTATCTCTGATATTGAGTGCTTTCTAATAAGTACCGTGCATATAATATATAAATAATTATATATATGTATATATATTTATTTATATTTATATACACACACTTTTCACACACACACATGCACATATATATATATATATATATATATATATATGCCCACATGTTTTAGAAGAATTTAAATACGCTTATTTACATAAACAAATATAAGACTACACATAGAACTACACAGTAAGAGTATATATATTATACACGCATTTAGCACGCATTAGATTGTTTGTCATGTGATGTAGAAATGGAAATGTCAGTGAATCATTACTAATGCTTTCAGTTCCATCACAGACTCAAAGTACCTCATTAGAATTAGTTTCCAGGTTTTCAGTGCTTATGGCAAATTGGTTTGATCTTGCTTGTTTGACCAATCTTCTGGAAAAATTTTCTGCTGACTTTGAAGGATTTTCTCCCATCATAGTCCTTTGCTTCTCTTGTAAATAATCAAAATTGGTGCCAGGTCTTGAACATTAGTGACTTTATCAAGATTGACATTTTTTCTGATAACAAAAATGAAATGTTAACCCAATCTCTGATTTAATGTCTGGCCATTCAGAATCAGAGATTACACAGGTAGGGATGGAATTCAGTATTTACCTGGTAGTGTGAAATGCCCAATTTATGTTGTTTTTTTTTTACTAAATTTTGGTCATATAAAATAGAACCACTTTAGGATGCATATACATATAATGTTTTTTTAGTATGTGCACATATGTATGTATGAGTGTGTGTGTATATATATATATATATATATATATATATATATAAAGTGTGTGAAGCTTATATTTTATGTAATAAAGATAGAGAAACGATTTATACAAAGAATTAAATAGCAGTGTTAATGTGATTAATGGTGAAATCACTTCACTAAAAGGACTTAATGAGACATTAACTTACTATCAGTTCTTTGAAAAATAAATTCTTTATTTTTGAGTTGTCATATGGAAGACTCATGCCAAGTACTTTTGAAAATTTAAAACTGTCATAATTAGGGTGCAATTTTTCTATACCCAGGCAAACATTGAGACAAAATATGTGTAAGCCGAAAGATGTTTTTTTTAAAATAATGCTATTAATTGACAGTTGAATATATGTTTTGGTTTACACATATTTCATCTTGGTGTTTGCCTGTGTATGGGAAAATCTGAAGATGACAATTTGAAATTGTCAAAAGTCCTTGGCCTGTCTTCTATCTGACAACAACTCGAATATAAGGATCTTATTATTCAAGGAACTTATTTTGCCATTAATCACATTAACATTGCTATTTAATTCTTTGTATAAATTGTTTCTTTATGATATATATATCCAAGTACAGAATTGGTGTATATGGAATGAATTCTAATAACCAAAAATACTATTCTTAAAAGAGTGCTCAATACAGAGTAGAGCAAATATAATTTATTAAAAAATGACAACATACACATGTTATAAAATCGCTACAAAAATGTCTTATCAAGTCATGGTGTTCAACACCAGAAGTGTAGAAACAAAATGGCTATTTTTGTAGTGATTCTATAACATATTTATGTTATAATTTCTCAATAAATTATATATGATGGACTTTTAAATACATTATTTCTAGTTAAAACATTATTTTTAGTGTGTACATGCATTTGAGTTGCTATCCATGTTTCTTTTTTTTTTTTTTCTTAAACAATGAAATTAGTAACAACTGATCTAGATTTGGAGGTTTTATAGCTGATATGTACCTTTACCACTTTGGCCATGGAGGCTGTGTTGAGTGAGCAAGGTTTGAATTACTTGTTTGAGGAATGCATATTTCTCACTAGGACTTCTAAGAATCTGTATCTGCTAGATTTACTTTTATACACGAAAGGAGAAATGTACATTCCTTAAATATCTTGTTCAAACCTTTCTCTATTTAATGCAGCCTCTGTGGGTGAATTAGTAAAGGCAGATTTCAACTATAGAAATTGTTTCCTTGATTGAAAATGTGGATTTGGGTTGGATTTCTATCAAAGGCACAATCTTTTTTTAGTTTGACTTCTCAATCTGGACTGGTTGTTACTAATTTTAATGTTTAAGAAAAAAAATTGGGACAGCAATTCAAATATGTATCCCCACTAAAAATAAAATAGTGTTTATAGTAATAACAAATATATATATATATATATATATATATATATATATATAAATATGGTCATATACTTAAGTTGTTAGAGCAGTGATTCCCAAATGGTGTGGCATGCCTCATAGCTGCAGTGGAAGAGGATAGCAGATGAGGTGGAATGATTGAAAAATTTAGAAAAGGTTTCAAAATAAATCATATGTCAAAAAGAAATATGATTTCAGAATTTAAAATTATTATTATGGATTACTTGTAATTGCATGCATGAGTCCCAGTATAAATTGTTATAAATAATAATTATCTGATTTTATCATTGTAATATTTTTGGATTATATTAAGTATTAGGTTGGTGCAAAAATAATGACATAATAATGTCGTTTTTTGACGTTAAAAATACGTCAAAAAACAACATTATTACGTCATTATTTTTGCACCAACCTAATATTAATAATATAGTAACAAGTGTCCACAAACTGAAGGACCGAGTTAGCACTGATGACCTGAAATCTGTGGTTATCTCCCTTTAAACCTCTTTCTGTTTTGTTTTATTTTTGTGTGTGTGTTTCTTTTTTGTTTTTTAAATGTACTTTTTATCATATAAACTTTGGTGAGGTTCAAGCATATTTTAATTATGAATATGTGACCCAGAGAAAAATGTTTGGGAATCACTGGGTTAGAGTGTTTGTATTCTGATCATGAAAATGTCTTTGAATCTTACTGTCATCACTTTTTGAAGGAGTTAATGTCTTGATAATATCGGCCTGGGGAATAAATTTAAATTTAAAAAGTAAGAAATAAAAAATATGGTGATCGGTAAAATATAAATTGAACATTCATTGGAATGTTAATCTTTATCAGAAAAAATAAAGAATATCAGAAATTTCTATTTTTTAAAATTATGCGTCAGAACAAAATAAATAATAATAATAAACAGACATATTATAAATAATCAAATGATGAATTATGAGAAAAGTAGATTAAAAATAATAATCCTGACTTGTTTCAAATATAAGACATGAGCCTCAGTCTTTGTCATCCAATCTTGGTTCAATTGAAGACAATGCAATATGCAATTGAGAATGGATATCTATTGTATTTCTGTATTTGGTCTCAATGACTCTCTTGGTTGAGAAAAAAGACTCACAGAGGTAATCTAAGAGAAATGGTAAGAAGATCTTGAAAGCAATTTCAGTTTCCTCAAGATATTCTGCTTTGGCTTTTATCCAAAAAGAAACAAAAGATTGTGTAGTTTCAAGAAACATCTTTTATCTTTTGTTTGCATTGTACCTAGAATCTATGGTTTGTTCAGTGCTGCCAATATTTGATTCACACTTTGTGTAGCAATGCTTTATATCATGATTTCCTTTTGTACAAGGCCACATGTGTAGGGCATTGAGAATCAAGCATATTACAGGAGATGTTTTCTGCAGGATAATCTTGCTGACCACTACTGCAAATCAAGACACCAATATATTCATATATAAGGACGTGCCAGTAATGAAATTGTTATTGCGATCAAAAGTGGAATCTTCATGCTGATTTGGAGAGAAGGCATTGGGAGGATGGGTCTGGAATTGTACAACTCCTGACTTACCTAAGAATATACTCCTGCATATACTATTTCATTTTGAATGAAACA